>CP125836.1:62935099-63541906 GCA_030408175.1 Trifolium repens
AAACTGTGCAGAAGGTGAGTCTTTTTGTAGACGACATGGATGGTGTTGCATATACAAGCAACAATGAAATTCACCTAAGTGCAAGATATGTTAATAGCTATAGTGGTGATTTGAAAAATGAAATTACAGGAGTTTTGTATCATGAAATGACACATGTTTGGCAGTGGAATGGTAATGGTCAAGCTAATGGTGGATTAATTGAAGGTATAGCAGATTATGTTAGATTGAAAGCAAATTATGCACCTAGTCATTGGGTGAAACCAGGACAAGGAAATAAATGGGATCAAGGTTATGATGTTACAGCTCGGTTTTTGGATTATTGTAATGGTTTGAGAAATGGGTTTGTAGCAGAATTGAATAAGTTGATGAGGAATGGTTATAGTGATCAATTCTTTGTTCAACTTTTGGGGAAAACGGTTGATCAACTGTGGAAAGATTATAAGGCAAAGTATGGCAATATTGCCTAATTAAGGATACATAAATTATAGTAACTTATATATTAAGTTAAGAATAAGCGACTTTGTCTTTATGTCGCGTAAGTTTGTATGAAAATTTAAGTACTATTGAAACTTATGAGTTAATCTATGATCTATAAGAAAATATGTGTTATGGTGAACCATCTTTTTGTCATGCATTTGTATGTTCATATATCTCGACATCTTCACCTATTTGATACGTTCTCTAAAAGAATTAGCTCAACTCCGGCGCTTTTAACTCTAGCTACTTACATACACTTTAGTTTAGAGTGAATAACACTTTCGAAGAAGGTAACTTCTAATGATTCGTGGCAATAGTGAATACTAGAGTTTCAATTGGACCGTTGGTCTCTCAATTTAACCGGTCTTCAAATCAAATATCGAATTAAAAAAGTAAAAGTATACGAGTAAGACATAAAACATAAGGTTAGAACAATTAAAATAAGAGTACAACAGAAACGATTGTTCAGGTGCCATAGAGTGAGACAGTTATATTGAGTCAGTTATGTGAGTCGGTTATAACAGATTGCTAGGTTAGTTAACTAATTAAACAGTTATAAATCAGTTACAGTTATTTGTGAATGAATGTGAAAAGTTATTATATATAGCATAATCAGCATTCATTCATTCATTCATCATTTATTCATTCAAAGTCTTTTCTTTCACTGTAACCAAAAAAGTCTTCTCTTTCACTATGGCTGATGACTCCAAGAAACCACCATCTTCTTCATCTGATACACCACCACTTGCATCATCCAATGCTGATGCACAACCATCCTCATCTCATACATCACCACCTGCATTATCTAATTCTAATGCACCATCACCTGCATCCAATTCTTCTTTCACTATGGCTGATGACTCCAAGAAACCACCAACATCTTCTTCATCTGGTACACCACAACCAGCATCACATATTGATTTGTCTTCATCGGTTCCACCTGCACACTCAAAATCTTTATTGAAGAGATCGAGATCTACAACGCGGCTACCATCTGAATCATTGGCTTCTGACAGTGCAGCACCATTGCAGCGAGCTGCTGCATCCGTTTCTTCTATTAATGCAGCAGCAACAACATCTTCTTCAAAGCCAGATTCTCCTCGATCAGCAGACATTCATAAACAGGAGGAAATTCAGCTTGCGTCCGACTCATCATCAAGGCGGTCTCAGGAAATACAAGAAGTATCATCTTCGTCGAGGCAGATAGATTCTGCACCACGGAAGTCTCCATTGCGAGCACCTTATAGCCGTCCTTCTATTCGCTACCAACAGTCATCACCCACTCCTCAGCAGCAGCAGCAACAACAGCAACAAGAACGACAAGAAGAAGAATTAGAAGCACCAAATAGTAATTGTTGTTACATCACGTGTATGATCATATCCATAGGCGCATTTGGCTTGTTGCTTTCTTTCATTGTGCGTTCTTCTTCTTCTCTGCTCTTTAATTCTATCATTTCATTATCAATTGCGCCTCGTAATAATCAACTTATTCATCTTAATATCTTTAATTATTGTTTCAGGTCTACTTTTTTGGGTAAGGAAAAATCATCACCATTAGTTAGAGTATTGCACTATGCCTTAAATTTCTTAGCGGACAAGCTAGGTCACTCAGGTTTGTGTTTCATCTTCTTTCACATTTATCAATTTCAATTCTAATTCTCTACTTCCTTGAGTGACTTTCTTTGTTTCTTTTGTACAGGTTTTGTTTTCGACAAATAGATTGTTTGGAAGTTTCTTTGACAAGTTTCTAGATGGGTTGCTTCAAAGTTGAAAGATGTTTGAAATATTTGTTTCTGATAGATAGATACATAGGGAACTATTGTTTTCCATACATCGTTTTAATTTTCTGTTTTTAATTACTATTAGAATTTGTGTTGAATTGGAATTACTGTTAGAATTGAACTATTATGTTGAATCATAACTTTTAGTATTTCATTGATGGCATTGTTCATAAATAAAGTCTTTGTTAGATGCTAATAATACTATTGTTTTCCATGTAGATTCTTGTTTGTTTTCAAATGAACTAATATATTAGTTTAGATGCTATATCAGTTTTAGGTTAATTAAGAGTTGTTAACCTGTTTGGAGGCTTAGGGGTAGTCATTCTGAAAATTGTTGATTTTGAGTCTTAAGTTTCGGTTCTTGCAATTCCAACACTCAACTTCTATAACTCAGTACCAATAATGCTTCTTATTTTCGGGAACAATTCTCGGACCAAGCTATAGGGAAATTCGAAACTGACTATATGATACAAGTGTCAAACCATGAAAATTTGACAAACTTTAAAGTTTCTTAATTTTCAAACCACAAGCGCTTTGAGATGAAACATCCTCTCGCAGTTTTCTATGTTCAAAATGTGTTAGAGATTAGAATACAAAAGACTAGGCTCATAGCAGCTATGATTCAAAATTTGGACTTAGATGAGATCACCTCCCACAATTTTCAGCTAGGAACTTTGAGGCCAAGAATTCGAAACCAGAGTACCCTATGCAGGAAGAAATTATCATGAATTACTCGACAGAGGTAGCCTCAACTCAAGCAACTTCTGGGCATTTTCATTCGTCGTTGCATAGCATCACTAGTCCTACCAGCAGCCTTTTCCTACATATATAATTTTTCATATGCCTCTGTCAGAACATTTGCAACTCAGAATATCTTTAGTGCCACTCACGGAAACATTTTTCTGAACCATATTGAAGATAGCTTCTGTTTGCAGTTTTAGGAAATGCCAACCTAAGAGAACGCCAGACCCTATAAACCTCGTATATTTTGCCTATTTGTCCATACAATGTAGTAATTAGAAAGTGGTGAGTAGAAAGATCTTTGTAATCATTCCTCTTCTCCAATTTCTTAAATTGTGCCTTCTCAAACAAGCCAGCATCAACATAGATACATGCAAGGTTCCTATAGAATTCAGTTACTTGTCAGACAAGTCATCTACCCAACTTAGCTAATCAAGCAAGCAATTACCAATAGAATTACACTTTCTAATGCACCTCCTTAATTAATTTTGTCATTGAGACCAAAACCAATCTTCTTTATTAAATCTTCAAAGGTATTAACATTAACCTTCAATTGCTTTGTTAACAAGTCAGCTATTTATTCCTCAGACCTACAAAATTGCAATTCAAGCTTATCCGTGTTCACTTGATCTCTTAGGAAATGGAACTCAGTCCCTATGTTCTTGCTCCTGCTTTTCATTTCATTTCAAAATTTCCAAGAGAGACACATGGTCACATGCTACAATGTGTTGAATTAGGATGGTGCCAAATTTTACAATGACTTGTTTACCCTTGTATATAAAAAAAAAGTTAAAAAAACATGCATTGTCAGTGTTAATTAACTTTACTATGACAACCAATAAGAATGTTTCAACTTTTCATGTCATGACAAAAAAGTGGAGTGACATGGCAGAGAACATGATTGTGATTGGTTGACAGTGTAAGATTATTTTACACTGTTTGTGCATATTATTTTTTCTCTATAAAAGTGTTTCTCAAAGAATTAGTGAAGGGCTAAAATAGGTTTTTGCCCTATAATGTTGTTGTTTATATATATATGGGGAGGGATCAAATTACACCAGTGTAACTTTAAAAAAGTTACACTCATTAATATCCCTTGATTTCATTTTGATCTAATGGCTATTAGAAAAATAACTTATAGGCTCACATAAGTTCATTACTAAATAAAAATTTCCTTTTTTATTTTCTTACCTTCCTTTTCCGCTTATACTTTTTTCTTGCAACTTTCTCCATTGTTCACTCCATATATCACCACTGTTTTGGTATAATATGGAACACAAATTTTTTCTCTATAATACTATTATTAAAAAAGTTACAATATGGAACACAATTTTTTTAAAAAAATTACAGCTTCGTTAATATGTGGTTCTCCAGCACCTTTGTTCCCCATTAACCTGAGCCAACAAATTTCCATTTCCCACTCCAATTGAAAAACTGGGCAGCAAAATTAATTTAGAAATAAACTTGAAGCATAAAAATAATTCGACACAAAACGGATGGAATGACATTAACACTATCCAATATAATTAAGTTGACCAAGTCGTTGAATATAGCAACTGTGGTTAGAAAGAAGAGATAATTACAGACTTTTTCTATGTTAGACACCATTTGTGAAATTTTCAAGAATATAGCTTTCTTGAGATTAATCATTATGGTGGTAGTAACTCCAATAATATGATTTTGTCAAAAAATAAAATAAACTTCAATAATATGGCTGTAGAAATTAAGGAAGGTAAGAAAATAAAAATGGAAATTTTTTATTTAGTAATGAAGTTGTGTGAGCCTATAAGTGATTTTTTAATAGCCATTAGATCAAAATGAAATCAAAGGGTATTAATGAGTGTAACTTTTTTAAAGTTACACTGGTGTAATTTGATCCCTCCCATATATATATATATATATATATATATATATATATATATATTATAGATGAAAGAAAAGAGATCCGAAGTTAAAGTATCTTGGTCTTCTCCTTTTACCCTTCCCCCGTCTATTTTGTTCTCATTCCACATGGTTCTGTTTCTTCAAATAAATGAATGATACTCTCTAAAAAATGAATCTGAGTGAACTTGAACAAGAACAAGTGCAAGAAGAAGAAGAAGAATTTGAAGCACCAAAGAGTTATTGTTGTTACATCACATGTATTATCATATCCGTAGCCGCATTTGGTTTTTTTCTTTCTTTCATTGTGCGTTCCTCTTCTTTGCTCTTTAATTTTTTTAATTTTGATAATTTATCGATCGACTTTTATCTTTTAATTTCTAAATTAGAGTGATTTTTTTTTAACCCTCTAGTTCTTAAGGAAAGAGACCCTGACCCTTATAGTCCCTGGCCGCTTGGTAAATAAGTCTGACCAAAAAATTGTTTCATCCACAAATTTACTTTATAGATTAGAGTGATATATTCTCAAGATGTATCATCGAAATTAGAGTGATATATTTTGTCAAAAAAAATATTAGAGTGATATATATTTTCTTTAACTATAGATTAAGCAAATGTGTGTGTATATCGAATATTAGTACGAAATTATTTTACATTGTGAGTACATATTTATTTTTATATTTAATTTTTTAAAATGAATATAAACTTTTGTTTAATTTTGCCTAGTAATTCTTGTTTTATTATACGTACACAAAAGTATGAAATATTTGTAAATTTTTGTTTCAGGTTTACCTTTTTGTTAGATATTCTCAAGTAAAGAAAAATCAACATCACTGAGACCATTACACAATGCCTTCAATTTATTTGGGGAGAAGCTACAAATTTCAATGTTTCTCAGTAATTTTGTACTACAAAGAAACATTGAAAAGGTACATCCATGATTGTCATGACATATTGGAACATGATTCAATTTAGAACATTACTTGAATAGTTGAGTTGGTGTGGATAGTGGATCTGTTTTAGAGTAGAGAGAAAATATACAATTGTTCATGTCAAATACTAAGTATTTTTGGATGATGACTTAAGTGAATGAAAAAGTCCAGTTCCAATTCTTTTAAGTTTTTTGGCATTCCAAATTTCAAATAGATTGAGGAAGAATTTCCCAAGAAGAAAATTTTGGAATTATAAGGACCATGGGAAGACAAATTTTCAACATATCAATTGTCTTCTTCTAAACATGTGAGTAGATAAAATATGGTGTCCAACTCACTTATACAGTTGTTCTGAGTTCATTGGAGATGATCCCCTATTTATCCGCTCATAACTCAAGAGAAACAACATCAAAACCAGTGAAGCCCCTTAAGAGACACTAACATATTTATGTGTCACATACTAAGAATAATCAATAAAATTTAAATTAATCACCGTGGTCACTTTTACACTCCATCACATATTGCAGAAGGAATGTCACATCAGAAAGCTATTGGCAATAATAGAAACAAAATTATGTTGCTGTCTTTCCCTTGAATATTTCTTACTAGAAGGTCATGAATCAATGACCATTTGATACCACAATTGCATTGAAGACAAAAAGAAAAGTAGTATAAGATTATAGTACTATACGGCCATATTCCCTCCTAAGTAATAATTTGTCAAAAAAGAATAAACTTTTCTTTTACCAATTTTTACTACGGATACAGCTTTTTTTCTATATAAAGCACTAATTAATCAACCACAAATTCATTATCCAAAACCAAAAGAAACTTGAGAGATCTAAACACAACCATATTAACCATGCATGTTCTTTGTTTTTTCTTAGTACTCCTTGCTACAATGCATGGAATACAAGCAGTTGATTATAGTGTCACCAACACCGCCCTCTCTACTCCAGGTATTACTATTCTCGATAGAAGTCATTAATAGGAGAAAAATATATTGAAAAACGAGGGAATTATAATTACATTAAGAAGCGGAATAAGATTTATATGATCAATGAGAACAACTAATTAATATAACCAATATTTTTTTCAGGTGGAGTACGTTTCCGCGATGAAATAGGAGCACAATACACGACACAAATACTAGACTCCGCCACACAATTCATATGGAACGTGTTCCATCAAAACAACCATGAAGACAGAAAAAACGTGGAGACGGTGAAATTATTTGTGGACGACGTGGATGGAATTGCATTTACATATCGAAGCATCCACGAAATTCACTTGAGTGCAAGGTGGATTAATAATATTCAGGTGATAGATGAATTTATAGGGGTGTTATATCATGAAACAACACATGTTTGGCAGTGGTTTGGAAATAATCAAGCTCCAACTGGATTAACTGAAGGTATAGCAGATTATGTGAGATTGAAAGCAAACTATATACCTGATAATTGGGTGAAAGCAGGAGAAGGAGATAAATGGGATCATGGTTATGATGTTACTGCTTATTTTTTGGATTACTGTGATGGTTTAAGAAATGGATTTGTGGCAGAATTGAATAAGAAGATGAGGAATGGTTACAGTGATCAATTCTTTGTTGAGCTGTTGGGAAAGACACCTGATCAGTTGTTTACAGATTATAAGGCTAAGTATGGCAATATAGCCTAATTAATTAAGCTGATAAATAAATTATATACCGGTAGCTTAGTGCCTGATAAATAAATGAATAAGCTGATAAATAAATTTAAACCAATCAGAGTTATTTCTCAAAAAAGAAAAAATTGAGTTCTAATTAGAGAAAATATAGATGAGGAGGAATTTGAATTTGATTTATGTTGTTAAATCATCTTTGAAGTTTGAACGCAACTTCTTTTCACAATTAAATATCAATTTATATATGTCATGCTCCCTGCACCCCCCCTTAATCTCCGCTATTTTACAACTGCACAAGCCTCCAAACACCTATAAAAGCACTTCAAATGAATGATCTCATGCAAAATACACCAAAAACAACAATGGATAAACAACACCTTAAGCATGTCCTTTTCTTCCTCCTAACTCTAGCAGCTGCTAATTGCGCCATGTCAATGGACTATGATGTATCCAACAATGCTGGAGCCAGCACCGGCGCTGTCCGTTTCGACAAAGAAATAGGTGCAGATTATGTCAAGCAAACACTCGGCTCAGCCGCGGATTTCATACATAAGTTCTTTAAACAGGACAATAACGTTGACACCAAAAGTGTCGAAAAAGTCAATGTAACCATCGAAAACATCGATGGCATTGCATTTGCTAGTGGCAATATAATTCATATAAGTGCGGCGTATATTGAAAAATACCATGGTGATGTAAAAAAAGAGATTATTGGGTTGATGTATCACGAAATGGCTCATATATTGCTGTGGAACGGAAACGGCACGGCTCCTTCAGGACTCACCGAGGGCATGGCTGATTTGGTGAGGATGAAGGCTGGTTATGCTTCAGAATTTTGGGGTCCTCCAGGTATAGGGGATCAATGGGACCAAGGATATGAAGTCACGGCTCACTTTTTGAACTACTGTGAGGATATCAAAAATGGGTTTGTGCCGGCTTTGAACACGAAGATGAAGACGGATTATAGCGAGAGTTATTTTAACGACCTGCTAGGGAAGCCCGTTGCTCAGCTTTGGAGTGACTACAAAGCCAAGTATAATAATAACACTAACTAAGGAAACCATAGGTCCATAGCTGGTCCTAATAAGAAAACAGATAATGTATATATGTAATAAAAGAACAAAGTTGTGTTAACCTAAAGGGGAAAAGACTATATGCAGAAATGAAACTTTATCCCCCTTATCATTTTATTAATATGGAAGCTAATTTTGTTTTATAATTACCATCTGAAGTATACTAACGAGGTATTGAAGTCGGGAAAATCTAAACCTTTATTTTGCACAGTGATTAGAGAACCATTGATAAGGGAAAATCAGTACCACCACAATAATTCTCCTTTACCATTAAATATCATGTAAAATATATTATTTAAATCCAAGAGCATTAAAATTACAATACTTAATCAGTAGAAGCATCATCTTATCCCTCATATTTGATAATTGAGTATCATATCCAAAATAACTCCGAATGGAACCTTATGTAATCACACGAAATTTGTAAACAACAGTGTACACTATTGCACAGAGTTATGCTATCAGTACCATCTCCCAGCCGACCAAGGAGAAGAAACGAGAAAATTCATTCTCTATACATAATTTGACAGGGAAACAGTTATCCAGTAGTACTCACTAGGCCAAAATCTAAGAGATGATATATTGGAAAACAGATAAATGACAGAGGTAAAGGAATTGATATAGCAAAACCTTGTCATGACATGACTAGAATTGCTGAATTGCCGAGACAATTTCAGAAATGCTCTCAAATTTTCTTCTTTCTTTGAGAAGCATCTTAGCTAAATTAAGTGCACGACGTTCACAGGTTGCCCGTTTACCAGCGTCAGCAATAGATTCAAGATCCTCAACATGTGCCACGCCAACAATTCTCCTGTGTGTCAAATAGTTGAAATGGAAGAGTTAGTCATGATACATTATCATTCTTTTATACTCAACTAATTTTATACGAAACAACCCATGAAATTCCAACTAATTTTACTCAACTAAGATTAGGGAAGGGCACAATGATACTCTGGACTTTACACCGGCAGGTTTTTGGAATCTATTTATTTTTCATTTATACAAAGCAAGCCTAGTGAATATAACACCAGGACAAAAAATGCATAATGGTATCAGCTGTTAAAATCCATCTTTTATGATGGATATGCTCCAAAGGTAGGTAGGGGTAACCCCAACTGAACTTGACTGGAAGTTATCTTGATTGATATTGGACACATAACACCAAGGAATATAAATACTGTCGAGCTTTGATGGAAACAAAAAACTTCAGAAAGGGAAAAATATTTAAATACTAGATGAGAGAAGACAAGGAAGTGAAGGAAATCATACTATAGTATTTAGTCCACAGGCACATGTACACAGATAAAATGCACTAAGAGAACCCGTGTCAAATATCCAATTAGTTCCAATTAAAAACTTATGGACAATACTTTGGCATTAAGGCTGTACTGTGTAAGTGACCAATTATCTCATAAGTTTGAGCTCTTAGTTGCAAGATCGCAAGCATATATCGAAACAACAACAACCAAACTTTTTTTCAACCAGGTGCGGTCAATTACATGAATCAAATGCCACTGTAACACTCTATCGGTACCAGTCTAAATATAGTTCATTGACCTCCTAAATCTCTCATAATAACTCGATCTTTAGTCTTCTCCTTCTTGTCATTCCTACTAAACAGTACTTCTAGTTCTACTTATCGTGTCCAGTGTCCACATATGCCCAAATCAATTAACATGCGAATCTACCATCTTTTCTACTATCGAAACCACTTCATTTCTCTCTCTCTAATGATTGTATTGTTAGCCCATGAAATTATTTTTACTTTGTAGCATTCTACCATCTTATTGTAGTTTTATTAAAAGAGCAAAAAAAAAATCAAGAGAAAGAGGCACCTTATCATTTTGGCAGCACCAAATCCGAGACTATCATGAAACACATCTGTCATGTATTTCTTCTGGACAAGTAGTTGAACTTCAGGATTGTTATAGATTGCTGGAAGATATGCCTCACCAGCACCATTTTTATGTTCATCCCAAAGTGCAGTGAATTTATGGTGGAAAAGATTCCAAGTGTCTTCAATTGTCTTAAGAATCCATTCCTTATATCCCTGCATAACATAGTGTGTTAAAGAAAGATATAGAAATGTAAAGATTAGAGGATAAGAAAACCTCAACAAAGAAAAATAAGAGAAAAAAACTGAAACAGAGAAAGGGTACTCCTAAAAACTAGTCGATGTTGGAGAGATGTCCAATCTTTTTATATATCCAACATGCCAATTCCCTAAGGAATATCATATGCTGAACACCTAAGAGAAACCATGCAAATTATTCTAGGCCGCAACCAAGTTTTCCATTGTTGCTAATAATGGGCTAAGAGATCTTATATTATGTGAAACTGGTGGGTTACCAGTGTACAAGCACAACCCTAAATCCCACAACTCTATTCGCAAAGACCTATAGCAGCCAGTAGAGAGAAACAAGTACTAAGGAGAGCAAAAATGCGTTCTAAGTAAAGAGATAGTTATGGGAGAGAGACCGGTTGTATGGCCCATACCTCTCAAGGGCTGTTCATGTGAGGCATGAAAGGTACGGGCCAGTTTGACTATGGAGAACCACCAGAATATATATAGTAACAAATACAGAACAAAATGGAAGGTACAGGCCAATGAAGACATGGAAATAGGGGGCCTACTTTTCGATCGTTTGCTTGATCAGCATGTCCATCCTGAGAATAGTAAGCCAAAATCAAGTTTCCCAGGAATGCTCCAATATCAAAACCGATTGGTCCATAAAATGCAAATTCCGGATCAATAACTTGTGTTGATTCATGAGTAACCATCACAGAACCAGTGTGTAGATCTCCATGTATTAGTGCCTGAGCCCTCTCACAGAACCTGAATGAACATAAATTCTCATCAGCGAAAATCCCAAACAACAAAACTACAGCATAAAAAGAAGAATAAAGTGAGTCATATATAATACTTTGATTTCAGCTCAGCAACTTCAAGCTTTAGTAGATTGTCTTCCCGAACAGCTTCGGCATCTTGGTCAAGATAAGGAGAACTCCAGCGATTATACTCAGAAACTTTATAAGGGTCAGAGAATACAACCTGCTCAGTGAGTCTGCATAGCTCCACATTCCCGCAAAATTCAGCAACTGCATGAAGCCACATTTATTAAGGCTAATGGTAACATGTCTTAAGGAAATATCAATATATAATCATGAGTTTAAAAATCTTATTTATAGCCACAAAAAGAGGGCATCATTTACTCCATCCATTTCCAAACAGAACGCTTAATAAAGACTCACATTTAGGGTTAGGGCTTATTGAACAAAAAAACGCGTTTAGGGCTTGTTTTAGATTGGTTTGAATTCATCTACTAGCATAAGCACTCATGAGACTGTCTGAGAGAGCTTATGGAAACAATTGACATGTCCATAAATTGTTTTCATCTTATTTGCACAAACTCTTAAGGATAGCTTATGAAAACAACTTATAAGTTATAACTTATATGAAACCAATTTGACTTTATATCATGTTTAGTTATATGCCCGTTTGGCTTTGGCTTAGTTTTAAGCTTACGAAAATAGCTTATACAAATAAATAAACGTTTATGTTAATTCATAAGTTTTCACCAAGAAAAGTCGTATCTTTATAAACTATTTTATCATAAACTAGCTTTAAAAAGTTATATTAATATATAAAAACTTATTTATTTACATAAGCTGTTTTGCATAAGCTTAAAAATAAGTCAATCTAAACGGACCCAAATAGCTGATATATAATATAAGCACTTATATGATAAACATTTATGCTATAAGTGTCCAAATCAAACATTGAAACAGTGAATAATACTTGAGAGAGTAATCATACCGTCCCGTTTATGCTCGGTAGTAGAACGAAAAAGCAGAGAAGTAAAAAAGAGTGTCTTTGCCATGAAATCAGACATATGTTCAGCTAAGAAAGGATACTCAACACCAGCAATCAATCCTTTTCTGAGAATTATATGCGGTGGTTCCAAATAACGCATACCAATCAAAGACATTGTACGATCAAAATGATAAACTTCTGGAACATGTTGAGGACACAATTTACCCTCTTCTATCAAAGCCAACGACTCAAAATAAGCTCTTTCTTTTGTCATCGGCCATGATTCTCCTATGCAACGAACATATGGCAAAGCCTACAACAAAACAATACAATGCAACCCATCATAAAAAAGATACGAAATTTTGAAGAACCCATGATTTATTTGAACGAAAAGATTAGTGGGGTGTGAAAATGATGATGATGATACCTGTTTGAGGACAAAAGAACCATTTGAGTTGGAAACGATGAAGACGAAATTAAGGTTGCCATCTCCGACTTCTTTAACGGATATGTCGGAGAAGTTGTTGCCGAGTTTTGATGAAAGGGAAGGGATTGATTTTATGTATTCGATCAGCGTGTTCTCGTTCAAAGGTTTGAACTCTGAGAAATTAGACATAGTAGCAACTTGGATTGAGCGATGGTGGTTTGAACTCTGAGAAATTAGACAAAATTTGCTGTGTTAAGCTTAAGCTTTTACTTTCGGAAGAGAGACGCTACCTTCTACTGTTATTTTACTTTGAGGAAAATGTAATGACTTAAATGAGTGAGTGGTGATTATGGTAAGGAAGTGAATCAATAACCAGAGTTCACTGAACCTGGTCACATTTTTTTGTGCCTATTTTTTTTTTTTCATCTTTCAAATAATCAAATGGCATGATTCTTGTATTTTCATTTTTTTTTTTTTTTGTTCAATTGTATTTTCATTTCTTACAAGGCATGATTTTTTATTTTATAAATATCTATATAAAGGCATGATTCTTGTGGAAACAAAGAAGTGAAGAACACAGTTTTTTTTAGGGTTGAATATGTTTAGTCCTTACATTTTAAAAATGGTGAAAAAAAATTCCATATTTGAGTTTGCTAAATTCAATTATACTTGTAATAAAATTAAAATTTATTACTTGTAAAAAATAAAATATACTATTAGAAAAACTTCTTTTTATTTTTCGTGATTAGAAAAACTTCTATAATATGAACAAAATTTAAAAAAAATGATTTTTATTCTATAATATTTTCTTTTTCGAATTTCGTTAATGTTGATATTTTCTCATCATCATATTATATATTACGCCGTTTAAAATATATTATATCATCAATTTATGGTTAAAAAAGTATAATAGAGGACAAAACTATTAAATTTTTAAAATGTGGGATAAATTACGCAATATGGTAAAAATATGGGAACCAGAAATGCAATTAAACATTTAATTATTTGTTTCATTTTCATAATTTTTAGCTATTTAAAGTTATTTAAATTCCAGCTTTATTAAAAAAAATTGTTAAGAACAAATTATTCAAAAATGAAAATCCATCTAAAGTTTTTGGTAAAATTTTGTATTCCCTTATTTATATTATGGTATAGGCTGATAATTTTTGTTTGAAATAAATAATATTGTCTAAACAATTTATCTTTTTGAATACTTATTATTAACAATTAGAAGATTATGAAAAAAAGTGAAAAAAAACAAATAAATAATGGAATATAACCCTCCATGGGGTTTGAAACGACATCCTCCATTTGTCGGGAGTGGTTATGGTGCATAAGCTTTTTCCTTATGCACTATGCATAAATAATAAAAATTGTTTAATGCACCCCCCAGATTACCTAGCGCACCGCCCAAATTTCTAGCGCACCCCCTAAAAATCTGAGGGGTGCGTTAAGCAATCTGGGGGTGCATTAGAAATCAGGAGGATGCGCTAAGCAATTTTGATGGCTTATGCACCATAATTTGTGCCCCCTTTGTCAATGCTAGTGCGCGACCACCTCAACTATATGGATTGATGTGACTAAAACGGGGCTTAAATATACATATACAAAATTCATAGATTTTTTTTTGGGGCCTAAATCCTTCAAAAAAAATATTTTTGGTGGGCCTAAAACTCTAGCTTGGAATGCTTTACCCTTGGGCCGCCCTTGAATATAATCTTGAGTCTTGGCGCTCTTGCAAGGATGTGAGCGACAAGATTTGCTTGTCTCCAGTAAAAATTAATCCTATAGCTTTGATAATCATTCAAAAAAGTTTTGCAATAACATAATGTTGAGTCAAATTGTGTAACGTCGGTTAGATTTCCGGTGATGCCATCAACCAACGTTTTACAACCAACCTCAAAAATAAGAAATTGGGCATGACAATCTCAACTGAACCGTGTTTGATTTTAAAACTAATTTTGGTACTAAACAAATTGGGCGCCAACTAGAGCTGTTAATTGGGCCGGCCCGGCCCAGAGGGCCAATACATATAAAGGGGCTTAAGTGGCCCGCCCCAATAAGGTTCAAATAAATTTTGTTAAACACGGCCCGTATAAAACTATAGACGGCCCGATAGGCTGACCCATTTTTACAGCTCTAATGCCAACAGACATGACAAAAACTGAATATATGCACAAATTGTCTAAAATACCAAAATAACCTTATGTCCATCAAACATCATGCAACACAAAAATTGTTTAATAGCTTAATTGTTTATCCTATATTGTTATGTATTGTACTGTCATATATATTATTCTATCTAATACTTAAATTTTATAGATCAAACAAATATCATTCTTTACTTTTAATCCTCATCTTATTATACTCCATCCGTCCCATTTTAAATGACTTCTTTTTGACTTAGTGTACTATTCATTTGACCTGCTTTGACCTTATTTTTCTACTAATATATAGATGCAAATATTAGCATATGAAATGTTGTTTGATTTGTCTCGACGAGTACTTTCAAAATATACAATTTTTATAATTTTTAATAATAGATAATTAGAGATATTAACGATTAAAGTTGTGCATTGACAAACATGTCAGTGGTCAAACATGTCATTTATTTTGGGACTGAGGGAGTACATTTTATTGATGTGTCAAGTCTACATGTATTTTTTTTATTATTTTAAAGCCACGGGATTTACACACATGTACTCTTGTACGTATTTTTTTAAAGAGTTTAATGGATATAAGCAGACATAGTAGAAAAACGTTACGCACTCAACCAATCACCATCATGATTTCTGCCACGTCACTCCATTTTACCCCACCTTTTTAATGTGATGTGGAAGATTACATCATTATCTTTAATTGTTGATGTAAAATTAATTTACAACGACGATGCATCTGCATTAAACTCTTTTTTAGAAGTTAGAACATGAAAATAAATTGATTTGGGATTTCAGTTTTACTGTTGACTTCCCTTACCCTAGAACCATTACGCGAACTAGAGAGAGCGAAGAGAAGAACCAGACGAACGATAGGGAAGAGAAGCACCCAAACCCTAAAATCACTGATTCATTTTCTCTCTCCCTACTGTAAGTTCATTATACGCTTTCAAGCCGTTTCCATTTTTCATCACTGTTTCATACTTATTTGATTTCTGTTGCTTCTTGATTTTATTTTGGTATTTGCAGTTGTCGAGGATGGCGGCTGCAATGGTGGCTGAGCCGAAAAAGGCACCACGACCGGGTAAGGGAGGCTTTGAAGGCCACGGCCTCACTGAAGAGGAAGCGCGTGTACGAGCCATTGCAGAGATTGTAAACTCCATGGTTGACCTATCTCATAAAGGCAACAAAGTTGATCTCAATGCTCTCAAGTCTGCCGCGTGTCGTAAGTATGGTCTCTCACGTGCGCCCAAACTTGTTGAGATGATTGCTGCTCTACCTGACTCCGAACGAGAGGTTCTTCTTCCCAAACTCCGAGCCAAACCTATCCGAACTGCATCTGGAATAGCTGTCGTTGCTGTCATGTCAAAGCCTCATCGTTGCCCCCACATTGCCACAACCGGTAACATTTGTGTGTACTGCCCCGGTGGTCCTGACTCCGATTTTGAATACAGTACTCAGTCTTACACTGGTTATGAACCTACCAGTATGCGTGCAATTCGAGCAAGGTACATTTCTTTTCATTTTCTTAAAGAAATGAAAATGCAAATTGTTAAATGAAATTATTCTATAAATAAAATTGAACACGCATTAATTTGATAACTTTGTTTTCTTTGGATTTAGGTATAACCCTTATGTGCAGACAAGAAGTAGGATAGATCAGCTTAAGCGTTTAGGTCACAGTGTAGACAAGGTTTGGAGCTCTATTATTGTTTATTGAGTGATCAAGTGCGTGAAACATACGTCTGTGGTGGTCACTGTGTGATTGTAATGTCCTTGTGTGTATGTTTTATTGATTTTCAGGTTGAGTTTATATTAATGGGTGGAACTTTCATGTCGCTTCCGGCGGATTACCGTGATTACTTTATAAGGAATCTTCATGATGCGTTGTCTGGACACACATCTGCCAATGTAGAAGAGGCGGTGACATACTCTGAGCATAGTGCAACCAAGTGTATTGGCATGACAATTGAAACGTGAGTTGCCTGCATTTAATTATTTGAAAGTTACAACAAATGTTAAATTAATTTTTGCTGTGTAAAGTTTTGAATGGAGGAGTGCTCTGAACTTTTTGGTATTTAGACACGTGGGGAAAAGACTTGTAGAAACTTTCATAAGGAGAATGGACCATATGGGGGTTAATTAAATAGTTAGAACTAGAGAAAGACCAAGAAAAACTACATATCAGTCTATTAAGATTGATTTTGGTTTAAATGATTTGTCACTAGACATGATTCACATGAACAGAAGACATTACATGCGATTTGATTCATGTAACTAAGCTACCATTATGAAAGAAGACTTTTTTGTTTGTTGTTGTAATCAAAATAATGAATCAAGATATACTACTTTATACACTTTTGCTGTTATGACAACTATTAGATTGCCATGACATAAACTGGTTTAGTTATGATTTTCTAAGGTTTTTATGTATATCTTGTTTGAGCATATCAATGATTATATTCGTGGAAACTGTTGAGTAAATGTTAAATGGTAATTGTTAATGTTATTCAATGAGCTCTTATAAAGTTTTGCACTTCTTAAATTTCTCAGGAGGCCAGATTATTGTCTCGGGCCTCACTTGCGACAAATGCTTTCTTATGGCTGTACACGATTGGAGATTGGAGTCCAAAGCACCTATGAGGATGTTGCTCGTGACACTAATAGAGGACACACTGTTGCTGCTGTAGCTGATTGTTTTTGCCTGGCTAAAGATGCCGGTTTCAAGGTTTGTTACTGTCGTATCAAACTATGAATCTTCACCTTCAGTCACAGCTCTGTCCTGTCAAACTTTTCTCCCAGATGCTGAAATTTGTAATGAATTTAATGACCTTGTGTGCCGTGTCATTATATTTGTCTTGACAAGAACAGGCTTTAGATAGATTCATCGGTATAATAACAACTTTGAATAGGCATATTACTCCCCAATGGTCCGGATTTTGCTAACTGTTGCCCTTTAGAATAGAAACTAGGCAGTCGGTTGGTCATGAGAGTTCTAAAATATACTATTTGTTGTCATTTTGTTTATGCTTTTCTTTTTTGGCTTTTGCTTTAGGTAGTTGCTCACATGATGCCTGATCTTCCAAATGTTGGTGTTGAGAGGGACATGGAAAGTTTCCGAGAATTTTTTGAAAGTCCTTTGTTTAGAGCAGATGGACTTAAAATATACCCCACTCTTGTTATACGTGGAACTGGACTTTATGAGCTTTGGAAAACTGGCAGGTACCTATCAAATGTGATGTATTCTTTCAAATGCTGTGTACCCAAACTCTTGAATTTCTCTGATTATTCATCATGATTAAAAGGCACATGGAAAGTCAAATTGTTTGTTAATTATCATTGTAGGTATAGAAATTATCCACCTGAGCAACTTGTCGACATCATAGCAAGGATCCTTTCAATGGTACCTCCGTGGACACGTGTTTATAGAGTTCAGCGGGATATTCCGATGCCTTTGGTTACTTCTGGGGTTGAGAAAGGGAATCTACGGGAGCTAGCATTAGCTCGAATGGAAGACTTGGGATTAAAATGTCGTGATGTCCGGACCAGAGAAGCTGGAATCCAGGTAATTATCTGGAACCGGTCTTGTTTGGGAAATTTATTTAATAAAGATTTATAATTCTGAGACACTTAGCTTACTACCGGTCTTGTTTGGGAAATTTATTTAATAAAGATTTATAATTCTGAGACACTTAGCTTACTAGTATTGTTTTGGAGCACCAACCGGCATTTCATATTTCTTTGTAGGATATTCATCACCAAATTAAGCCAGAAGAGGTAGAGCTTGTTCGTCGTGATTATATGGCAAATGAAGGTTGGGAAACATTTCTGTCATATGAAGATACACGGCAGGTAATTTTACCCTTCTTCCCCCAAATTATTTTGTTAGTGCGTATCCTTGTGTCTATCGTCATTTTGTACTTTTAAGAGTTCCAACATGTGAGCCTAGTTGGTAGCCTGCGTTGTTCCTGTTGTGCATATTTTGCCTTCTTTATTGTGAATCAAGGGGACAACTCCTATTCTTATCTTTAGTTTAAACTATTTCTTGTTGACGAAGCTTGACCCTGACATTGGTTGTGTTGTGTCTGCTCTTGAACAGGATATCCTCGTTGGTTTGTTGCGACTGAGAAAATGTGGCCGAAACACTACTTGTCCAGAGCTTATGGGCAAGTGTTCTATAATTCGCGAGCTCCATGTTTATGGAACTGCTGTACCAGTTCATGGGAGGGACTCTGACAAGCTACAACACCAGGTAATAGTTTCATGGTAACACATAGATGACATGCAACATCAATAAGAATCTTCACATGATCTTACTGGATAAGACTATCGGAATGAAATTACGAAGTTTTGCTATTTAAGTTTGGAAGCTGCATAGCCATTCACGTATATAAAATTCTCTAGCCATATGTATAATACCCAAGGAAAAGATACATGTGGATATTCACAATGTAGCTTTTCCAATAATACCTATAGCACGTCCCCTTGGGTCCTCTAATTGACCTACTTTTGACCAAAATTATTAACAGGGTTATGGTACGCTTCTTATGGAGGAGGCTGAGCGGATTGCTCGGAAAGAACACAGATCAACTAAGATAGCTGTAATTTCTGGGGTTGGCACACGCCATTACTACAGAAAATTGGGATATGAGCTTGAAGGGCCTTACATGGTGAAATATCTAATGTAATAATAATAATAATAATAATTAATAATGGTTATTCGCCATGTAATTTTGTAGCATGTGTTGGTGATTTGTTTTTTATGCTTATCATACGGCATTCATATTTTTGCTCAATGGTTCCATTACCTCCCATTATCTCCTTGCTAGTACTGTGAATTAAGAATTAAGATACTTGTTTTTGTAGTTCAGTAGTTTGCTGTCAAATTTTAATCGATGATCTTACATTCGCTCCTGTGTACACAAGATGACTGTATGGTTATGCGAGTTTGTCCATATAGCATTGTTGTAACTTGCTTGACACCGTTTCTTGAATAGCAATACTACAAGACTAGATTGAATAACACCACACATTTCAGTTTATGATTTGCAAATTGAACATGGCACAAAATTTCGAAGGCTGTAAGTGGCACCTATATTTTACATATAACCAGACCCTCAATTTGGTCTTTTAGCTTATACATTTTCTACAGATAACACAACCGTTTCTAGATAATGGCTTCAAGGATGCTTTGTGATGGAAATTATAACCACTGCAAAAACAGCAGCTACTCTAAGAGTGGTTGTGAGTGAAAACACAACTTATCAAAAGAACAAACATTTATATGCTTTTGGCCTTGGCTCTGCTAGTTTTGTTGGTATCCTTATGTATAAGAGTGGGCATGTGGTATCTTTAGAGGTTAATACAAACACACATGCGCGCGCGTTATAGCTGATGTTGTATACTATAAGGATTTTGTGCCTATTGCCTATACATTGTATAAGAGTGGGCATGTGGTATCTTTAGAGGTTAATACAATGTATAGGCAATAGCAAGAATTTTATGCCTATTTTTAAAGATGTTTCCCATTCATACAAAATCAAGTTGACATAGGTTAATTATCCCCATAACGAAAATATTGCTCATGAAAAAGTCAAAGTTAGAGCTGATCATGTACTTGTTCTTCATATAGTTGATTTTCTTTGAAGAAGTTCTTGATAGTCGAATTAGTTAAATTAAATAAAAAATATGTTAAAACATAAAAATAAAATAAATGTATTGATAAATTGTAGAGTCTAAATATAATTTTAACGTTGCAAGTAACATCTTATAGTTTTATTTTTATCTTTCACTTATTTTTCCATCTTATACGAATTACAAAAATACACATAATTTAAAGAGATATCGTATTTTTCAAACATACAAATCAACGATTCATCTGGAACATAGTACTCTACCCACATGTAGTACTCTACCGAGTATAAGCCAAATAAAAGTGGCACTTATGCTGTCCTATAATGAACACTATACCAAAACCCAAAAATTACCAAAGTATGCAATCCATAGGGTTGACACACAATTGATAAAATAAATATGGCAAAGTCAACTTCTTAGAAGACGACCAAAGAGTGCTTGTCATGAGAAAATTATAACCTTCGACGGCGCCCAACTCTTCCAAATTTGAACGATAGCCTCTACCGGAACATTGCACAAAGAAGGAAGCGGGATGAATTTGTTGTAAAGAAACAACTAGTTGGATCTAACCGTATACACATCTACATTGACATAATTCCAAGTATCAACTTCCTTAGTGAGTGACACTGCTTCAAGTACACCTATAAGCTCTCTATACACTTGGACGGTTGGACCATAACAAACCGATCTTAAGTATCTACTGTATCACTTATTGACAAATGAAACACATTCTCTTGAAGAGGAATAAATCGAATAAACAACAATTTATTTAGATTTATTTATTCACTTCACATTAACATTTTCCTAAAATTTAATAATAAAATACACTCCATGTTCAATGACACTAGAACAAACAAATAATTTGTTCTGAAAATTAAAAGAAAATGATAGAAAATAAAATAATAATTTTCTACCAAAGAAAAATAATTTCATTTATAAATTATACTGTATACTGTAATTAATTATAATTATATAGTTAAATTAAATTAATAAAAGAGAGGAGAAGAAGGGCGAGAGCAAATACATCATTTTTAGGCGGCGGCGGCGTCAGTGGCAACGGCAGGTGTTCAGAGCGGCGAGTAAGAGAAAGGAAGAAGAAGAAGAAGAAAATGGGGAAGAAAACAAAGAAGCCTGGCAAAGGAAAAGAGAAAACGGAGAAAAAAACCGCAAAAGCCGAAGTGAAACGAGCTCGCAGGGAAGAAAAAAAGCTTTCTCCCGAAGACGATATCGACGCCATTCTCGTAACTAACTACCTTATGCTTCTTCTTTCTACTTTCTCCAACCAATTCAAAACCTAAAATTGTTTTTGATACAGTTGAATATACAAAAAGAAGAAGCTAAAAAGAAAGAAGTTCACGTTGAAGATGATGTTCCCGCTCCTTCTCCTCGCTCCAATTGCTCGGTAACGTAGCGCCATTAGTTAACTCAATTTCTAACTCATCAGTTCACATTTTGAATTTGATTCGTTGATTTTGCAGCTCACTGTTAATCCATTAAAAGAGACTGAGTTGATTCTATATGGAGGTGAATTCTACAACGGGAACAAGGTTAGAGTGGTTACCTTTTCAATTGAATTTTGATTGAAAGTGATTTGAATGTAAAAGTGATTTTTGTGAATTCATGTTGTTTGGATCAAAATTGCTTTTGAGTGTATAATTATCAAAAATAGGTTTAACATGTATATGAAGAATTAGAGAAAGTTAGAATTGATTCCACCTTAACATGAAAGCTACAAATAGTTGCTTTAGCTCAGAATTGATTCTCAAAGTAAAAGCCTAACATAAAATAATATGGTGAAACTATGTTTGACCTTTGCAAACTCAAGTTTCGGAGTTCCCGCCATGGAACCAAATAAGAACCGAGTAGTTGCAACTTACCATCACGATTTGAATCTATGCAGACTTTCGTCTATGGTGATCTTTACCGGTATGATGTTGAGAAGCTGGAATGGAAACTGATTTCGAGTCCAAATAGTCCTCCTCCACGCAGTGCTCATCAAGCTGTTGCTTGGAAGAATTATGTTTATATTTTTGGTAATTTGATTTGGCTTTATCTTGATATTTGTGTGGATTTGTGGATCACACTTGATAATTCATTTGGCGTTTTTTTTTTGTGTGTGTGTGCTTTTAGGTGGTGAATTTACATCACCAAATCAAGAGAGGTTCCATCACTACAAGGTTAAAGCTGCGCCTTGCTTCTGTTTGTGTAACGAAAATGTGGTTGTCTTTACTGGGTTTTGACTGTTTGGAGATGCTGCTTTTGAATTTTGATATGTGTAGGATTTTTGGATGTTGGACCTGAAAACTAATCAGTGGGAACAACTTAATTTGAAAGGGTGTCCTGGTCCACGCTCAGGGCATAGGATGGTATGTTCCACTTCTTTTATGGAACCATGTGCCTCACTGAACACATGTTTTTGATAACATTATTTGGTTCATTTGCAGGTATTATACAAGCACAAGATTATTCTTTTTGGTGGCTTTTATGATACACTTAGAGAAGTGAGGTTGTTGACATGCTTAGTTCTTTTTTATTTGTATCCAATTTTTCTTCTGCATCTAATGAAAAACTTGCTAGGGAAACAGAGATTTAGCTCCTTATTATTAACTTAAGTTACATGATATCTTTGGATGTTTTCTTTTCTAGTGAATGTCAGCTTGGAAACATTGTTTCTATGTTTTGGTTTTAAGGGATGGAAATCGTTTTTGCTTATGCCACATTTTTGTGTGGATGATTGTAGATTCACAACATTTGTGGTTGAATGGTCTCTCATGGGATTTTTTCCCCTCCTTATGGTCTGATGTTATATTCTTTGCTAGGGAAACAGAGATTTAGCTCCTTATTACTCCCTCCGTTCCTTTTTATAAGATACAGTTGACTTTTTAGATTCATTCAATAATGAATGTAATTAAGTTATAATATAGACCAAATACATCAATTATTGAATGAATCTAAAAAGTGAATTGTCTCTTATAAAAGGGAACGAAGGGAGTATTAACTTAAGTTACATGATATCTTTGGATGTTTTCTTTTCTAGTGAATGTCAGCTTGGAAACATTGTTTCTATGTTTTGGTTTTAAGGGATGGAAATCGTTTTTGCTTATGCCACATTTTTGTGTGGATAATTGTAGATTCACAACATTTGTGGTTGAGTCATGAGTGGTCTCTCATGGGATTTTTTCCCCTCCTTATGGTCTGATGTTACATTCTTTGCTTACTGTGACTTAGACTTTTGTTGTGAAAAATTGTATATTCGAATATGGTAGTGTTCAAGTATGTGACTATTTTTTTATGGCTTGTGAGTAACACGATGAAGCATTGCCCTAGCATTTAGTAATCAGAGAGAGGAAGGCACTTCAGTTGTTATGTGAAATGCCGTATATAAGCCTTCTGACATTTGTTATCAACTTGATTTTTATGGCATTTTTTGAAAATGAATTGATGTTTTGTGGTTTAAATTCAACTTATAGATGTGGTTTGAATCAGTATTCAGAAGCTCATTTGTTGTATCGTAATTTTGCCATGAAGTTCTATTTCTGCTTTTCAAAGTATTGTATGTTATTGAACCTTTATATTTTGAATCTTGATGCTCTTTACATGTGAGCCTTAAATGGAGGTCTTTAAAACATTCACAACTAGAGACCAATTATTGGTGTTGATTCACTTAATGATCTTTCTATGCCACTTCTTAATTGGTTTTGCAGGTACTACAATGATCTATTTGTATTTGACCTTGATCAATTCAAGGTAAATTTATTTTAATACATACTATACTGTGTCGTAATTATGTTAATGTACTATTAGCCATTCCAAGCACAAAACTGAAATGTCGGGTTGTATGATGTAACTTTTTATGCGATTAACACCAATCTGATTTTGTGCTGAAGTGGCAAGAAATAAAGCCTAAGCCTGGAGCAATGTGGCCAACTGGGCGGAGTGGTTTTCAATTATTTGTTTACCAAGATGATGTGAGTAAAATACCAATCCCTTTATATGGAGCTAGTTTTTGTTTTAAATTACTTATAGTTATGTTTTTGTTTATCAATATTGTCAAATTTTCCCATGTGTTGTTTTTTCATTATTATTAGTTAGGGTGGCTACTTGAAGAATTTTTGTAGTTTAGAAGCTGTCTTTTTTAACAGAGTTCCTTTTATATTGCAGATTTTCTTATATGGTGGCTATTCAAAAGAAGTTTCATCTGACAAGAGTGCCTCTGAGAAAGGAATTGTTCATTCAGATATGTGGTCCCTTGATCCTAAGACTTGGGAATGGAACAAGGTTGTAGTTTGGAGTTTAATATTAGGTGAATTTGTATATTCCTCTTCTTAGGCTAGTCTAAGATTTCTTTTGGCTTAGATTTTTACACGGTAATTAAAATGACTCTAGTAAGTTTTGAATAGCAGATCCAACTTCTATCTTGAAGCGTCAATTAATTATGTGATGTTATTCTCTCTTTTTTAACTTCCATTCCCGTTCCCCCTTCACACCCCTTGACCCCCTGAGAAATAATGTATGTTATTATTTCATAGTCCAACTGTTTTTTAACAATCCTTTCTCCATTTTTGATAGGTCAAGAAAAGTGGGATGCCTCCTGGTCCTCGTGCTGGGTTTTCTATGTGTGTTCATAAGAGGAGGGCTCTGCTATTTGGTGGTGTTGTGGATATAGAAGTTGAAGGTAATTTTTACTGTTCGTGATAATTTTTTTCAATTTGTGACCATCTGCATATACTTTGATTTAATTAAATGAACGGGACTCACTGTGTGAGATCTCATCAATGAGGCCTTTTTAATGTTTGCAAACAATTAAATAAGACCCAACATTTAGCGTAAATTATTTTCGAAGGAAGTGTATTTATTTGTTATGCTTGATGTAAGGTTAGTTTTTTCTAATTGCACTAAAAAGTCTAAAATCATGCAGGTGATACAATGATGAGCTTGTTCTTGAATGAGCTTTATGGCTTTCAGTTAGACACCAATCGCTGGTAAATCTATATCATTTCAGTGATTAATACATTGTTTTCTAAAGTTGTCATTATGTAATCAATTCTTCCACTTGCTCTTGATTCTAGGCCTTTGTAAATTTTGCATTAATTTTTCATTTGATCTTTTTTGCATATGCTGGTTAGAGTTAAGATGTGCTCTCATATTAAACGTTTCTCGGTTGGCTTATTATTGATGCTGTTTGTGTGACAGGTATCCTCTTGAGTTAAGAAAGGATAAATCAACAAAAGATAAGGTAGATTTGATACACTGTACATTTATACTTCCAATTTCTTAATTTTTTTTACTATTTTGTATGCAATAATATTGTTGCCTAATGAAATGAGTTTTGCAGTTAAGAAAGACTGAACAAAATTGTACCAACGATGTTAACAAGAAGGTTGAACCACTATGTACTGCAAGAGATGAAACCGAGGATATGGAGTGCGAAGAAAGCAGCATTGTTGATATATCCCAGAATATTGCGTCAAAGATGGCTATTGCTGACAGTGAAACAGTTACCAAACCTGAAGGAAAGTCCAAGGAATCTGGTGCTAAATTGGACATTCAGAATGGTTTGCCCGAGGTTCTCATTTTGGACGCACAATCTTATGACACTGCTTTTATTTTTGCTCATTTATTTAATATTGAATTTCTCCAACTTCCTAGGTAGTGAAACCCTGTGGACGTATCAACTCCTGCATGGCTGTTGGAAAAGATACATTATATATATATGGTGGCATGATGGAGATTAAAGATCAAGAAATCACTCTTGACGACTTGTATTCTTTGAACCTTAGCAAACTTGATGAATGGAAGTGCATCATACCGGTTTGTGTTCTTTCCTTGACTACCACTATTCCAGTTTTCTTAATCTATAATGTATTATGCATGCAGCTTTCTATTTAAATCCACATTTCTACTTTATCTGCTATAGTCTGAATTCTTTTTTCTTCCCCCCAGGCATCAGAATCTGAATGGGTGGAAGTTTCAGAGGATGACGATGATGATGAAGAAGAAAATGAAGATGATGATGACGACGATGAATCCAATAGTGATGGTACAAGTGAGGAGAACGAAGACGATGATGACGATGAGGTGCCCTTTCTAATCTCATAATTCCAACAAAATAAAAATGAGTGTATTAAAACCCCAATTTTACACTTATGTAACAGTGAGAAGAACCTAGAGAAAACCCTTTTTCTGTAGGAAACATTAACCCCAAAATATTGTTAATCCTGATCGATTCATTAATGAGTCATACTCGTATGTTATGGCTACATGCCATCCATTTAGAAATACAATCTTTTGATAGAAAATTAGATGGCCCCATTTTAGAATGACGGAAAAGTGTCTTAGGTGATTTTGACATACACGGCGAGCTGCAGAAGCACCTCGAATGAGGGTTGACTAGATCGTGTATGGTCCGGTAAAGGGGGACCATGAAAAACCAAATGACTAATCATCAGAATAGTTTGAGCTAATGGTGTATCTGTGAAGTTTGAATCGAATACATGAAAATGCTTTATAGTGTTGATTGATCTCTGTATTGGTCTCCTCCTAATGGAAAAAAGCCTGATTGTTGTTGTTGTTGTTGTAACACACCATTATAATGAAGAAAGGGAGATAAAACAACAAAAATATACTATATTTTTTAAATTATGCCTCCTAGAGTCTTAGGTCTTTCTTTCCTTTTATTATTTCAATTCACTTGGTTTCTGTTGATAGCTATTTTTTTTTTTTTTTTATATATATTCTAAGCATCAAATCTTTACACTATGTTACCACTCAAATGTGTATAATGACGCTGTAATATTTTGATGGGCAAAGCTTACCTTTCGAGACAATAATCTGCAACATGATATTTGCATTTGCCCAAGTTTAAAATCCATGATAGACACTGACCATTTCTCAGTTATTTTTCCTTAAACTTACAATAGCTATTCTACACACTTAATACTGCCAAACATGTGCGATCAACTCTCCATAACCAGGCAGTTTATTTTCCCCTTTTTCTCTGAAACAAGACACTTTCTGCATTACTTATTTGGCTGTACATTTTGGTCACTAGGTTCAGAATGCATCAGATCGGGTGGGAGATGCTGTTGCTTTAATCAAGGGAGGGATAAAGAAGCTGCGTAGGAAAGAAAGAAGGTCACGGATAGAGCAAATCAGAGCTAGCCTTGGTTTGTCAGATTCACAGAGAACACCATTGGTAGTTTATCAATATTTATTAGACATTTTATACAGTTGATTATAGATTGAAGCTAGCGTATGCATGGAATTTTTAATTTTTGTTCCATTTTAAGCTCCGCTACCTTTCCTTATTGTGTGTGGTTGTCTTATTGCCTACAAAAGCATCTATGAGCTTCAATTAATATTTCTCTTCGTTCCACTTCTTTCTTAATTGTTTCTTATTGCATGTAAAGGCAGGTGAATCCTTGAGAGATTTCTATAAGCGTACAAATTTGTACTGGCAAATGGCAGCCCATGAACACACCCAACATACTGGAAAGGTAGGTTATTTCTTTTCTTTTGTTATAGTCCTATATAATTTTCCGTGTAAAGCTATATGATCTGTACTATTTTTTTCCCTTCCTATATTTCTTTTACTGCAGTGCAGATTATCTTTTACTTAAATATCAGTAGTACTATCAAGCCTTCTTTTTATGTATTATGGAGGAATAGAGAAATAATTCAGCTGGTCTTTCTGTTTTATGTTCCTCTCCGTACCCCTTATCTTCTATGATATGTGAAGACACACTAATGAATGTCTTATGTTTGTGGTTAATTTTTTCTGGGTAATAGGAACTCCGCAAGGATGGTTTTGATCTTGCGGAAGCTCGATACAGGGAGCTAAAACCTATTCTTGACGAGGTAATGTTTTTTGTGCTCACATCATTGCCTCAAATTGGCACCTAAAAACCATTTATATCGTTACTATTTGTTTTTAAAATTCTAAAACTTTTGTTTGGTCACTGCAGCTGGCTTTATTAGAAGCTGAGCAGAAAGCTGAAGAGGCTGAGGGGCCTGAAACTAGTGCAAAGAAAAGAGGCAAGAAGAAAACTAGAAATTGATAATTTGAGGCCAGGGTAGGGTGCCGGAGAATGATGCAATTTACAATTTTGTTTTAGTTTGATATTATTATTTGCAGAGATGGTGTTAAGAACTTTTTTTTCGCTACAAGGTGTTAAGAACTTTATGTACACACCAAGTATGCATTGATCATTCTACATGTCATCACTGCAAATATGTTTATGCACAAAAATTAGTTACGCCATGGAGAGCTAAACAAGTTTGTAAGGCACTGATTTTGTCTGTGTCGTGATGTCGATGTTGTACCTGTTTAGTGTATATTTAAAGTATGTTCAAATGCTTGAAGTTGAAGTTGAGTGTTTGGCTGATATATACGGTATTCCTTTCCTTATTTATCATGAAATCATTTGGTCTTTCATATCATTTCCCCTTGCTGAGCTTGAGGTGAAGTCCTTTCTACCAGCAACTATATATGCGTATGTTATGTCCACTTGTGTCCCATGAAATTTCCCCCAACCAAAACTGTTTTGAAGGTGCACCAAAAATACATAAGGAAACTCATTTTTTATTAAGAAAAGTGCTATTTATTGTGAATATTTTTTTAACAAAGAATGCAGTCTGTTAACTGGTTACATGCACTACACTTTAAGTACATTGATTTAGAAATCAAAGGAAGTAAATGTGTAAAAAATGGCGTAATGATTGACAAACGTAACAACTTATATTTTCAAGATAAAGTTTTATTTTACCAATATTCTTAAGACACTCGTTAGCAAAACAAAATTCTAATTTTAAGGATGAAATTGTGTATTTAGTCTTTCTTAAGACACTCATTAGCAAAACAAAATCCAAATTGTTTATTTGGTCTTTCTCACGAGGTGGATCCCAACCGGACCTCCAATCAGCGAATGGTATTCTGGCAGCATCCAAGTGAAGGCTTTGTTTGTCTTAATGTTGATGGTCTTAATGTTGATGGTAGCATGCTGGGATCGGTTCTAACGGCAAGTTTTGGAGGGCACATTCATAACAATTCAGGAGCATTCCTAAAGGGTTTTTATGGAGTTGCTTCGCGTCCAAGTGTCTTATATGCTGAGATCATGGTTGTTCTTCGTGGATTTATGTTGGGGGAATGGGTACACGAACATAGTCTGCTACTCCAACATGCTGCAAGCGGTTACTTTAATTAGAGTAGGTGTGTTTCACATTTCCACAATTTTGCGAATGAAATCCATAGCATTGAGGTTAATTGCTTCGTTGAGATTGGAGACCCGGAGAGGAACGCATGCGCAAATGTTTTGGTCAAGTTGGGAGCTTCCTCAAATTTATCTTTGGTGGTTGTTGAATCACCACCTCCTAAGCTGTCTAGTCCCCTCAATGCTGATGCTTGGGGAGTAATTTTACTATGGGAATAATCCCCTTGTTTTCTTTTTTTTTGTCTGCTTTTTATCTCTTTGTAACAAAAAAAAAGAATCCCCTTGTTGAGCTCGAGGTGCAGTCCTTTCTACCAGTAACTATATGTCTACCTACCTCACCTGCCACTATGTATGCGTATGCCATGTCCACTTGTGTCCCATGAAACTTCCCCCAAACAAACTGTTTAGAATGTGCACCAAAAATACATAAAAGAAACTCAACATGTTCCCAAGGTTTTTTTTTAATTGTGCTTGAAGTGATTACATGGAGTACTGGAGGGAGATTTTAAGAGGCTATTTAAAAAAAAATGTTGTAAAGATTTTAAAAGACCAGGTAAGAATATATTTACTTACCATCAAAGGATTGGACCAAGACCAAATACACCTCCTAAGATTTTGTTTTGATTTTTTAAAATACATAAAATGCGGACCAAAGCGGAACATAACATAATGGAAGAAAGTTTTTATTCTAAATGGTTAAAGAGTTTAAATATCTACCACTTGTGCAATGCTATATTGGTAACAAAATTTTGTGATATTATAAATTTAAAAAAGAGGATATAAGAAATTGATTACTAGAAACTTCAATTGAAGCGAAAAGTATGATAAGACATTATTTTTTTGGTAAGGGTATGATGAGACATTGTTGAGACTACACATTAGAATTATAAAATTTAAAATGTATTATTTTTTTTTTTCGAGCCAATAGAAGCGTGAGCTCCCAAGAAAAATTATTTAAATAAAAAAAAAAGCACACTATATTTAAAAAAATTTCATGTCGAACTCTATTTCACTCATTTTTTTATTATCCAAACAATAAAAATTATTCAATACTCCCTCCAAGCAAAAGTCAACATATATTTAGTCCAAATTTGAGTCAAATACATTTTAACTTTTGTCAATATTTAAATTCAGAGTATTGTCATTCAATTTTGGACACTTCATTTACTCATTTGAAAGGTAAAATTCTAACAACTAATTTACTTGAAAATAAAATTAATTTTTTCATTCAAAAAGTAAGTGAAATTAAAATCATGCCAAATAATTAAATAAATAAATTTATCTTTAATAAAAAGATAAAATTATAAGCAAAAATGATAATTATCATGAAAAATAACAGGTAGCTAACGGTAAACAGTTGTATTTGTATCGGAAGCTTACGGTTGACGTCTTAACAAAACACGCGCCAAGAGAAGCGCGTGGGAGTGATGAATAATAATTGGAACCCGCCAGTATATATATATATATAAATGATGATGATGATGAATGTTGCAACTATCATCATCAATAATCAAATCCCAATCGTTGCAATACGATTGGTGAAGATTGAACAAGAGTTGAGAATTTGGGGATGGAAAAGAGTGTACCGTTGTTGATGACGACACTTTTTGCCATAACCATCTCCATACTCTCACTCCTAAACACCGCTCACTCCTTCGACGGCGGAGGCACTAATCCCAAACCACAACCAACTCTCTGTGATGAACTCATTCTCCCCGCCGGTTACCCTTGCTCCGAATACGTGGTATCAATTCACTACGTTTTTACAATAATACCCTTCCTATTTTGCGTTTTAATTTATATTTGTTGCGTTTTCAGGTTCAAACAACGGATGGTTTCTTGTTAGGTCTTCAGCGCGTGTCTTCTTCTGTTCGTATTAAGAATGGTGAAGAACGTGGACCTCCGGTTCTGCTTCTGCATGGTCTATTCATGGTTACTTACTTCATTCTCTTCTCTCAATTTACTCTATAATGCTAATAATGTTGCGTATTGATATTTTCCACTATTTCTATTTTACTATAGTTATGTAAAATAAGGCTTTGATATATTTCTATTTCAACGTGGGAAATTTCAAGATTTTGTAACTAAATTCTACTGGTAGTTCCACTTTTTGAGGAGTCAAAATTAATTTTAGAGGTGTATAATTGATTTTGATATGTTTGGATGTTGTCAAGTAGAATTGATTTTTTCTCATAAATGATTCTAAATTGAAGCTAGAATTTTTTAAGATTTTGCCTCGATTGAATTTTATTTATTGTTTAATCCACTTTTACTTGAATTATTCAAGTAGAAATTACTTTACTTTTAGTCAGAATCAATTTTACGAAATCAATTCATTTAAACTAACTTTGGTTCGGCAATGAAAAAATTGATTTCAAATGAATTCTACATGTATGGAATTGACTTTGCCTCCTCCAAAAGTGGAACCAAACTGTTAATCATGTTTGCCGAGTTTTAGGCAATGTTAGAATTCAATTGGTGTTTATAATTCACCCATTTATGCGATAATTTGCAATTTAGCACTATATTCTATCCTTTTTTTAGGGGAAAGAGAGTTTTTTTATTAACTCTTTTTAGGCTTTGTTTGCGAGTTTGGAGGGGAAGGGATGGGAGGGCTTTAGAGGGAGGGAAATAGAGAGAAAATTAGAAAAATCTTTTACATTTTTTGAGAAAGTATTTTTTATAGAGAATGACAAATAAATATTTATGATTAATATATTATGAATTTAAGAATATTATAACAACATTAATTAAATTTGAAGAATTCATATAAACCCTCCAAATCCCCTCCAAACCCCCATCCAATACAATTTTTGAGTTCCCCCAAATTGGGGGGTTTTTGTGTTATGAAGAAAAAATAACCCTCCAAGCTCCTTCCCCCCAAACTTCTCTATTCCTTCCACTTGTTTCTTCCTTTTTTTCAAAACCCTTCCCTCCCCTCCCCCTCCAAACTCGCAAACAAAGCCTTAGTGTGTATGGTGAAATTCCTTTTAAGTTTTGAACTAGTTGACTGGATTTCTGAATTCACTTTTGTCTTTGTTTTTGTTTATGCTATTTCATACAATTAGGCGGGTGATGCATGGTTTCTAAATACACCAGAGCAATCATTGGGATTCATCCTTGCAGATCATGGTTTTGATGTTTGGGTAGGAAATGTGCGTGGAACACGTTGGAGCCATGGGCATATATCTTTATCAGTGAAAAATAAGGTGACTAACTAGTTTGCTTCATCACTCATGTTATAGAACTTATTGAGTGTCAGCTGTATGTGATAGTTTTTATGCTCCTTTTCTCAACTAATGAAACTGTTTTTTTTTTTTTAATTGTAAAACCTGTGATAAATAGTGAATTAGAAAGAATTCTCTTCTTTTTCTATAGCGATAGCATAGGGTGTTTCACAAAATTGCAAATTGAATTTGAACCTTTATTACTGAAAAGTTTTTACTCATGAAATCAATATCAAAAATTTCAGATTGTATTCTTTGAAAATGTTTTTATAATACGAGTTCTAAATGTATTAAGGGAAGCAATTGGTATTTGATAATATAAATCAGGTTGCACTAAAGAAAGCTACTAGTATGTCAACAACTTTTCACTTATATTAATTATTTTCAGTATTGAAACTACGGATTTTCAGCACCGGTTTGATTTACAAGCTGATCTGTAATTAGAAAGTACTGATGTTGATCTCGAAAAGGAAGAACATGATGGACAAAGAAGCAATACCTCATTCGAGAGACTATTAATATTTACCGATCTTAGAAGTTGGTTCATTATGTCGTTTTTAGTTGTATATTGTCAAGGTTCACAAACATTTTTACTGTATTAATGGCTTAATTATCACTGATGAAAGAGTTGGAGCCAGAGTATGCTGTACATTTTGCCATGTTTGTGTGTGAGTAAAGTGATACAAGTATGACTTGGGCTTCAGCCCCTCATTTTTCCAAAAGAAGATAAAGTGATACAGGTATGACTAATTGAAGTTTGGTCCATTTGTAGAATTTTTGGGACTGGAGCTGGCAGGAATTAGCCCTATATGATCTTGCAGAAATGATCAATTATATTAATTCAGTGACAAACTCAAAGCTATTTGTAGTTGGGCATTCACAGGTATTTATGATTCCTTTAAAACATCCTTTTCACCTTCCATCAGTATTTGCAATATCATTCATTTTATTATTTTTTCGTCCATCTTAGGGGACAATTATATCTTTTGCTGCATTCACTCGACCAGAGATAGTGGAAAAGGTTGAAGCTGCGGCTCTTCTTTCTCCAATATCGTACTTGGATCATGCTAGTGCACCTTTGGTAAAAAGAATGGTCAAGATGCACCTTGATGAGGTATTTCTTGCTGCTTCCTATTATTTTTCACAGTTAAAATCAATATTTTTAATATGAAAATGATTGCTGGTTTTATTCAGATAATTGCTACAATGGGTGTTCATCAACTGAATTTCAAAAGGTTCCTATTATCCTTCTGTCCTGTTTTTCTCCTTTTTATTTCCATATGCTCATCAATCTTTTTCTACTTTAACAAATTCTCACTGTATGTATTTTTCTTAACTCATTTTCAGCGAATGGGGAACCAGTCTCTTGGTTTCCTTATGTGATACTCGTCTAAGTTGCAGTGACATGCTGTCATCCATTACAGGTTCATGTCTCGCAATTGGCTATGTGTGTGTGTGTCTGTGTTTAGAAGAGTTTAACTGAGTTCGCATAATAGCCTTTTTAGAATTACAATTTTGTGCTTTAGATAGTGCTTATCATGTCCAATCCAAGTAATACTCTCCTCATAACTTTGTCCTTCATGAATGCCATTGCAATTACTCCGCTGCCTTCATCTGAAACATATCAAACTGTTCAGTTCAGGTTACATTGAATGCCTAAACATGATTCAAAGACTGTTGCCTCTCATTTAGATCAATTATTTAGGAATTCTTTTGGCACATTCCATGTGTTTCAATAATTATGTATTTTTTATTGTTTTACTTTATTTTTTGGTTACTACTTTTATTCGTGACATTAAATTAAATTACAGGGAAGAATTGTTGCTTCAATGAGTCACGTGTGGCTTATTATCTCGAACAAGAACCTCACCCATCATCCTCCAAAAACTTGAATCACCTTTTCCAGAGTATGCTCCTTATTCTATTATCTTTAATTGGTTGCCTTAAAGTGACAATTTTGCTGCGACTTTTCCGACTATGCATGGCTGCTATTTTTAATTAGCAACACTCTGGTAGCAAAAGTAATTTGATGTTGTTGCTCTTACTACGAATACTACTTTCCTTTGATCATGTCTCTGATAATGTTCAAAGCATTTGTGTGATATGAAGTAGCTAAATTGACCATCGTAGTAGGGATGGATGAATGGGGGGAGAAATACTGTTCAATAGGTCTGAAATCTAAAGACAATGTTTTTCTGCATACACAAATAAGCCAGGGGAGTCAATTCCACAATATGTCTGCTATATGTCAGCCTTAGTACTTGTTTGTTTATCCTATTATTGTCACTATTTTGATGGTTGCCGGTAATGCTTAATTGCTTATTTCAAATAGAGTTTAATGGGCACACATTGTCAGTATAAAAATTTACACTGACATTTGATATGAGGTCTCCATTTTTCCATGTCATGCCATCAATTTAAAGTTTGGTTTTCTACTTATTTTACTGTGTTATTCTCTCTGGCTAGCCACCTTTCACTTCATGTTTGATGGTTTAGAAATCAGTATTCATGTGCTATTGTTATTCTTGTCAATGTTTCTGTTTCTGATGACCTCATATGTTCAACAGTGATACGCAAAGGTACTTTCTCCAAGTATGATTATGGAAAGCTTAAAAATCTGATAGAGTATGGCAAATTCAAACCACCAAAGTTTGACCTTAGTCGCATACCTAAATCATTGCCTTTGTGGATGGCTTATGGGGGAAATGATGCTTTAGCAGATACAGATGATTTCCAGCACACGCTGAAGGAACTTCCATCCAAACCGGAGGTGGTTTATCTTGAAAACTATGGTCATATTGACTTCATTTTAAGCTTGCAAGCAAAACAAGATCTTTATGACCCTATCATCAGTTTTTTCAAGTCAATGGGGAAACTTAGTAGTATTTAAAGCTTGCTTCCTTCCATTAAGATGATCATGTAATATAACGAATTATAGGTCCATTAAACATACAATGGAATCTGTCCACTTTGATCTTCATTCTGTAAATATAATGATAACAGATCCCACAGGAGTATTTCTTACTATCTTGGTTATAGAAACATATTAAGCTTTCCAAGTATAATGATAATAGATCCCACAGGAGTAATTCACACCGTGGTGTTCAATAACTCAGCCATCTCTACTACACGTGTTGGTGTAGAGTGTCACGAGTATATATCTCAGACTGTAAATAAGAAAAGCACGGATTAAAGAAAAAGAAAAATGGCATCCAAAGTTTCCCATTCAGATCCTCCTTATCTCTTTTCCAGCACAACAGAGAAAGCTGGCAAAGGCATGCGAATTGTACAATACAACTAAGGTTCTGTTTGGTAAAAAATAGCAAATAGCTAATAAATTAATTTATAGCGGATAGCTTATAAGTTAGCTTTTAGCTTAACTGAGTGAATTTGTAGTATTTGATAAAATTAGTGATTGAACTAACTTATAAATATGAAATGACATAAAAAATATATTTTATTAATATTTAATTTTTTTTAAAATAAGATGATAGATGTAAAATTGGAAGAAAAGATGATAAGTTATAAGCTTATAATCTACTTGAAATAACGTTTGAAAAATAAGTTATAAGCTCTTTTTCAAAAACTGTAAGCTAAAAACAATAAGGTAACTTATTTGCATTCCCAAACAGAGCATAATAAGTTTATTTCTGAAATGATCCGCCTATTCAAACAAACCAAATACGTATATGGAAGCAGATTTAATGCTTTAAATTTCAATACAGTTTTCACGCAGTTCAATTTTGAACCGTCCGATCTATTATGTACGGTTGAGATTGTTTTAATTGATTTTAAAACTGATTTAACCAGAATTTCTGATTAATAATCAATGGTCGAGATTGATATTGTGTTAAAAGTGTGTGCTTTTATTACCGGGGCAAATCCGGATTCCAAATATCTATTACTGGCTCACAAGTGGTCCACCGTGGACAAGTGATCTACCGAATACGAATTTTACAAAATTTATTGGTAGATTGAAAGTTTATATCATATAGAGCATCCATAAAAAAATTTAGAAAAATTGAAAATCATTTGATATTTTATTGGGATTTATCAATATTTACAGTATTTAATAAACCGTTAATCTTGATGGGTCTCAATAACATATCAAATGATTTTCAATTTTTCTAAAATTTTCTATAGATGATCTATATGATATAAACTTTCAATCCAACGGTGAATTTTGTAAAATTCGTATTCGTTATAAGGTTTTTCATGAATGGTCCACCATGGACCACTTAAAGAAGTGGTCCTTGTTAGAATTTTCCATCTATTACTATATATAAAAAGGACATAAATTTTTGGGATGACTTTTTCATTATTCCTATTTTACCCTTAAAAAATAACTTCCACATAAAAATAGATTTTCAGTTTTTTTAGTAAATAATTTTTTTTTCTTCTTAATAACTAAGCACAACTTCCACATAAAAGTAGGTTTTCAGTTTTTTTATAGTAAATTTTTTTTTTCTTTTTTTTTTGAACAAATATTCTTTTCTTCCTAATAACTAGCCACGACAAAAAATGAGGTTACGTAGTTATCAATTATCTAAGTTCAATACAAAAGAAGATTAAGTAGTTATTTATATTTGCACAATAAAAAATACCGATAAAAAAAAATATCGATCACACAAATTGATTATTTGAAAACGTATCCACATATGGAAATAATTAGTACAAAGACATTTCGGTATGATGCATTCATTTATTCAAGACAACCAAGAGAAGATTGATCATAGGACCTGGTTAGTTAGATTTGACGGTTAAAATTTAAGCTCGTCATTTTTAAAAAATTAATTAAAATTTAAAATCTATATTGTTGAATTATTTGATTAAGATTAGACAGACACCAATAAATACTCTCTCCATTTTAATATATAAGTGTAAAGTAGTCAACAAAAATGTATATATTTGGACGAAATTTTGAACAATATACATTAAGATTTTTTTGACGTATTTTTGTTTGTATTTTGAGATGGAGGGAGTACACCAAATGCTTGCATGTCAGACAAGTTGACAACAGTTGATTTAATTCAATGTCGACGAAATGTAGACAAATACGGAATTGAATTTCCCGTGATAGTAGCATCATGCATTTACAGCTCACAACCGTTCAATATAAATCAACAATTAAAATTGTTTTACTATGTGATTTGATTATGCAATCGAAACCATCTGACTTCAAATCAATGATTAATATTTATTACTAAGTAGAACTCTGAAGTATATACAGTGCAGCCAATCTTGATCCGACAAATACTATAGCATATATAGCAATATTTTATTCCCCTTATTATAATAATATAAATATTTCCAACTGTGAACAACAGAAAAAACACAGATAGAACTTAGAAGAAGAAATATAAAAAATGGGATCTGTAGAAGAAGCTCCTATTCACATTCTCCTTGTATCTTTTCCAGGACAAGGACACATAAACATTCTTCTCAGATTAGGTAAGTGTCTTGCTGCAAAGGGTGCTTCTGTCATCTTCACCACAACAGAGAATGCTGGCAAAGGCATGAGAGTTGTTAACAACATCAAAGACAAATTAGCAACTCCAATAGGTAATGGTTTTCTCACTTTTGAGTTCTTTGATGATGGTTTACCAGAAGATGTTAGACCTCTTCACCACATAGCAGAACTTGAGGTTGTTGGAAGAAAATTTGTTTCAGAAATGATTAAGAATTATGCTGATTCAAACAAACCAATTTCATGTATCATAAACAATCCTTTTTTTCCTTGGGTTTGTGATGTAGCTTTTCAACACAATATTCCTTCTGCTTTATCATGGAATCATTCCACTGCTGATTTTGCTACTTACTATAACTATGTCCAAAAAATTGTACCTTATCCTTCAAAACAAGAACCTTATATTGATGTTCAACTAAATTCTTCTATAGTTCTTAAATACAATGAAATCCATGATTTTATACATCCTTTTTGTCCATATCCATTGTTAGGGACACTTACCTCAGAACAGTTTAAGGATTTGTCTAAAGTGTTTTGTGTATTAGTAGATAGCTATGAAGAGCTAGAGCGCGATTTAATCGATTATATATCGAAAAAATCAGTGCTCATAAGACCCATTGGTCCTTTATTCAAGAATCCAACAATAATCTCAGCAAGTAATATTCGTGGTGATTTAGGTAAGAGCAATGATGATGATAATGTTATAGATTGGCTTAACACAAAGCCAAAAGGTTTTGTGGTTTATATATCATTTGGGACTGTTGTGGACCATCCACAAGAACAAGTGAATGAAATTGCATATGGGTTATTGGATTCTCAAGTTACATTTTTATGGGCAAAGAAAAACCATGTTTTTCCAAATGGGTTTTTAGAGGAAACAAGTGAGAGAGGAAAAGTTGTGAAATGGTGTCCACAAGAAGAAGTTTTAGCTCATTCTTCAACTGCATGTTTCATGACACATTGTGGTTGGAATTCAACAATGGAAACAATTGCATTAGGAGTTCCAGTGTTAGCATTTCCATCATTTGGTGACCAACTTCCAAATGCAAAGTTTTTGGTTGATGTTTTTGAGGTAGGGATTAAATTGGGTTGTCTTGGAGCTGGAAATAATGAATTGGTAACTAGAGATGAGGTGAAGAAGTGCTTATTGGAAATTACTAAAGGGGAAAAAGCAGACAGGTTCAAGAAAAATGCAATCAAGTGGAAGAAAGCCGCGGAGGATGCGGTGGCTGTCGGTGGTTCCTCTGACCGACATCTTGATGCGTTTATCCAAGACATTAAGAATCGTGTCATTAATTAATAATGATAACATTCGGAGGATTTTTTCTTTTATGTAATATCATATGATCAAAATGACTTATATTTTAGTAGTTATGTTGTGTGTTTCAATTCAAGAAATAAGTAGGGAAGTTATGGAAAAGGGGTCATTCATTCAGTTATTTTTGGAATTAATTTAAGAATTGGGAGGGATACTAAACTCACCAATTTTGGAGGGGAATCCTTGTAACTTTTTTTATCTGTTTTCTAAATACAGAATTTTTATCCTAAATACAATTTACTCCATATTTGCTGTGTGGTGGATTCACTCCTCAATGGGACCCACACCAATTATTATAAAAGAAAGAGGATTATTTTTCGCACCTCCTGTAATATCTCATGTACTCTTTGAAATTGCCATTATAATCTTCTCGTTATCTAGTGAACAAGCACTGTTCAGAATCTAAGTAGTAAGTGACAATATTTTATATTTAAATTGAACGTCTGCGTTTCCTATAAATGAAAAAAATAGTTTACATTTTAGAATGCGAACTGAGTTTGCTATCTAGTAAGCGAACGCTTTTTCATTCAAGGGAAGTGCAGACGTTGAGTTTGAACTTTGAACATAAAATATTGTCACTCGCTACTTAGAGTGCGGGCTGAAACAAAATTCGCTACATAGAGAGCGAACGGAAGCACAGTTTCCTACGTAGAATGTGAACTAAGTTTGCACTTTAACTAATAAAACTTATACATTAATGGTAATTATTATATGAGTCTTGCTAACCGGTGCCCCCGAGGTACTAGTTAAGGAACCTAAAAGAAGCAATTTTGCATTGAAATCAATAATTTTTTTACTTTTAAAAAGTTAAATGCACGTTTTCCAATATATATTTCTATTTTTGCTATTTTAACTAGTTAACTAGTGACTCTCGAACACTAGTTAACATTTGCCTTATTATATTTCTAATATTAATCTAAATGTAATAAATTGTATATATGTGCATGATATTGAACCACATGACATCTCACATTCATTGTAAATATTCTTTGTATAATTATCATTAATAATAATTATTATTGTAGCAAGAGTAATTTACTCCCTCCGTTGGAACTGTGTGTCAACCATAAGAGCATATCCAATAAGGGTATCTTAGAGAGTTTCATCGGCTAATGATCTGTATCTTATTTTTTTTATCATTTGAGTTTCATGAGGTGACACAGGAGTATCAAAATTCAAAATTGATGATACGATACCTTAATAAGGTACTGTATCATCAATTTAATGTTACCTTTTTTTGGTATATAAAATTAAATAGAATGGTCACTTGTTAATAATGTATGATATCCAAAGTGGTATCACCGTTGGAGCAAATTATGTATGAGTTACATAATTATTACATGGCATTGTAAGGATATTTTTTAGTGATGTATGATACCCAAAATGGTATCACCATTGGAGATGCTCTAAGTGCATCACTATTTTTTTTTTTTTTGGTACAATCTAAGTGCATCACTATTATATATGGTTGTAGTGTTTTCTCAATTAAATAATTTTGAATTACACAATATTACCTTATATACATGATGCAATTATAAACATGATCTCTCAATTAGTTCCATAATTATTAAAAAAAATGTTTTTTTATAAAATCCGCTACCTAGAATGGGAATTCAAACACAATTTTCTAAATAAGATTACAAATGTCTATTTAAAGCAAAACCCTAAATCTACATGGGTCATAAGTGACACCATTCTATGCCCATATTGGACTTACATAACTAAAACTATTACCGTTCAAATTGAAACAAACTAAAAGTTATTACATATCAAATTAAACTAAAACAAAGTTCATTCTAATTTATTAAAATGTGGATCTCTTCATTCTCTTCTTTGGTCATCATCACGGTCTCAAGTAGTTTTTCAAGAATTTTAATTTCGAAAAATTTCTCTTTGCAGATGCAATAGTCACCAATATAGTTAAGATAATTCAATAAGCAATTAAAACATTTATACATAACAATTTACAACTTTGACAAACACAAAATTTCAAATGGTGACATCAACACAATTGGCAAAGATACTTGCAACACTTTCAATTCATAAAGAAAATCATCTACATCAACATCCGACAAATTCTTATGAGAAAACGTTGCCTTAAACTTTGTGCAACTTTTTTAATTTATCATTATCCAACGATTTAAACATTTTTGCATCAAATAAAAATTCGCTACCTAGAATGGGAATTCAAACACAATTATAAACAAGCTAAGTTGTGCTAATAATAAATTGGACATTAAGACAAAAAAAAATTGGACATTGTTGGTAACAAATTAATCGACACTTAAACTTGCATGACTCGGTCGCTAATAATCCTAAACAAAACATACAACACTTATTCATGAATTGACTAATTTAAATTACATGCTTGGGAAATTTTCTCATCCCACCCCCCATGATTCTTTTTCCCCCCCCCGGATTTCCCTTTTTACCCTTATAAAAGTCAACTATCGGAGCATAAATTAGTAACATAAATTAGTAACCATACATGAAGTAATGACATGTATCCTGCCATTAGACCAGTACGCTTCCCCAACTTCTTACAAGATTTTGCCATGTACGCCTGAAGATACACGAGGGCAGCAGCACCCCAGTTCCAGTGACTCACCTCCGTCAGGTCCTCAAAATACTGCAAATACACAACATCACAATAATTTTGGCTCTTGTTGCTGAAAATGGTGCAGCACACCAAATACAACAAAAAGGCCTTGAAACACCTTTCCCTGTAAAAAACAATCTCCTCCATAGGCTTCTTTTCTTTCTCCGCCGCCAAAGCCGCATCCTTATTCTGCACGTAAATAGCTTGCAACTGATTGTACTTGATATGACATCCTTTTGTTTTTTTAAAATTGAGCAGAATAATTTCCTCCTCAACTCCCAAATGCATCTTCAATAGATCCATCCCTTCGTCTTTCCTCATCCGCGAGTGGTGCAAGAAACGCTCCGTAATCGGAAGATGCAGCAAACATTGGATATCATCCAATGTGATGGCCAATTCACCAATTGGAAGGTGGAAAGTGTTTGTCTCTGGATGCCATCTTTCCGCAAATGCCGTCATCAGCCCGTGGTCGATTATGCTGTAACTCGTCCTCGTTAAACCCTCTAAACCCGTTGCCTCGATAGCCTTCCAAAACCAGTCATACTCTCTAGTCCGCGGAAGCTTCGGAAGATTAATCACCTTCTTCCCGTTTGCTACAGACCGCATCACTTTCTTCAAAATCTACAATACAAACAATTTATTACCAACTAATATTAAATCGCACAAACATATTGATTAACAAATTTTAAGACAATATTTACCGGCGCTTCACTGTTCGTACATTCCCATATTTGATTTGCTTTATGCTTATGGTACTCATGCAATAGAGACAAATCGCTCGGACCCCCTCCATAGCCCTCTTCAGGAACCACAGGTGCCTGTCCATCATCATCATTATCATCTTCATTTTCCTCGTCAACCGGAGGATCTTCATTATCCTCATCTCTGTCAATCGGAGGATTTTCGTCCTCTACACCTTCGGCAGCATGATCTACACCTTCAGCAGCATGATCAACTTCGCCCTCAGGCCCTTGTGAGGGCATAGAACCACCCACTGACGAACCTCCCGCTTCATAATCACTTCCTTGAAACGGCACCGGTGATTGCCTACGGGTCCGTGCTTTTTTCGGGCGAGGGGCAACAGCTTCACGCGCAGAAGCATGTGCGCGTGTCTCCCTGCCTAGCCTTGTTCGTCCAACATCCTCTTCCATGTCTACAACAAAATTCAAATACAAACTATGTCATTCACATATTTTTACAAACACTTGGAGTGCTAAAATGATACAAACTAAATCAAAAACCAAATTCAATTTCTAACCAACATGCATTGATGCATACATCAACCCAATGAATAAACAACACATAATCAACATAATAAACAACATCAACAACATTTACAACAACTCAGAAATTGAAAAATTCCAACAAAAAATGCTAAAATTTAAAAAACAATGAATAAAAGAGGAATGAATGATCTAATATGCATATAAGTTTCTTACTTGTTAAATTATAGTGGTTGAATGTGTTGAATTGATGATCCAAACCGCAAGTTTCGTTTTTCCTCCCTTTTCCCACCCAACCCTATTTTGAAAACGTAAAATTAGAAACTGACAGTAGATAGCGCATTTCTGTTACTATATTCAATTATTTCGGGCTCTATTCCCCGAAATAAGGTTCGGGGAGTACGTTCCGAACGAAAATTACTTTTAAACCATTTCGGATTCTACGTTCCGAAGTTGACTTTCCAGGGGCAAAATTGGATTTCCGGGGGGTTAAAAAGAGTGTTGGGGGGTGGGATGAGAAAATTTCCATGCTTGGAGCACCTACATATCACTACTTAACTTATTATAGAATGATTTCATCTCAAAATGTATAGAAAAACAACAATAATAATAATAATAATAATAATAATAATAATAAGGAAACAAATAAAATAAATAGATACTATAACTTGAGAACATTGCCTTTTTTTTCCTTTTTACTATTAGGAAAATGTAAGTAAGAGTTTCATATTTCCATGCATATCATACTGCAACTTCAAAGTTGATAATTAGCATTTGATTCCATTTTGTGATTTGTTTTGGATTTTTTTGAAAATAGATTATGTAGTGTTACATAATTTTGTATAAAAAAAATTTACAAAGAAATTTTTTATAAAAGCTTCAAATGAAAATTTGGTTTGAATAGTTATTCTTAAAATGTGATTTTAGCCATTTCATCATTTTATTGAAGTTTTTTTGATATCAAAATTTTGAAAAAATCATTTAATTTGAAGCTATTTCAAATAGATATTCATAAAAATCATTTTTGAAATACAACTTTTTCAAAAAATTGTGTTTTTGACTATGTTTTGTTCTTCAATAATGTACGTTTATGTTATATGATGTCAAAATTAATATTTCAATTTAGAAAATATGAATATAAAAAAACTTATAATATTTTGAAAAACAGTTTTACAAAATCCATTTTAAAAAATACAAAGAAAAAATCTTTTTTTTTTAAAGCTAAAACAAACGCACCCATATATAACTAATAATTGATGTTATGCTATTTATTTCTATTTTAGTTGGATTCATTCATATATGTTTTCTATTTTAATTTGCGGTTCACTCATGTTTGATTTTGCTTTACCAATGATGTGGTCTCAATCTGCAATCTCGCCAAGCTGTTGTTGCTAACTGGCTGTCTAAAATTGTTGTCTCGCTGTCGGGCGTCGAGGCTGCAAATATATGCTCATTGTGGTTTTAAACATGGACATCATCACCGTAAAAAATTTAGTCTCCGACTCGCTAAATTGTTGTTACCAACTTACCGTACAACATTTTAATCTCGCCATCAATCTTTTTGTTGAAGACGACCTCCAATCCAGGCGATATCATTCCATATCTCTTTGGCGAAATCTATCTATTGCTTTTAATAATCGTATATGATCAGGGGCGGAGCTCTTAATGGGCTCAACAGGGCCATGGCCCGCCCCAGTTTATTTTTTTTTTTTCAATTTTATAGGTTTCGTTTCATATATATATGTATGCGCGTATAAACTTGGCACGAGGTTCTGCTGTAGCCAAGTGGTAGAGTACTTCACTTAGACTCCATAATGTCCTGGGTTCAACTCCCACTAGCTGCAATTTTTACTTTTTATTAAAAATTTACTTTTTGTTAAATTTTTTCAATTTTAAAGATAGTTTTCCTTAAAGGTAGTTCTCCTTAACTTTAGTTTTCCTCAATAACATATTAAATTATTAATTATCTATAAATATAGTTTTCCTTAAATTGTATATATTTTTTTTTTGATACAAAAATTGTATACATTTTTAACTCCTAAAGAAGAAAAAAAATTAGCACCGTTGCGGCCCCCCCCAACTAATTCGTCTAGCTCCGCCACTGTATATGATGATGTCCCTATTTATATGTGTAGTCATCGTATGTAGATATGTGGTATTGAAAGAAAATGTATATCATTTAGTCACGTCAATTATGACATATCGCCGCTACCTCCACAAGTATTTCTTGTGAGTAACAATATTATTTGTTCAATCACAGTTGGGGAATAAAATCCCATCCTCGGTATAAATGTATATTTATGTCTCAACTTTGTCAAGTGATATGTGATTTGCATATGATGCTTTATTGCATGATAGTTTTACTTCTTTATGTAACTAATAAAGATATCAAGTCATCACACTGTAGGACAAAAGGCAAAGACGGTAAATCTGAACAATTTTTATCGAGGCCCATTGTTCCAAAATTTGGACTCATGAAGAACAATTCCGTTTATTTACTACGCCAAAAAAAATAAAACGCGTTGAAGCACCATGACGTTATCTTTAAATCTTATGAATTGGAAATGTAAGAAAAAATAAAATGCGTTGAAATACCATGACGTTATCCCTAAATCTTACGAGTTGGAAATGTCAGAAAAAATAAAATGCGTTGAAATACCATGGCGTTATCCCTAAATCTTACAAGTATCTTACGAGTTGGAAATGTCAGAAAAGTTAAAAATGGAGTTGAAATACTTTGCCTCCTCGCCTGTGTGCTTGTGATTGACAGAAAAAATAAATGGAGTTGAAATACTTTGTCTCCTCGCATGTGTGCTTGTTTGATTGACAGAAAAAATAAATGGAGTTGAAATACTTTGTCTCCTCGCCTGTGTGCTTGTGATTGACAAAAAAAAAAATGGAGTTGAAATACTTTACCTCCTCGCCTGTGTGCTTGTGATTGACAGAAAAAATAAATGGAGTTGAAATACTTTGTCTCATCGTCTGTGTGCTTGTGATTGATAGAAAAAAATAAAAATGGAGTTGAAATACTTTACCTCCTCACATGTGTGCTTGTGATCGACAGAAAAAATAAATGGAGTTGAAATACTTTGTCTCTTCCCCTGTGTGCAGTGACTGTGACTGCATGAGAGTAACTGCATTGAATCCATGTACTGTTAAGCTCACGACATTAAATGAAATTGCAATGAAGAATTGATACTTCAATATGAGTCACGTGTTGTGGGCTATCTTTTTATCTTGAACAACAACCTCACTCATCAATCGATCATGCTCCACAGTTCATTATCTTCAAGTGGTTGCCATAAGTATTTTGATGTGACTTTTCTGATATAGTTGTTGAAGATAGTAATTGTTTCCTTATGTGATTATTAGCCATGAATTGTTTCCCAACAAAACCATATGTTAACAGAGTCCTCAATATGAGGCTTACCAAAAAAAAAAAAAGTCCTCAATGAGAACTATTATTAGTCAACAATTGTTTCCTTTTGTAATATCTCAGAGCTCACATATTACAGTGCAACAAATAAAAAATAGAAATCACAAAACCATATGTTATAGAAAATTTATTTCCAACTTTATGTAATCTGCTTAAAGAATTGTTTGAGAGAAGATAAGGTTTTCCTTTATAAATGATATTTTTTTATCATCTTAAAAATGTCCTTGTTATTTTTTTCCAATATTAACTCATTTAGGTTCCTGATATATTAGAAATTTAACAAAACAAAACCATATAATGTTGGAACAAGATCACTTTGCTCCTCACAATTTCACATTTTCTTGGAGAAGAAGAAAGAGATAGAGATCAATAGGCACAAAAATAAATTATTTTTATTCACTATTGATCTCTATTATTTATACATTGCACCTCAATGATCTTATACATTTCACATAGTAGTTGTAACTACTAAAACTAGTATTAAACACTTAACTTGTATTACAAACTAACTATATACCATGAATTATACACTTAACATATAATTCCAAACCATTAAATAGAACAACAACAGTCAACAACATCATTCTTCACAACAAAATTGAACAACATCAATTCTAAAATTACAACTTGAGTCGACATAGAACAACATAACATAAGCAATGATCAATGGAGAGTCAACACAACAATGGCAAACAAGCTTTTATCTTCGTTTCAGTGATGAGGAATCAAACAACATGATGAAGAAGGAGAAGAATCTGAAAACGAAACTTAAAGATGAAATTGGGAGATAAGATGAAGGTTGAAGATGAATGCCTTCTTTTCCTTAATGTTTCTTGAACATGAAATTGACTGAGGATTAAAAATAAGGATTTTTCTATCGTGTGCAAATTTTTGCACATATTAAAAAATTTAAAATAGTAAAATTATATCGGAATTTGTACATTTTATATTAAATATATAATTATTTAATAAATAATTGTTATTTTTTTAATAAAAAATTATTACTTTTAGTTGCTTTAATATGCATAATATTGCACATGTTATAAACAAATCTTAAAAATAAAAGCTAAACTGGGCAAGGAAGCAGCACATGCCATGTTTTTCTTTTATATATATATTTTTTAATTAATTGCTTTTATTTATTAGTTGGCATAAAATGCTTATGTGTATGTGAGTTACTTAATTTAGTGTCTACGTAAGCGCTGACTTGATTTTATTTTTTTTGACAAAGCGCTGACCTGATTAAAATTAGTGACGTCAATCATTTGTAAAATGGGCTAAAATTAAGAGACAAAAATTGTTATTTTAAAAGTTAGAGAGCCAAAATCAAAAATAAAGAGTCAATAGTGTATTTAAGTTCTAGTTCATTGTGATCATCCATCGTCGTCTCCAAACTCCTCTCATGTATCAATTGTGGAGGATTGACTAGAAAATCAGAAAATCATGTTTTTGGGGCATTATGCCAGCCAGTTTTCGCCAAGACGCTTAAAGCTAGGCTCAATTCTGTCAATTTGTGCCCAAATATTATGGGCTAACCCAATGTATAAAAATATGTTTTTTTTAATGTATTTTTAGGAGTGAGATTCTGTGTTATTTTAAAGAGATTTATTCTAATTTTTAAGTCATATATTTTTGTGTATAGAATTACTCTTAGATAAAACTCCCAAATTTATACATTTCTTACATTTATAAAAAAAATTAAAATTTCTTACATTTCCTACATTTATACTATTATGTTTATCTAAAATGTTTTTAGTTTTTCCTACACTTATTAATTCTCTTTCTGTTTTGTCTTCTATTGTAATTTACACTAAATATACATAAATTTAGAAAATTCAATTGTAGAAAATTCAAATATTGCTGCTTTTAGGGATGTCAATTTAATCCGTAAATGGGGATCTCCGCAGAGATTGCCCCGTTTGGAGCTTCCATTTTGGGGAATTTTTCCCCGTAGGGATGGGGATGGAGGAGAAAGTTTCCCCGAAAGAGGTTTGGGGTTGGGGACGGTATTTCATCCTCCGCCCTGCGGAGACTCCGTCCCCGAAAATTATTAAAATAACATTTATAAATTTATATTAAATACTTTTAAAATTATTTTTAATTATATTTTTGCACAATATGTGTATACATTTGTTTATATATGATACTTATAATTGTCACAAGACTCACAATAATATTTGAATATTTTTTATAATTAAACTTGAATATTTTTTACAACTAGTATGATTGAAAATAATAAAAATTTGATAATTTTTTTAAAGTGATGAATATCCGCGAGAACTGTGGGGATCCGCTGGGATGAGGATGAAGGAAGAATATTTCCCGAATCGGAGAATGAGAACGGGGATGAAGAATATTTTAGATAGCAGGGCAAGGAGTGGTAAAGTATCATCCGATCAATTCCGTTGACTCAAGTTGTCAAGTTGGAACCGTGGCAATATGCTAGATATTGTTTCATAGATTTTCTTGCACGTTTTGAAAAGTCAACACCCACTCAAAATAGAAGATTGTATAGTTTTTACTTTATAATTTAAAAATACTATGCAAAATTACATTATTTGTCATTTATTTTATTTTTTGTAACATTTTGGTCCTTTATTTTTTATTTGTAACATTTTGGTTTGAAGGAAAGAAAGTGGATTGAGAGAAAATTACAGAAATCGATGAATGAACAGACTCTGTTTGGTAAACCAAATAAGCTAGCTTTTCTGTTTGGTAACAGTTTTTAGAAAAGAGCTTATAACTTATTTTACTAGCTTATAGCTTATTTTCCAAATGCTATTTCAAGTAGCTTATGAACTTATAGCTTATAGCTTATTACCTTTTCTTCCAATTTTACCCTATCATCTTACTTAAAAAGAATTAAATATTAATTAAACATATCCTTTTTTATGTAATTTCATACTATAAGTTAGTCCAACTGTTAATTTTACCAAACACTACAAATTCAATCAGCTAGCTTATTCGCTATAAGCTAAAAGCTAGTTTATAAGCTATCCGCTATAAGTTAGTTTATCAGCTATATCCACTATTTTTCATCTATCGATTTTCGTAATTTTCTTTTCTTCCATTTTCTTTCCATACAATCAAACACACCGCTATAGTTATTACTATTTCAGGCAATCTTCGAAGTTTTTGTGACAAACATAAAGCATCAAATCATAATACTCACAAAAAGACTGAATGTCAAAACAGTTTCCACGTAATATTACATGACACATTTCTTATTCAATTCTCGTGTGCTTCTAAAACTAGAGACGTGTTCTCTTTAATTCTGAAATATAAGACACATCCTCACATATTCCGTTTTGGATTTTGTATACAAATTTGTCACGGATTATTTGAACCAATTAAAATACTAGATATTTATGTCAGACTCATTTTGTTCCAACAGTTATACCCCTTATTTTGAATAAATTGGAATTTTATCCCCCTATTTCACTAAAACGGCAATTAATCTCTATATGTAATTCCAAATTTAGTGGAGTTTGATTTTGTAGAAAGTTAACTCGATTACGGTCAAATCTTGTACCAGTTTGGTGAATTATTGATCAAAATCGAGTTATCAAAATTGAGGTACCAGCTTGCTTCTGAGCCTCAACTTCAAAACTTCGCACAGAACTCAAATTTGATCAATAATTCACCAAACTGGTACCAAAATGTGCTAAAATTAAAGGACAAAATTTGTTATTTCAAAAGTTAGAGAGCCAAAATCGACGGTTTGTAAAAATTAGGGAGTCAATAGTGTATTTAAGTTCTAGTTCATTGTGATCATTCATCATTGTCTCTGAACTCCTCTCACGTATCAATTGTGGAGGATTGACTAGAAAGTCAGAAAATCATGTTTTTGGAGTATTACGGGCTAGCCTGATGTATAATTCTTTTTTAATGTATTTTTAGGAGTGAGATTCTATTTTATTTTAAAGAGATTTATTCTAATTTTTAAGTCATATATTTCTCTATGTATAGAACTGCTCTCAGATAGAATTCCCTATATTCAAATTTCTTACATTTCCTATGTTTATACTAATATGTAAATTCTTTTTAGTTTTTTCTACGCTTATTATTTCTCTTTATGTTTTGTCATCTATTGTAATTTACACTAAATATAAGTAAATTTAGAAAATTCAATTGTAGAAATCCAAATATTGCTGCTCACAAGTAGTCAAGCTGGAACGGTGGCAATATGCTAGATATGTTTCATAGATTTTCTTACACGTTTTGAAAAGTCAACACCCACTCAACAATGATTACCAAATACTCACTCTTTCGTAATTGGACGATTCATAAAATAGCATATTATAGGTTTTACTTTATAATTTCAGATTCTAAATTTAAATTTGGATGGTTTAATTTCAACACCTGTGAAATTAAGGATTAAGATTTTTATTGTGGAACAAACAACCCGCAAAATTATTTCAAATAAAGTGAACAAATATGAAAATATATTGCGATAATTAACATACTTTTATACTATTTATATCTGATACTTAAAAAAAACCTAATCTAATGGCTACTAATATTCTAAATGTATGAATTTGACATGAACCGATTTTTCATAGAAACCAGACCCTCATTCACCCAAAATCTTCACAAGAAAATAATTAGTCAAAATAATAATTTGATTAACACTAATAAATTTATAATAATGTGTACCGTAATATTCAAAATTTCCTTTATAGTTATTGGCTTTATAATTGTACCTGTACTCCGCAAGAAAGAGCTAAATTTCTCTTTTATAGTTATTACTGTTTCGAGAAAAGATCTTCTCAATTTTTTTCCTCTCAGTTGTCATCAATTGTTACATCTTAGTTGTTCACCAATTTTTCTTCATTTTTTTCTATAAAATATTATCACATGCTTTAGATACAATTGCTTAGATTCACACATTATTTCCTCAATTTTTTTTTTCTAATGAAGAGAATTGATTCTCCATTATTTCAGCCAATCTTCGACAAACATAAAACATCAAATCGTAATACTCACAAAAAGACTGAAGTACATAAGTATTACTATTACTAATGATATGTCAAAACAGTTTCCACGTAATATTACGGGTGCGTTTGTTTTAGATTTAAAAAAATAGATTTTTTCTTTGTATTTTTGAAAATGGATTTTGTAAAATAGTTTTTCAAAATATTATAAGTTTTTTATATTCATTTTTTCTAAATTTAAACACTAATTTTGACATCATATAACATAAACATACATTATTGAAGAACAAAACATAGTCAAAATCACAATTTTTTTAAAAAGTTGTATTTCAAAAATGATTTTTATGAAAATCTATTTGAAATAGCTTCAAATTAAATGATTTTTTTCGAAATTTTGATATACAATTTTTTTTTCAATAAAATGATGAAATACCTAAAATCACATTTTAAGAATAATTATTCAAACCAAATTTTCATTTGAAGCTTTTATAAAAAGTTTCTTTGTAAATATTTTTTACACAAAATTATGTAACACTATAGAATCTATTTTCAAAAAAATTCAAAACAAACGCACCCTACATGACATATTTCTTATTCAATTCTCGTGTGCTTCTAAAACTAGAGACGTGTTCTCTTTAATTCTGAAATATAAGACACATCCTCCACATATTCCGTTTTGGAATTTGCATACAAATGTGTCACGGATTTGCTACCATATTATATTAATTTGCCCATTTCCTGCAACAAACACAAAGTAAACAATCATACTAAAACTTTTTTAATAGAAACAATAAAACTTTTTAGATTGATAGAATAAAATATGTATTTAGATTTTTGTGGTTTTATATTGCTGAATTTAGTGAGACATATTTGTTATGTGGAGTGGAGAAACTCTAATTTTTAACTATCGTTAGATCTAATTTATTTCAATTTTTTTTACACAATAAAAAGAGAAACTATGTCAAATAGATTTTTAATAAATTTTTTATAGAAAAAAGTTATTTAGTTTTTATGAGTAAAATACATATATAAAAGACTTTTGAAGCTAAAAAAACAACAATTAACAAATTGTTCTAAAAACTTTTATTTTCACTTTTAACTTTTAGATAACTTTTAAGACCTAAAAAAGTCAAGTCAAACAATACCTTATTCTCTTTATAAATTATAGTTGTATAGCTTTATATATAGAGCTACATCAAATAAATCATATATTTAAATTACAAATTAATCCTATAACTCTAAACAAATCTTAAAAATTCTAAAAAAATCTTAAATTATAAATTCTAATAATATGTATTTTACATATAAATATAAAAATATATTTAAATATAAAATCTTCTAATAGTTATACATTATTCTCAACACAAATCTCCATATTTTATTCAATAAAATTTAGTTATTTTTTTTATAATCAAAATGAATAAAGTACTACAACTTCGTAACAAAATATAAGCTAAAATCTATTTTCTAAATTCATTATATAATTAATGTATCCGATTAATATATTTTTTAGATATATTAATTATATAATAATGAATAAGTAAAATTTTGCTTATATTTTATTACGTAACCGAATATATATTACATTAAATCTTCTGAATGTGTAGAGCTCCACGTTTCTTAATGTCTTCCATAAACTCATCAAGATTCCGATCAGAGGACCCACCGACAGCCACCGCATCTTCCGCCGCCTTCTTCCACTTCACTGCATTTTTCTTCAATTCCTCTGCTTTTTCCCCTGTTGTAGCTTCCAATAAGCACTTTTTCACCTCATCTCTAGTTATCAATTTATTTTCCATAAATCCATAACCCAATCTAATCCCTACACCAAAAACATCAACCAAGAATTTTGCATTTGTAACTTGATCACCCCATGCTGGAAATGTCAACATTGGTACACCTAAACTAAGTCCTTCCATTGATGAATTCCAACCACAATGTGTTATGAAACATTTCAATGAAGAATGAGCTAATACTTCTTCTTGTGGACACCATTTCACAACTTTTCCTCTCTCACTTGTTTCCTCTAAAAACCCATTTGGTAAAACATGTTCCTTTAACCCCATTTCCTTAGGAGGTGGTTTTATAACCCACAAAAATGAAACTTTAGAATCCAATAATCCATAAGCAATTTCATCCACTTGTTCTTGTGGAAGATACACAATAGTCCCAAATGAAATATAAACAACAGAATCTTTTGGTTTTGTGTTTAGCCACTCTATAATACTACAATCTGAATCACTCTTAAGAATATTATTTGAACTTTTAATTATTGGATTCTTAAATAATGGACCAATGGGTCTCATAAGAATTGAATTTTTTGAACTATAATCAATGAAATCATGTTCTAGTTCTTCATATGAATCAACTAGTACACAAAAAGCTTTTGATAAATTCTTAAACTGTTCTAAAATGAGTGTAGCAAGAAATGGATATTTACTAAATGGATGAAGAAAATCTGGAATTTCATTATGTTTAAGAACTACTGAAGAGTTGAGTTGAACATCGATATAAGGTTCTGAATGAGAAGGAAAACGTACCAGTTTATGGAAATAGTTATAGTAAGCAGTGAAACAAGCAGTGGATTGAATCCATAATAAAGCAGAAGGAATATTGTGTTCATAAGCTACATCACAAACCCATGGAAAAAATGGATTGTTTATGATACATGAAATTGGTTTATTTGAATCAGCAAAATTCTTAATCATTTGAGAAAGAAATATTTTTCCAACAAGTTCAAGTTGTTTTGAATAGCCATCAAGATCTGATTTAATTGGATTATCATCTTCTAAACCATCATGAAAGAATTCAAAAGTAAGAGAACCTTCACCTAATTTGTCAGTGATGTTGTTAACAATTTTCATGTCTTTGCTAGCTTGTTCTGTTGTGAGGAAGATTACAGAAGAACCCTTTGCAGCAAGACATTTTGCTAATCTAAGAAGAGGATTTATGTGTCCTTGTGCTGGATAAGATACAAGGAGAATGTTAATGGGAGTTTCTGATCCCATTTTTCTTATCTTTGGTGAGTTTCTTTCTTTGTTCAGAGTCATTCATAGAGAGGACTTTTATATAGTATAATATATAGGGGTAGGTAGCAGGGAATATAATTTTACTTTGCAATTAATCTTTGGATTTCATGAGAAGACTATTGTAATGTAATTCACAGTTTAATCACGAGATAAATAAAAGTGCCATGAAAAATATTGATTTTTTTTTTTTGGGGTTTATAATGAAGAAGAAAATTGAACTTATAACCTCATGTATAGTGTTCAAACTTCTCACCACTAAGACTAAATATAATGTCTTATAAATATTGAATTTGAATTATTGTTTTGAATTTTTCCAAGCAATTTGTCTAAAGAGAGTTTATTAATTAGTACTTGATTTTTTGTATATCATTAGTTGGTTTACTTTTCATTCCATGAGTCATATCATATAATAATCAAAGTTGCTCTCCTGAGATTTAATTATTGTTATATATTTTCTTTACTCAATCTCTTAATACTTAGAGCATCCACAATGGAGTTCTCCATTTTTGAGTACTTAAATGGGTCCCGCATGTACACATCATTCATTTATAATTTTTTAATAATAGTATCAAATAAGTACTCAATCCCTCCAACCCAACACCCCTTAAAAAGTTCTAAATGGGTTCCACAAATAACACATTTCACCAATAACTATACATCATTGTAAATGGGTCCCACAAAAGCAATATAGGTATCATTGCTTATTGTAGCACCAGTACCTATTAGGTACTAGTTTAGTTTGTATTTTGCTTCAATGGGAGTACCTATTAGGTACCGATTCTTAAAAAATAGGTACTCACCATTCTTAAGAGACGGTCATAAAAAATCTAAGATAATTGGACTTTTACAACGTAGGCGTGTTTTCCTTGGGTGTGGTTATTGTTCATAAGGCAAGCTTATGCACCATCCATAAGTGAGAGAAAATTTCTCACGCACTCCCCAAGTAACTCACGCGCCCCCCAAATGTCATGCGCCCCCAATTTTTATTTTTTTTTGTTCCTTCCTCCCCAAATTTCTAGCCAAAACCATTTTGTTGTTGGAATGGTTTCCAGGAGTTGTACTCCAAAATCATTAAGTGCATAAAATGATTTTGGAGTACAACGCTATAATTATGCACTTAAAACCAAAACTATTAAGTGCATTGGGTAAGGATTGTTGATTGTCTTCTATGATTTGGTCATAACTGAACTCATAAATTATAACTACTTTCATAATTTTGTCATGTTGAAAATTATTGGAAAGGGTCAAGGCTAGTTATTGTAAGTGTTGAGTGCATAAAATGGTTTTGGCTAGAAATTTGTGGGGCAGGAAAAAAAATGTTAAGTGCATAATTATAGCATTGTACTCTAAAATCATTTTATGCACTTAATGGTTTTAGAGTGCAAATATCTGAAACCATTCCCAATGCAAAATGGTTTTAGCATGATTTGGGGGGCGCACGAGTAATTTGGGGGGTGCACGAGAAATATGGGGTCGTGCTAGTCCGTTGGGGGCGCACGAGAAATTTGGGGGGTGCGTGAGTAATATGGGGGGCGCTTGAGTAAAATGGGGGGCGCGTGAGTAAAGCTGTTGTGTTTTTATTGGCTTATGCACCATCCATAAGGATTTGGCTTATGGACAATAACTTTTGCCGTTTTCCTTTACCTCTCGATTGATGAATGCCCTCTTATAATATTGACGAATTTTGTTTTATCCTCCTCAGTTAACTTTTTTATTGATGTGGCAAGAAAAAATATCACCTTTTGGTTGATGTAATAATACATTTTTGCAGACGTGGCAGATGTTTTTTTCCCTGCCACATAAGCAAAAAGTCAACATAGAGTAAAAGAAAATTCTTCAACATTGCAAGAGCCATTCTCATAAATTAAAAAAAAAAATTTGCAGGGGTAAAGCAAATCATGCTTAATATTTAGGAAAATTTTTTTTCTACCCCAACATATGTCATTTTACCCCAACATATTTTAAAAAATTCTCATTTTACCCTTATTTAACTTTAATATATTTTATTATTATTTTTTTTGTCTTATTATAACTTCTCCGGTACACTGTTCACCATCCAAAAAACTGTTCCGGTAAGTATGTAAGTGTACCGGTATGTTAATTGTACCGGTACACTTTTAAACAAGTGCACTGGTATTAAAATCTGGAATGAAAAAAAATTTACTTCACCGGTACACTTCTCACAAGTGTACCGGTATAAAAACATTTCCAGACAATACCGGTACACTTTTCACGAGTGTACCGGTATATAACACCAAAATACTTGAATGACATACTTGAAATCCTGCACACAACAGAATAAAACAAGCAACACCCATTGCATGATCAGCCACAAAATAAGAAAGTTGTCATTTCATAATAGTAATAATTGTAATAAAAACATTATACTGAAACCATAAATTCAAAAACAATAAAGCTAACAAATCAAATCCCAATTAACAGCAACATGACACGAAACTTTCCAATTTTCCTAAATAAAAGCTCACACTCACACACAAACACACCAATTATTCAAAATCATATGCAAAACTACAAAAATACAAAACAATTATTCACTTCACTAACAAAAAAATATTTCACTTTCACAGACCCAATTCACAATCAGCCAAAAAGAATGCAAAAGATCCAACCTTTAGCAAAATTAACACATGCCCATCACAAAATCAAACCTAAAAACAGTCTAAAATTCATCAACACTTCAAAAATCAACAAAACCCTAAATTTAGAAACAAGTTAAAAAAAAATAAAACAGAAAAGCATACCCTGCAAACAATCACAGTTTTCAGCTTCTTTACGAACAACATCGAGAACAGAATCAATAAGTTCAGCATACCCTTTTTTTATTTTGTCTCAAACCGGTACACATTTAAAAAAGTGTACCGGTATGAAATTTTTTATATACTGGTATACATTTAAAATGCGTACCGGTATGAAATTATTTATATACGTGTACCGGTATTGTCTGAAAATTTTTCTATACCGGTACACTTGTGAAAAGTGTACCGGTATTGTCTGGAAATGTTTCTATACCGGTACACTTGTGAAAAGTGTACCGGTAAAGTAAAAATTTTTTCATTTCAGATTTCAATACCGATGCACTTGTTTAAAAGTGTACCGGTACAATTAACATACCGGTACACTTACATACTTACCGGAACAGTTTTTTGGGTGGGTAAATAGTGTACCGGAGAAGTTATAATAAGACAAAAAATAATAATAAAATATATTAAAGTTAAATAAGGGTAAAATGGAAATTTTTTAAAATATGTTGGGGTAAAATGACAAATGTTGGGGTAGAAAAAAAAATTTCCTAATATTCATTTACTCAAAAATCTAAAACTAAGTTATTAGGTTAAAAATATAGTAATATTAAATTGAAAAATTAAATGTGCAATATTTTTATTTTTTTTGGGTTTAAATGTGCAATATTCTAAAAAATGTTATTATATTAAATTATTTATCATATATTTTCAGCACACATGTTATATATAGTTTGTAATACTATTTTTATTTTATAATCAACGTAGGTCACATGATGTCGATCCTTATTATCTTTTAATATTTAATACTTTTGCTATAAAAAATATTCTGTCGGGTCTGATAAGATCTCACTGAAGAAAAAGAAACAAGATGAAAAAGAAAATACAATTAAGTCATAATAAATAGGGTTGAAAATAGGTAAAAGAAACTTTTGTCAAAAAAGTAAGGTAGTAAATTAATTAATTCATGTACTATATGTCGTTAGACATCGAATCAAAGCCAATTAATGCCTCCAAGAAAATCAAACCCAATTGTAATAGACAACGACAAGTGTTGTTTGTTGGCATATAAAATTAAAGACTAGGATTGTACAAAAAAACAAAAATTGAAGACTACGATAAGCATTTTGCACCTTTCAAATTGTGTTGTTTGAAATAAATTTGTACAAAGTTTATTTGTTTTACCATTTTTTTAATAAGTAAAATTTTATAATAGGAATATAAGGATCCGTTTGATGTGCAGGATATGATAGTGTCATGATAGGATATAAACTAAGATAAGAATATGATATGATATAAACATGATAATAGTTATCCTCAGTTATCCTATCATGTGTTTGGTGCACACAGGATAACAAACATGATAATTATTATATAATGTTTTTAATATATATCTCGCTCATAATAATATGATAAGATAAATATATATATCTCGCTCATATTTTAATTACAAAATTAAAATTGTAAAATAATTGTTTAAATTTTTTTTTTGTAATACTTTGAATTTTATAAATACAAAAATTAAATAAGCAATCAAATATTTTCATATAAATTTAAATAAAATAACGAGCAAATAAACATGTTAAATTTTTATATGAAAATGATCAAATAAATAACTTAATTTTATATGTTAGATAAGGTAAATAAATATATCCCTATTGCAAGAGAATTATATTTAATTTGTTATAAAATTTAAATTAATATCCCTATTTTTCAACTTTTAATAATTATTTTACTTTAAAATATTGTAATTGCATTATAATTTTGATTTTTAAAATTATGTAAATTACAAAATTACCCTTCTGAGAAAATCGTGTATATATTAAAAAATTAGTTATTTTTAATTTACTATCAAATTATTTTATTATTAATATTTAATTAATTTTCATTTTTTATTTTAAAATATATTTTATCAAATAAATGGGTAAATTATTTTCTTATCCTATTCTGTCTGTAACCCAGCTTAAACTCAGGATAATAATTTTAACTAAAGAGACAGGATATGATAAGTTGCAGGATTAACTTATCATATCCTGTTGATTCATCAAACACTGGATTAAGACAGAATATGATAAAGTTATGATATCATGTTTCTTATCCTGCGCATCAAACGGGCCCTAAGGGATATTCCAACCCGTACAACAAAAATAATTTTGTACCCAACTTAAAAATAGAAAAATTTATCCACCTTCTATAAAACATTGTAGAGCTCTACCAAATCGTACACTCGGAGGTTGGATATAAATAATACAAATTCTTATAAAGATGGTCTAATACATGGTAAACAAAGGCGTCTTTTTCACATGTGCGTTGACATAAGGCCTCATAAAAATAGGAGCCTATATAAAAAATTATAGGTTAGTAGCATTAATAAATGAGTCGTATAAAACTAGGATTATTGTGGAGTTCAAATACTTGAAATTCTCTTTATTCTAAAATGAGAGATTTATTAGTTACAAAATATCCTAAAAAAGACTTTTTATTGTGAATAAATTTTTTAGGCGCTTTATAGCTAATTGTTATATTATAGTTTTATTAAATAAAGTGGCGTGTAATAGAGATAGTCTTGTTTATCAATTTTTTTTAGTATTATTGATGTTATTTGTAATTTAAATTAATGACAATTTTTATTTATTTATTTTTACATTTTTTCTTCTATTAAAACCTATTTTTAATAATCACATGGGATCTCTAAAAAGTTGAAGACTTGATGGTAACAACTACTCAAACATCACAGCAATACATTTTATCAAGGAACACCCCTTGCTAGCAAATATTTAAGGCCCTCCTCAAATCTTGAACTACCAATTGGAGAATGGATCCTCTCACTTTATTTTCCTCAATTTTTTTCAATTTTCACATCTCAACCATTGATCAACTTTTCTCCATTTATTTTATATTTTAATATTCTCTTACATTTATAATCCAATGGTCCATTTTCTATATTATTTCCTTAATTTATTTTTCTACTTGAGAGAATCCACTCTCTACCAATTGTATTTGTAAAGGCAATCCTACACACCACATGTTATATTTGATTTGATGCCTGGGGCAATCATATGAGGTGATGGTAGTACATCATTGAAACCATACAACAATCCTTAAACACATCACTTAATATCACATAAATACACCTCAGACACAATTCAGCTAACTCCCTTCACCATTTTAGTCATAGGGGCCACAAATTCGCACACATGTTAACAACTTTGTAAGCACAATAACGGGTTATTCCATTTTTCTTATCTTGGTGAGTTACTTGTTTAGAGTCATTCATAGAGAGAACTTTTGTATACTATATAGGGGTACAGTGGCGGAACCAGAAAAATTAGTTTGGGAGGGCTATAAATTTTTTTAATAAATAAATTAAATATAAAAATTATATTACATATAAAAATATAAGTCATAAAAAACACAAAAACCTATCTAGTAATTTTTTTTCATGAACTTATAGCTTATAATTTATTTTGATAAGTTAATTAAGTTCGCTTATAACTAATTATTTTTTATTCTAGTTTCCCCCCTATTATCTCGCTTAAAAAAATAAATATTAATAAACATTTCTTTATGTCATTTCATATTTATATATGCTAGTTCAATTGCTAATTTTACCCAATAATATAAATTCAATTTGTTATCTGTTATTTTTTGACAAACAAAATCAAAGTTCGTTATTATAAAATTAGATTGTATAACTTAAAATATATTCTACTTAACATACCGAGTAACTTAAAATCATCAATAATAGACTATAAACTAATATTTGCACTAATAATTGAACTAATATATATACCGAATACGTTATAGTTATTAATAATAAACTTTAAATTAATATTTACATTAATATTTGTATAAATATGTATATAGAATTATTTAAAATAATTATAATATAATTAAATTAATACTCTACCTATAAAAAAATTATTTTTTCGGAGTCGGGGAGGTCCGTGGCCCCCTCAGCCCTCCCCTAGTACCGCCACTAAGGGGTAGCAGGGAATATACTTTTACTTTGCAAATAATCTCTGGATCTCATGAGAAATCTAAAATGTCAATTTTTTTATATATTAACTTTGAATTATCGTTTTGAACTTTTTCAAGTAATTTGTCTAAAGAGAGTTCATTAATTATTTGGTTTTTTTTTTAATATCATTATTCGGTTTACTTTTCATTCCATGAGTCATATAATAATCAAAGTTGCTCTCGCGAGATTTAATTATTGTTATATATTTTCTATACTCAATCTCTTGATACTTAATATTATAAGATTCTTGCTAATTAATATATGAAAAATGCTAACTAATACTTCGGGGCACTAGTTAAAGAACTTAATATAGTAATTTAGCATTGGAACTTGTGCAATCATTCTTTTCAATATATAAAATGTGTGTTTTTCAATATAAAAATTACCTTTTAAAGTATCCTTAACTAGTGCCCCGGGGGCACTAGTTAGCATGACCCTAATATGTTACGACTAGACAATGTTAACATGTTAGGACTTACCCTCGAATTAAATTAAACTGGTTGTGAAAGCCAAAAAAAGAGACTACGTCAAGAAATCTAAAACTATAATTATTACTTTAAAAATATAATAATTTAAATTTTGAAAATTAAATGTGCAATTTAAAGAAAATATTATTATATTAAATTATTTATAATATATTTTCAGGACACATGTTATGGTTTGTTATTTTATAATGATCAATGTTGGTCACATGATATCGATTTTTATCTTTTAATACTTCATCCGGTCTTATATATTAGAAGAACTTTATTTTTTAAATTTATTGAAGAATTAATGTATTTAGACTGTATTAAAGTTTAAATACATCAATTTTTTAATGAATCTAAAAAACAAAGTTTTTTTATATATAGGATTAGATAGAGTAATCCTTATTGTACCAAAAAAAAAAAAAAAGAGTAATCCTTAATAGTTTTACTATAAAAAAATTCTCTCGGGTCTGACCAGATCTGACTGAAGAAAAAGAAAAGAAAATATTGTAAGTCATAGTAATAAATAGGGTTGAAAATAGGTAACAAAAACTTTTATAAAAAAACAAGGTAGTAGATTAATTAATTCATGTACTATTTGCCGTTAGACATCAAATCAAACCCAATTAATGCCTCCCAATTGTAATAGACAACGACAAGTTTTGTTTGTTGCGTATGAAAATTGGAGACTAGTATGAGCATTTTGCACCTTTCAAATTGTGTTGTTTAAAATTAATTTGTACAAAGTTTATTTGTTTTACCATTTTTTTTTATAAGCAAAATTTTATAATAGAAAATATAAGGGGTAGTCCAATTCGTATAAAAAAAGTAAATCCAAACCCAATATTATAGTAGGAGAAATTTATTCACGTTGTAGAGCTCCACAATATCATATGCTCGAAAGTTGAATATAAATAGTACAAATTCTTGACATTGTCTCTTGTTTGGTTCTTGATGGAGCTATCTGAAAGTTGAATATAAATACTAACTCCATCCGTATTTTTTATTTGTCTTTTTAGAATAGTAATACCAAATTAAGGAAGTATATTTTTGCATTTTATCTTTCTATTATACCATTGTTTTAATCCACCAATAAATTCCTATTTTTTGCACACACTTTCTCTTTCCAATAAATTTAATATATTATGCACACAAAAAAAAAATGAATATGTTATGTACAAAAAAAAATTAAAAAAAGATTTAATTTTATTGAAAAAGATAAGAGCAATTGACAAAAGGTATAATTGACAAATCATACCCGTAAAATATAAAAAAGACAATTAAATAGAAACGTTAAATCTGACAATAAAAGACAAATAAAAAGAAACGGAAAGAGTACAAATTTTTAAAAGTTATTTGAAGGTTAAAAATAAAAATAAGAGCTTTTATATTTTTTAGCTTCAAAGATCTTTTATCTATGTATTTTACTAATAAAAATTGAACAATTTTTTTTCTATCAAGAACTTTTAAAAAATTAATACTTATATTATTTAATTAATTAGTCTAACTCTCTATCACATTCACACAAGAATATTCTAATAAAAAAGTAAAGGCATTATTACTAAGAAATTTAATGTATTGATAATCAATTATCAATAACAACAAAATAAAATAACTTAAGTCAAAAAATGACTAGAAATGATCTCATTGATGATCCCATCAATTATCATCTACTACAGTAGCAAAGATTTCATCAACAAATAATTGAATATTCCGATCAGAAGAGCCACCATCAGCCACCGCTTCCCTTGCCGCAAGTTTCAGTTCCACAGCATTTTTATTAAACACATCAAATCTTTCTCCTCCAACAATCTCATCAATAGCTCTTTCAACTTCTTCACTCTCAACAAAACCATCACTGTCTTGTTTCAACCGAATCCCCATACCAAAAACATCAGAAACAAGTTTTGCATTTGTTGGTTGATCAGTCCATTGTGGATATGCAATCATAGGTACTCCTGCAGTTATTGCTTCCAACATTGAATTCCAACCACAGTGTGTTAAGAAACATGCTATTGAAGGATGAACCAAAACCTTTGTTTGTGGACACCAAGACACAACCATTCCTTTCTCTTTTGTTTCTTCTAAGAATTTCTCAGGAAGTGTAACTGTTTTTGCTTCTCCTTCTTTACTCTTCATCACCCAAAGAAAATAGCTTTTACTTCTCTTCAATGCTTCTGCTATACTCTGCATTTGTTTTTCTGATAAAAATATGAGACTTCCAAATGAGATATATATAACTGAAGATGGTGGTTTTTTGTTAAGCCATTCAATGCAAGAATCTTGCGATTTCCACATTTCAATTCCAACATCTTGTGTTTGATCTTGACCAAGTAATGATGGTGGAACCAATGGACCTATAGTTGTGATTGGGAAAATCTCAGCCATTGAATCAATAACATCTTTTTCTAATTCATAGAAAGAATTTGCTAATACCCATTTTAGTTTCTTCATGTCTTGGAACATCTCAGCTAAAACATTGGATAATCCTTTTAAAGGATTTGATGGAAGAACAAAAGATGGTAGGTCTTGTGATTTTAATAACGGAAGACCGGGTAGTTCAATGTCGATTTCGGGGTTTTCGAGGGTTGGAAATTGGTTCAATTTGTTGTAGAAACGATAGTATATAGAGTAAAGAGTACATGGTTGAATCCAAAGACAAGCACATGGGATTTGGAATTCAGAAGCTACATTTGTTACCCAAGGAACAAAAGGGTTATTGATAATGCAAGCTAATTTTTTGGAAGTGTTGTTAAGGAAATTATTTTTGATGAGATTTGTGAGACTAATAGGTCCAAATTCAGCAATGATGTCCATGTATTCATCAGGGGATTTATTGCCTTTGGTGATATCGAAACCGTCGGAGAAAAACAGAACATTGATTCCATTGGTGGTGTAAGAGGTGGGGACGGTGTTATCGGTGGTGGTTGGAGTGGTGGTCGCTTTGAAGACGCGGTGGTAGACTAATTCAGTGGTGGCAAGTGTGACATTAAGGCCTTTTGTTAATAGTGATTTGCCTAGTCTAAGTAATGGGTTTATGTGACCTTGAGCTGAAAAAGCTACTAGTAGAACATGAATTTCTGGTTTGATTTTTGTGTTTTTTGAAGACATGGTTGGCTGAAGAATTTAGAGGAGTGAATTTTGATGAGATTAATGTTTGATTTTTGTGTGGTTGTGTTTTTGTTATATAATAAAAGTATACTATGAATTAGGAGGAATATTCTTTTGAGACAGATTTTGTTTGTGTGCAGTGAATTCGTATGCGATTACGCAAGGATTATTTTGGACAGCAGTAATGAATTGTTCATATTTTAATTGAGCTAGAAAAATCATTATTTTTTAATTTTTTTTGGTATACAAAAATAATTACCTATTTTTTATCAATAATAATAGTATATCTTTAAATATTCAATAATATCTTGTTCTTTTGTGGTAAGCATTCAATAATATCTTTAAGTTATTAGTAGTATATTCTTTTCTTTGGTAAGCATTCGATATTATTAAATTTGACATGAATTTTAAGTCGTGTTCCTAGGACTACATATATAATCTAATAATAATTAGTTTTAAATGAGTAAATATTAAATTAATTACTTGATAATTACATTAATTATTTTTTGTCAAAAATTTATACTACATTAGTTATTTAAATCTTTATCAGTCGCAGTATGTCGCAGGCCGCACAAGAAGATTTAGCTGGTATACTGGGTGTCAAACATGTTTTGGGTACATGTATTTATCTAGGACTATCGTCTATGATAGGATGAAACGAGAAGGCAATCTTTTCCTACATCAAGGATCATATTTGGAAGAAGATTAATTCGTGGAGAGGACGAGCCTTATCAAAAGCTGGAAAAGAGATTATAATAAAGTCGGTACTTCAAGCTATTCCATTGTATGTTATGAGTATGTTTATCTTCCCTTCTTCTTTCATTAATGATATTGAAAAAATGTTGAATGTTTTTTGGTGGGGAGGTGGTACTGCTAATAATAAAGGTATTCATTGGCTAGCATGAGAGAGACTTGCTTATCCTAAAGATAAAGGTGGCTTGGGTTTTCGTAACTTTGAAGCATTCAGTATGGCTATGGTAACAAAACAAACATGGAACATCATACAAAATCCAAAGACATTGATGGCTAAACTTATTAAAGCAAGGTACTTTCCACGATCTACTTTATTTGAGGCTCCCTTGGGTTATAATCCTAGTTTTGCATGGCGTAGTATTTTGAAACCTAGCTAAATTCTCTTACTTGGGTGTAGGTGGAGAATTGGTGGTGTTGATAAGATTTGTGTTATGTCTGATCCTTGGCTATGTGGGAATGAAGATTGTTGGATTCTCTCACCCCAACCTGAAGGTGTGTATGACTTACTTGTTAGAGACTTGATGGTAGATAATTATAAAGCTTGGAATATTGCTAAAATTGGTATATTATTTTCAGACCATGTGGCAGAAAGGATTATTGCGACACCTCTCATTAGTTCGGTTTATGAGGCAAAATGGTTTGGGAGGGGGAGAGAAATGGTTGTTATTCTGTCAAATCGGGTTACAAGCTTGCTATGCAGTGTATTATTCGCAGTGATAAATACCACGTGGAAGGTGATTGGCAAGAAATATGGAAAGCGCACGCTCCACATAAAGCACGTCATCTTCTTTGGCGCTTATTGATCGCTGTCGTACGCAGTCAAAAAAATAATTGAATTTAATAAAATATAGTACAAGGTGGTTAACCTTGGTCGTCTCACAAGGACTCTTTATCAAGTTCGCAATATTATAATCAAATAAAGAAAAGTGTAAATTATGGGGGGTTTGGTTGGATTTCAATGTTTTGAAATAAAGAAAATAAGTTTGATTGAAAACAGTTATGAGAAACAGATTAATCTATTGCTCGGAGATTTCAGCATTGTCATCGATTATTATATTATCAGTCCCTAAGCGGATTTAATTCTCTTTCGATTATAGAAACGATTAACAAGCGTATTCGACTCTATATGAATTATATTCCTTGTTAGATTACCGAATTAAGCAAACAGCATACCGAATTAAGCAAACGGTCGAGAAGACGTGATTAACGAATAAACTAAGTTAAACACGATTACCTTAGGAAATATAAATCAATCGAAACTAACAATCATATTCTATAAAACTTGAATTAAGCAAACAAGAACAAGAACATAATTGAAAAGAAATAAATAAAACTAAATAATATAAATAACCTCAAGGTCTTGGAGAAATCTCCTTACAGCAGATCAACCCTAGTGGTTTAGCAAGCCATGAAGCACTAGAGAATACAAGAGTTTCTTGGAAACTGGAATGAATAAAATATGAGAATTGAGGCTCTATTTATAGGAAATTTTCGACTTAAAATTTAAGCAACACCGTGGTGCGTTGGATCGATCATACTGTGTTGAGCAGCTACTTGGTCCTCAAGATTTGCATATTATGTGCAGATATATTTCCAAAATAAGTCCAGCACATCGTGCTACGATGGATTGGTACGTTGTAATCCATCGTAGCACGATGAAGAACTCGGAATTTGAATCGCGCTAACATGAAAGTTGTAGCTCTTTGTCTTAGCTTGCCAACGCATGCTCGCACGCCTCAATCTGATACTCGTAGCTCAAATTATGGTCTGCAGAGTGAAAAGAGGTCAAAATGTTGTTTATTCATGAAATAAGTACCGAAAATAAAATAAAAGCAAAACTATCATAAACTTAGGAAACACGTTAAGAACACTAGAATTAAGGGGAGAAATCATATAAATTTCATAGCATAAGATATAAGAAAGTGCATTAGAAATGCACTGATCACTTATGTAGGGGTTGCCTCCTAACGAGGTGTCGGTTATTAGAACGTAATGTGGATTGTGATATTCATTGCCCTCTATGTGAAGAGGATATAGAAGATGATTTACACACCTTCTTCACATGTGTTTCTGTCCGGTCTAGCTGGCAAGCAGCCGATCTATCATCTGTCATGGATTATGTGGCGTGTCAGCAAGGTAGCACGGAAGGCAGAATGTTTGCCTTGTGCCGGAATGAGGATTGTGCTACTATAGGTAGAGTGGCTACATTGTTTTGGAGTATATGGCAATGTAGTCATGATGATCATGATGTCCCAATTTTAAGCACAGATCGGTGGAAAAAGCCTCGTGTAGGATGGTTAAAATGCAATGTAGATGCAGCGTTTTTTGTCAGATTGGGAAGGACAACAATGGGTGCATGCTTCCGTAATAGTTCTGGTGAGTTTATTGCTGGACTTACACAGTGACAACATCTGGCTTTATCAACAGAGGAGGGAGAAACATGAGCATTACTGCAAGCCATGTATGAAGCCAAACACATAGGTCTCGAACGAGTCCAATTCGAAAGCGATTCTCAAGTGTTGGTTGAAGCCATTTGTACAAAGCGGCAAGGCAATTCAGAGTTTCTCTCAATCGTTAATGATATTATTCTTATTATGTTATCTTGTGCAAATTTTTAAGTTAAGTTTGTTATGAGATAAGTGAATTCGGTTGCTCATAATTTAGCTAGTGCGGCCAATTCTTGGATTAGTTTCTATAGATTTGAGATTATTTCTTATGTATTGAATCTTTGGTAATTAATGAAATGAATTAAATTTGATTGGATAAAAAGAAAAATCTATACATTATGACACAACAAAATCATATGATACAGATTTGATAATTTTTAAAAGCAATAAAATATATGTGATTCAATTTTATTTTAAGAAAGAAAAAAAATCATGTGATACACATGTGATAATAGCTATTGGCTACATAGTTTAATTATCCATAAAATATATGTGATTAAATTTTTTAATGATTTTCTTTCAACATGTTGGAATATGATAAAAAATGTCTTTACAAAATTTTGGTTAAAACTAAGGGTATGGATCAATTTTCTGATGACATTTAATTTGTTGAATTTGTGTTATTTAGTGAAAGAATATGGAAAAATAATAAGAAATAAAAATATTATTGATAATGAACTAAATAGAATATTTACATACGAAATAGTAAATATTATCTTGGTATTTATAACCAAGTGAATTTAAATGTAAACTAAATCTGCTTAGAATAATCAAACCTAATTATTAAGATATTTTTTAAACAAACTAAAATATAAAAGTATTGCATATCATAAAAGATATTTTCCTATTCTAACATAATTGTTTTATCCCATTTAATGTAGATTTCCACTTTCTTTAATTACATGAATTTGTTTAGGAATCATGATGAGGGCAAAGTTGTGATGTGATAATTGCAGGGAAAGACTATTGAAATTGGAAGAGCACATTTTGGATGCACATGTCACATGTGAGTATATATATACATTGCTTGATTCTCCTCAGATCCGTTTTCTGTGTCTTGGCTTGGAATGCATGTCAACATTTTATGCTAATGCAGGGGCACAAAGATCTATGTTCCTAATATAATCAAAGGGTGCATCTCAAGCTGATATCGGAGTGTTGGTAGAGGTGTCAATTTAGGGGACTGAAGATATTTGGATCCAGCCTTAATATGAAGGGGCCCAAATATGATAAGTATAAATACGCCATTGATTAGATCCCATAAATAAATAGAATTACTTTTGACACCTTATAGTTTACTTGCGCGCTCTACAAAATGACGAAAACACCTTCTGTGGCTTAAGTTACAGATGTAGAAAAAAAAGAGTAAAAATGAGCAATTTTCACCACACATCCGTGGCTTAAGTTACAAATTCGTCTGTGGTCAGTGACTCCTGCTTCAGTCAAAGGTCTGCCAAGTGGTCAACTGTGCGGCCAAATTGCCTATAAATGGCAAAATCGGACCTGAAATGGTCACACCTCCCCCACTTCTCTTTAATTTTTGTTGCTTCTTTTAGTAATGTTATTTTGTCTTTGTGATGTTATTTTGTTTAGCTTTTGTTATTTCGTGTGTAATTGGCCGCAAAGTTCTTCGTCAGTTAGTCATAGAGCATCCATCGGTGTGTTAATTCGCCATGATTGGGTGCTCTATATTAATCGACGTGAGACTTTTTGTGTCCTAATTATTGGGTACTCTATAACTAACCGAAAGAAAATCTACGGCTAAATTGCTCGATGGAAAGACTGTTGGAAAGCTTTGGCCTTTAAAATCCGTCAGTGCTTCCAGAGCCAAACTTCTCATTTTAGGACCTAAAATTATATAATAGAAGGAGACCCACGATTATTTCCTAATTTCAACTTGTTATGCAACCATTTTTTACACAAAAATAACACTTTTTTTACTTAAAATTTGTTATATAAGGAATACATTAACAGGTTCATTTTAATACGTGGAATCAGTTTAAGTTAATTTTTCATAATTTTTATAAAGAATAAATAAAAGATACTAAACTTAAACTTGACAATGATGATAAAATTATAATCTGACGTTATATTTGGACACCCGTAAAGGGAAAAGATATGTTGGTGGAGAAATACTTGGTTAGGCACAACACCAAATATGATATGTTAGGCACACACACAATAAATAAAAATAATTAAAGAGAAAAGAAATAAAGTGGTATTGATTAATGTGACAGATTTATTTTTCTTTTAATTTTTTTATTCTTATGTGTGTGTCTAAATTATGTGCCTAAAGGCATCTGCCTATAGAAGAAGACTTCCTCATGTTGGTGATGTGATAAGAAAGAGAAAAGTAAAGAAAAAAGTAAGTGTTGAATATCTATTAAAGAATTAAAGGTGTCCAAATATCATATATTAGCCATGTTTTAATTAACATCTTTGACATACACGGTACAATCTATCATCGGTACTCTCCTATCCCTAATCAAAAGGCAAAAATGATCAATTGATGTATTTGATCCAAAAAGGGTGATTATATATGACTACATCTTTACAATCAAATTAACATGTTAAATTACAAGTATATATACATAAGAGTACTATATGATCATATATTTTATTTTTTGTGAAGAGGTAATTAGTAATTATAATTTAGTAGGAGAATAATTGTTCATTTACATGTAACATATGAATATGTACATGCATACGAATGCAATCAGTAGAAACACTTGTGTAAAACAAAACAAAAACGTGTGGTACAAACAATAAATAATGCAACTTAAAAAGGGCTAGGAGGCTGAGTAAGATCCAAGCCCATACATCACATTTGAAAGAAACCAAAACACATTCATTATTAATTTATAAAAATAAAAGATACATGGAGAACATGAAGAGTATATCAAATCCACTAGCACGAAATATTTATTTTTATAATTACATAAAAACGATAAATAATTTTAAGAGTGTGGTAACTTTATTTGTTATGATCATGAAGATTGAAGGGTCTAATTGTTGATTTTGAGACATTAATGCCCTGGTCCATCAGGGCTAGGACCAGAATTGTCAATTTCTAGTTTCCTAATGTTGTGATGATTTTGTTCATGACCTTCGAAAACCGAGTTTCTCATCACAACCATATTGTGTGATGACTTGACAAAGATACTCTTTAGTTCCAAATTTTTCAGTGGCCTAGACATCCCATGTTGGATGCAAAGGCAAGACAAAGAGAGAAAAATAATGAACAAGTTAAAGTATTGGTGTTTTCCAACCATGATTTGTGATAGTAGTTTCAAGAAAATTGTAATATTGAGGTTTGAGGTATATACTTATATGATTTCTTTTTATTATTGAGTGAGAATAAATAGCATGTACAATGCTATATTTATAGTGTTATATGGAGAGTGTGATCAAAAAAATTTGATAACTGGATAGTGTGATAAATTTGACTTGGCCATAAAGGAATAAATTGAATATTGAATATTGAAAAGTGATGACAAGACAACCCCACCAATTCATGCATAATTTTTTTTTTTTTTACAATTATTCATGCTCATGCATAAACAAGGAGTCCACTTTTTATCTAAGGGAAATAATTTAGCTAGCTTGTTACTTCTGCAAAAAAATTAACATTATTCAATATTTCATTGTAAAATTATTTTATATTTACAACCAATCAAAGCTTACCGTTACAATAAAGAATTATATAATTGTCTTTTATTTAAAAACAGTAAAATATGATGTAGCAGATTAAAAATTGTGATTGGACGTCAGTGTAAACTAATCATATTTATTAATAATTTTTATATAAAATTATTTTTTGGCAAAACTACTCAATCCAACTTCTTATTTGAAGCAGCTTTTAAATTTTTCTTTCGTATTTTTTTAGAGTTTAAACAGCATGTATTGTTAGTATAAATTAATTTTACATTGACAACCAATAAGAATAATTCAATGTTTCATGTAATATAAAAAAAAAATGATGTTAAGTGGGATGACGTGACGGAAAATATGGTTATGATTAGTTGCAATGTAAAATTATTTTATATTGTCGGTGCATTTTTTTCTTCTTTTTATTTAATCAGTAACAAATATGTAAAATCTTTTGTTTAAAATATTATTCTCTTACCACAATAAAATTGTAACAAACACGTTCTAAGTTTTGTGGTTGTGCAAATTTATTTGGAATTTTGAAACAAACAGCATTAGTAAGGATAGGAAGAAAGTGACATTCATATTAGAATTTTAGTTACTTGAAAAATAGAAATTGCTCAAGTGCAAGTTAAATGAACTATATATTGTACGAACCAGTCCACATTCATCTTAGGCATTGCTGAGGAAGGAGACTATATAATATAATGCACTCTCAACCATATTTACACTGTTTACCTTTTCCAGTAGCATATGCATGAGCTTATAAGTCATTAATTTTTCCCTTTTTTCACACGACAAGCCACCAGTTTGGTCAATATACATTGTGCATGCATACATACATGAATTACTGTAGACAGCAAGGGTCTTTTACATATTCTTTTTCTTTAATTATATATTATGTAATTAAGTCATTACTTTAAAATCATATATAAAAATAATATCATATACATAGCCCAAAAAATGCAGTAGGGAGGGATTGAAAATTATGATATAGCACATACAATAGATGTACGGTCAGTTTTAAAATTTATTATAAAGAGAATTAGCTTTTTCATGAAGTATTAAAAAGTTTATGATTTGGATATTAAATGTTGCAAATTGTCTACCCTATGTTATTTTGCGATGGTATATGATAGTTAAGGTTTTCTTTTTCCTTTTTATAGAATTGACAATTTATGAAAGTACTGTTATCTAAACCTTACTCTGTCTTTTTTGCTTATGAAAGTGGATAACTTGAGTTTACACAGGGATTAATTAAAGATCATTGTCATAGTTTTTTCCTTCTATTTATACAACAGGAAACCCAAGGAAAACCTTAACAAACTAAACCAAAAATCTAGGAAAAATCCCAATTAACTAACTAAACAATGACTCCTAAGTAACCAAATAATAAACCATAAAATACAATTATATTGAAAATAATACTGAACTATTTTATTATCTATTTTAATTTTAGTTTTTTGTCAAATAGTTTATGGATTTAATTCTCTATATATTACATATAATATTTTTACCAACTAAGTTATGTTCATATCACCAATGTCTATATTTTCTATTGTTTTATTAATTTAATTTTTTCGACAGTGAAATACTTGTATAGGCACAACCACAAATCAATAGTGTTTAGGCACACATATAATAATGTAAAAAATAAAATAATAAAAAGATAATATAATGGGACTAAATTATTTTGCAATTAATTTTTTTAATTGATGTGAGTGTGCCTAAGCATTTATTATTTAGGTTTGTGCCAAGTAAGTCTTCCTCCTCTCAACATATATAACAATATTTTTTTTAAGGACAAAAAAAAAACACCAATTTAGGAATTATTTGACGTTTGATTTCATTTTCCCGGTTAGAAAATTAGCACACCACTAAAGGCAGTGAATGGTCACTAGTCCATTGCATATAGCACACTTTATGTAGTCAATGGTGTTACTTGCATGAACTCATTAAATGAATTAAACCTCATCTCTTTTTTCTTGCAACTCGTGGATACTTTGGATTGTTGTCACTGTCTGAGACCTTTTGGCTTAAATTTTTTAAACTAAATTAATTCTAAATTAGTAATTCAAGCAAATTGCATTTTAGTTTAATTGTGTGTATAAAGATTAATTGCATTATGTACCATTTTGGTCATAGTCGGTTCTCTGTTTTATTTGATTTTGTGTTAAGAGTTTGCATTCAAATAACTTGAATGTGAAGTGTTAGAAATATGTAATTCAAGCTTGTTAATCATAGTTTGTAAATATCCATTAGTTAGTTAGGATATTTTAGTTAGTTGGTTAGGTAACTTGTGTTACAAGTTACTAGTTAGTTACTAGTTAGTTTTAGTTTGTTAAGTGTTCCAAGTATTATATATACTTGTATTAGTGGATGTAAATTTTTAAGTTCCATTACCCCTTGGTGGATGAATAAAATTAGCTTGTTTTTCTTATTCATTTCATCATCTTCATCTTGCTTGCATTACAAGTTAAGTCTTGTTTGTGTGAAAAGCTTCCTTGTGCTTGTGATCTAACAAGTGGTATCTAGAGCACCGGTTTCAATCCTAAGGGAATTAGGGAAACACGAGTGAGTGTGAGGGGAAAACCATCATTGGGAAACACTTGAGTGAGGAGTGTGAATTTCTTTAAGAAATTGTGTGAATTTCTTCAAGAAAGTGAGTGATTTTCTGCAAGCAAGGATGAATACAAACGGTTTTGGTACGAATATCTTGGTTCTTGATGGAAAGAACTGGGATAGATGGAGTGTTGTCATGAAGTCATTGTTTGAAGCTCAAGATTGCTATGAAGTGGTGATGAATGGTTATGAAGAACTAGGTGAGAATCCAACTGATGCACAGAGAAATGTCTTCAAAGAAATCAAAAAGAAAGATTATAAGGCCTTGTTCTATATTCAACAAAATGTTGATTCTCAACACTTTGAGAAGATTGCAAAAGCTACAAAATCCAAAGAAGCATGGGATATTCTGCAATCATATCATGATGGTGGTGAAAAGGTCAAGCAAGTGAAGCTGCAATCTTACAGGAAAAGTTATGAGATGATGCAAATGAAAGATGATCAAAAGGTGAGTGATTATTTCTCTAAACTACTTGCAGTTGTTCATCAAATGCAAACTTGTGGAGAAAACATCACAGATAAGATGGTTGTAGAGAAGGTTCTGAGATCCTTGAATCAAAAATTTGATTTCATTGTGGTGGCTATTCAAGAATCACATGACATAAGTGATATGAAGATTGAAGCATTACAGAGTTCTTTAGAAGCACATGAGTTGATGGTGATCAACAGAAGCTCTGAAAGAACAAGCCAACAAGCATTGCAGGCTCAATCTGGTAGCAAAGAAAGCAAGAACCACAAGAACAAGGGCAAAGGCAAATCAAATTGGTCAAAAGATTCAAAGATCAAGACTGAAGACAAAACTGAATCATCAAAAGGAGGTTATGACAAGAATCAAGGCAAGAAGAAGTTTGATAAGAGCAAGATTAAGTGTTATAACTGTGGAAAGCTTGGTCATTTTGCAAATGAATGCAGGCTCAAAGATCAACAAGATGCAAATTTGACAGAAGATAGCAATGATGCTAATGTTGTGCTTATGATGGCCACAACCTGTGATGACAATGCTCAAAATGAAGATTGGTATTTAGATTCAGGTTGTTCTAATCATATGATATCACATAGAGAATGGTTAACTAGTTTTGATGCAAGCCAGAAATCAAGCATCAAGCTAGTTGATGGCAGAAAACTTGCTGCTGAAGGTATTGGTAACATAATGATCAAGAGCAAGAAAGGAGGTAAAGTAATCATCTCTGAAGTCTTTTATGTGCCTGATATGAGTTGTAATCTACTCAGTTTAGGTCAATTGGTGGAGAAAGGCTTCTCAGTTAACATGGAAGATAGTGCACTAAAGCTGTTTGACAAAATGAAGAACTTGGTGCTGATGTGCAATTTGTCAAAGAACAGAACTTATAAGTGTAAAATCTCTAGTGTGGATATGATGTGCATGTCTACAACAATAACTGATGATATTGAAGCACTATGGCACAAAAGGTATGGTCACTTGAACTTTAGAAATTTAAGTGACTTGAATTCTAAGGAACTAGTATATGGTATACCTAAGATTAGAGTCAAGCATGCATTGTGTGATATATGTATGAAGGGCAAGCAGAGTAGGTTACCATTTGTGAAGGAGACTAGTAAAAGAGCTTGTGCTGCTCTAGAGGTGATACATTCTGATGTATGTGGTCCTTTTGAGGTACCATCACTTGGTGGAAGCAAGTACTTCATCACTTTTGTTGATGAATTTACTAGGATGATCTGGTTATTCACTATAAAGCTTAAGAGTGAAGCTTTATCAGTGTTCAAAAATCTTAAAATCTTAATTGAGAAGGAGAATGAGAAATCAATTAAGATCTTAAGAACTGATGGTGGAGGAGAGTATACCTCAAAGGATTTTGAAGATTTCTGCAAAAATGAAGGCATAGCTCATGAAGTTACACCACCCTATACTCCACAACATAATGGTCTAGCTGAAAGAAGAAATAGGACCTTATTGAACATGGCTAGGAGTATGATCAAACAGAAATCTCTCCCTCACAAATTCTGGGGTGAAGCAGTCACAACAGCTGCTTATATTCTTAACAAATGCCCTACAAAGAAGTTAAGAATGGTACCAGAAGAAGCTTGGTGTGGAAGAAAGCCTAGTGTGAAGCATCTAAGAGTTTTTGGTTCATTATGCTACAAACATGTGCCAGATGATAGAAGAACCAAACTTGCAGACAAGAGTGAAATCATGATTCTGATTGGTTATCACCCAACTGGTGCATACAAACTACTTGATCCTATGACTAATAAAGTACATATTAGCAGAGATGTGATTGTGAATGAAGTTGAACAATGGAAATGGGAAGTTGAGACTACCTACAATAGTGAAAGCAGCTACATATTTCCTGATTCAAGTGATGATTCTGAGAATGAAGCAGCTGGAGAACTGAATGATGGTAATCAAAATGATGTGACTCCTGATAGTGATAATGATGAGAATGAGGAAATCACATCTCCACCAGTGATAAGGCAATTACCTCAAAGAAATAGAAGTGTTTCAAGCAGATTGAATGATCACATAGTCACTTCTGACAGTGCAGTGAATGTTGATGGTGACCTAATTCATTTTGCTCTCTTAGCAGGTTCTGAGCCTATTGACTACAAAGAAGCCTTGAAAAATAGAGTGTGGAGAAAAGCAATGGAGGATGAACTTCACTCTATAGAGAAAAATCAAACCTGGAAGCTAGTTAACTTGCCAGACAAGAAAAGGAAAATTGATGTGAAATGGGTGTTCAAAGTCAAGTTAAATCCTGATGGCACAATTTCAAAACACAAAGCAAGGCTAGTAGCTAGAGGTTTCTTACAGAAACATGGTATTGATTACAATGAAGTATTTACCCCAGTTGCTAGAATTGAGACTGTCAGGTTAGTTGTAGCACTAGCTTGTAAAAATAATTGGTTGATGTATCACTTAGATGTTAAATCAGCATTTCTGATTGGTCCCTTAGATTAGGAGGTGTATGTGTCACCGCCACCAGGTTTTAAAATTAAGGGCAAAGAAAATATGGTGTTTAGACTATATAAAGCACTATATGGCTTGAAGCAAGCACCTAGAGCTTGGAATAAAAAAATTGACCAATTTCTTATCCAAATTGGATTTAAGAAATGTGCATCAGAGTTTGGTGTGTATGTTCAGAGCTCAAAGGAAGAGTTAGTCATCATTTGCTTATATGTTGATGATCTTCTCATAACTGGTAGTAAGAAATCAGAAATTGAGAAGCTAAACTGCAAATTGAAGGCTGAATTTGAAATGACAGATCTAGGTGAACTTTCATTCTTCTTAGGAATGGAATTTGTGAAGATCAAGGATGGTATTGTGATGCATCAACAGAAGTACATAACTGAGTTACTTGAAAAATTTGAACTGGAGAATTGCAATTCAGTGACAAATCCCTCAGAGACTAAATCCAAGCTAAGTGAATGCAGTGAAATGGAGAAGGTTGATCCAACTTTATTTAGACAAATGGTTGGTTCATTGAGGTATGTATGCAATAGTAGGCCTGATATCTGTTACTCAGTGAGTATGATTAGTAGATACATGCATGATCCTATAAAACCTCATTTGATTGCTGCAAAGAGGATTTTTAGGTATATTAGAGGTACTCTTGATTTTGGCCTACATTTTCCAAATGGTACAAGCAATAAGGATAGTATCCTAATTGGCTATTCAGATAGTGATTGGAGTGGAGACATAACTGATAGAAAGAGCACATCAGGTTATGTTTTCAAGTTTAACAATGCTGCAATATCATGATGCACAAAGAAACAAGCTGTGACTGCTCTTTCTTCATGTGAAGCAGAGTACATAGCAGGCACATTTGCAGCATGTCAAGCTTTGTGGCTTGATTCAGTGATGAAGGAACTAAGGTGTGAAGCAATCAAGCCACTATTACTCAGAATTGATAACAAATCTGCTATAAGCTTAGCAAAGAATCCAATTTCTCATGGAAGAAGCAAGCATATAGAGACCAAGTATCATTTCATCAGAGAACAAGTTTCAAATGGTGTGATTGAAGTTCAATATTGCCCAACAGAGCTGCAGCTAGCAGATGGCTTTACAAAAGCTCTCAAACTTGAGAGATTTGAATTTTTGAGGAGGCAACTTGGAATTTTCAGTTTGAAACAAGTTTGAATTATGGTGGAGTGTTAGAAATATGTAATTCAAGCTTGTTAATCATAGTTTGTAAATATCCATTAGTTAGTTAGGATATTTTAGTTAGTTGGTTAGGTAACTTGTGTTACAAGTTACTAGTTAGTTACTAGTTAGTTTTAGTTTGTTAAGTGTTCCAAGTATTATATATACTTGTATTAGTGGATGTAAATTTTTAAGTTCCATTACCCCTTGGTGGATGAATAAAATTAGCTTGTTTTTCTTATTCATTTCATCATCTTCATCTTGCTTGCATTACAAGTTAAGTCTTGTTTGTGTGAAAAGCTTCCTTGTGCTTGTGATCTAACATGAAGAAGATGAAGAACACAATGGTGAGTGCACAAAATTTTTAAATCATTTGTGAACACACTTGGCCTTCAGGATATATACGTTGAAATTCTTGATATGTATTGCACACTCATATCAAACATATCAATTAATGATAATTTACAGAATAAAATTTCTTCTATTATTCTGAGGGACAAAACTAGGAAAATTTAATTAGGGTGGCAAAAAATTATTGAGCAACTCTTTATTGACAAAAAAGTTGATAGTGCAATGACAATCAACAAAAACGGTATTACAATTTTGAGTTGTGTGGTGACATGTTGCTTTTATTTTGTCTTCTCAATCATTTTGTCTCAGGTATAATGTTGAATTTGAGAACTAGTTTTTTTTTTTTTTCATTAGTTATGTTATTCATTCAATAAATCACTATCTTTTATATTCACTTTATCTCTATTGAAATCGTTTATACTCACTTGATTTTTTTAAAAAAGATCATATACAGAGTATAATATTTAGAAAGTCCAGTTTTTCATAAGTGTAGAAGCTAGTAAAAGAGAGTATTGAAAATGCTAATTAGTGTTGTTAAGAAATTTAATATAGTAAAATAATTTTGCAATTTGTATATTTTATCTTCTTAAAATATAGAAAATGTTATTTTTAATATTAAAGTTTATTTTTTTTAGTTTTCTTAACTAGTATTCAAAGACATTAGTTTGTATGGTTTTAATATGATATGTGCCAACTTATACACCAATAAAATATGCACAGATTTCAAATTGTTAAAATTTAACTACTATGATATTTCCTCTATATAAGATATCATGATGTATATGTTCCGGGATAAATATTTGGTTAGGCATAATCATAAATAGTATATTAGGGACATACATATGAATTCAAAAAAGTAGATTGTAAAATGATTAATTAATATTAAATAATGGAACTAAATTATTTACTATTTATTTTTTCTCATTGTTATGTGTGCTCAAATATATTTTATTTGAGGTTGTGCCTATGTAAACTTGTTTATGTCCGGAGGCGGTCACCAAATTTCTCATATACTTGAGCCGATTACTCTCATACACTAGAGAAATGAAAGAAAAGATTTAGAAAGATTTTAGATATAATTTTTGACTCTTGTGATAATGAAAATCATTATGTTTTTTACTCCCTCCGTCCCAAAACAATCATCTCTTTTTACTATTATACACATGTTGAAGTACGACTTTGACCATTAATATTTTTAATTATGTATTATTAAAAAATATGAAAATTTGATATTTTGAAAGTATTTATCGAGACAAATCTAATGACATCTCATATTTTAATATTTATCTTTATATTTTATTATAAAATATAGTCAAAGTAGATTATATAAATAATGCACAATGTCATTATATTATAAATATAGTCAAATAGAGACAATTGTGGGGTGGGATGGGTAGCTCCAGTTGAGCTAAGAGTTACTGAGTTGAAGGTCTAGGGTCCAGGGTCCAAGTCCTACCGAGGAGGAAAAACTAAATAGAGACAATTGTGGTGTTAGAAACAATTGTTTTTGGGACAGAGAGAGTAAGATTTTAAATTCCGTTTGTTACAAATTAAAAAATTAGTGATTTTGATGTTAAATAATCTAGAGATTACTTTTTAGAGATTTTATAGAAAGATAGAATTTATTATGTGTTTGTTTATTGTAATAAAAATCACTTTTTTTAATAAAATAATCTTTAGCTTGTTTGGATACAATATGTAAAAGTGGTTTTTTTAGGTACAAAATAACCACACTTGTTTTTTCTCTCCTCTAAAAAAATCTATTATTTGAGAAGCTACTCTTAACAGCTTCTATTTTTAGCTGTTTTCTGATTATTTTTTTAGATTCTCATTATTTTAAAAAGTCATAACAAACAGATACAAAATATTTTTAAAAGTGATTTTTTATAAAAAAGTGATTTTTTCTAAAAATGATTTATAACAAACAGCCTCTCTAAAATGTAGTGTCAAACTCATGTAAATAATCTCCCCTAAGCTGCCTTCATACCCAACAACAACACTACACGTTGTTTCAAACTAGCTTATACCCTGAACTAAGTATTTTAATTTGTTAGGTTCAAACCCATCTCATAAGTTTTATTCATTGAATTATTCTTACTAAACTTGGCATTTCCAAAAGTCAAAATATATCTTTTGATGTATGCAAACAGTAATTGAATTCCTTATATTGGAAATTTCTGGTAGAAATTTCAATCTCAACTTTAGGCTATGTGAGATATTACAAATGAGTCTGAATTATGCTCAAATATGTCATTTTATATCATACTACTTTATTAGTAACATCATTTTCAAAAGTATCAAATTTTTTCAAATCAAAAGAACCTGCTTGTGTGTTTCTTTAGCAAAGGTATGAGTTGAGTTACATATGGCAGTGTCACATAGTTTAAGAATTTACCTATAAATAGGATATCAATATGATGACACTTCATCAATACAAATCAACACTAAGATACCCTTCTAAGAGTGATCACAAAATAAGCCTTGATTTTAATTCAACATAATGGATACAAGACTCACATTCCTCACTCTTATTCTTCTTGTTTCCTTGTTTGTATCAGAAGCTAGGCCATTGGTTAGTCCATTACTAGAGAATGAAGGTGTCATTGGAGAGGTAAATGGAGTGTTTAGGACATTGAAAGATGCTGGTCCATCCCCTGGAGTTGGACATAGGCTTAAAAAACTTGAAGGAATGAAGGATTCTGGTCCAAGCTCTGGTGGTGTTGGACACAATATTAAGGTTCAAAATCTTGAAGGCCAAAAGTTCAACTTCAACACACTTGATGCCATTGGAGTGATTAACAACAACATTAACAATCACTCATAAGTCATAAAGTTCCAATTTAGTGACAAATAATTATTATTAGTCCATATGAAATTAATATGTTAGCTATACTACTAGTTATATACTTTAGTGATGTAATAATATCACTAAACTTGTTACTTACTTACATTGTAATGTGGATTTGATTTTATACAAACAGTTCATTTGTTACCCTTGTAGATTATATTATTTGTTAATGCTATAGCAAACATATTTCTTGTAATTATGTCGGAGTTAGAAGAACAAGTTTCACAATGAATTTGGAAAATTCCAAAATAGCTGCAAACATGTGATGCAAAGAATGAATGTTTTGTCAATCATTACAAAAGTTAGGACATTATTCTCATTCTTATGACCCACACATTATGGGTAGGTACCTAGTACCAACGACCCAACAGTGATGGCGGGGCTTATATAAATAAGGATAGATTCATAAATTTTGATTGGTGGTGACAAAATTATACCATGAATGATTGTATGAATTCTTTTTAATGAGCCAAAAAATATATAAGGAAAAGTATAAGACGTGTTAACTCTGCGTGTCACGTATCCCTAAAAAATGTCACATCAATTTTTTTATAAAATTTGTCATTTTTAAATGTCAGAGACTAAAGTGACTAATGGATTGTAGGATCAATGACTATTTTGTATTTTTTTTCTTAAGTCAAAGACCATAATGATGTGTCATTATGGGACCAAAATGGTTATTTCCCCATGTTCTCGTGCCAACTCAACAAGCTGATGTGTGTCCAGAAAAATGTCAGGTCATCTTTTTTGTTGAATTGACGGCCAAATTTAACGGCAAGGATGTCTAAACTGACTAATAGAATGCAAATTCAGAGACTATTTAGTAGTTTTTCCTCAGTGAAGAACTAAAATGACAGCGAGTTGCACATCAAGAGACTAAAATAGTTGTTTCCCTTTTATTATTTGGATGGATTGATGGTATATGTATTTTAATTTAGGGTATGAAAGGAGTCGTAGTGCTCATTTAGGGTAGCATCATTGAGTGCAAAATTATGATCTTCATTATATATTTTGTATCTTCTCTTTCAATCCTATTATCTCATTCAATAGAAAATAGTAGAAAGATATTCAAAATATTATTCTGTTGTCAAATTTGTTGATCAATATTCTTTATTCTAATTAGAATCATCGTTCTCTTTTTTTATTCAATTCCTTTTTCTTTTTATAGAACTTGTTTATTCAGTTCTGCCTTGTTTTGTAAATTATTTCCTTATATCCAAAGAAAAGTTCCTAAGAAATTATAAAGAGAGTAGGATTTTTCATAAAGTGTTAAAAGTTTATGATTGGGATAGTGAATGTGGCATATTGCCTACTATATGCTATTTTGCAACAGTGTATATAGGTGAGTATAGTAAAGTTTCATTATTTGAGTTGACAGTTTGTGAAACTAAACCCTGCTCTGTCTTTCTTGCTTATGAAAGTGGCCAACTACATGAATTTACCGGTATTTTTATTTTAAATGGAGAAAATTAATAGTTTTTTTTAAACAGCTAAAGTTAAAAGTTAATATTAGTATTATTTTCTTATTCGTCAAGATTTGAACTCTTAGCTTAAACAAGTTGAGTTACTCATCTCCGCATACCGGAATTAATTATAGACTGTTTGTCACCGTTCTTTCTTTTCTTAAAATTTGAATGTCTATATTTTTTAAGAATGATTAATCTGAAGGACATCAATGAAAACATTCATTTAAAAATGTTATTTTTAGTTCGAGAATTCTTAGTACCGAATCGGCACTCTAGCATATTAAATGTGCATGGAGCTATTTACCATTTGAGCTGAGCTTTAATTAGAACAATTACTCAATATTAATACTTCTTGCTGGCACATAATGGAACTAAATTATCAAATATCAGTACTAGTGTTCAGTATTGGCAAATATAATAGCACATTTTTCAAAAGGCCGAACACCGATTTAGAAATTATTTGAATTCATGTACCAAATACCAATAGTAGTGGTAGTAACAATAAAGGAATATATACTAATTTGGATTGATTTCCACTTTCCAAGTTAGAATAATTACTATTTGCACACCCACTAAAATCAGTGATCTGTCATGAGTCCATTGCATACAGCACACCTAGACATACTATGAAGTCAATGGGATTACTTGCATTGCATGAGCTAAATCAATTTCACTCTTTTCTAGCCACTCTTCATTTCTCTCGTATAACTAGAAACTGAATAATTGAAGAATTTAACTTGTTTAAGGAATCTGAGTCTAAAAAAAAAACTTGTCTTTTGAATCCATAAACCTTAACATCCAACTTAATTTCAATTGGTCAGTTTAATAATCACTAGCTTTGGACCCTAAACTAGGAATTTCAATTGTTAGGTTCAAGGCCATCTCAAGATTTTTATTCCTAAGCTTGATACTTAAAGGTCAAAATTAAGATACTCCTTCCAATTTTATATATATATATAAACAAAAATTCATTATTTAGATTCATTAAATAACTGATGTATTTGGTTCATAGTAATCAAATGCATTAGTTATTTAGTAAATCTGAAAAAGAAATATATGTTTATATAATCAGTAGTATTTGATTTCCTTTTTACATTGGATATTTCAAGAATCTCAGGTATATGCTGCGTGAGATATTAGAAATTAATCTGAATTCTACTCAAATGTCATTTTAAATCATACTTTATTAGTAACATTATTTAATTTTCACAAGTATCAATTTTCAAACCAAAGAACTTGCCTTGTGTGTTTCCTTAGCAAAAGTATGAGTTGAGTTACATTTGGCAATGCCACATGGTTTCAGAATTTACCTATAAATAAGACCTCTATGATGCCACTTCATCATCAACACAAATACAAATCAAAACCAAGATACCCTTTCAAGTGTGATCACTAATAATTAAGCCTTGATTTTAATTCAATATGGATACAAGACTCAGATCCTCTGTCACATTCCTCACTCTTATTCTTTTTGTTTCATTGTTAGTTTCTTTGGTTCCTAATGTAACAGAAGCTAGGCCATTGCTTAGTCCATTACTAGACAAAGAAGGTGTAAATGGAGTGTTCAGAACATTGAAAGATGCTGGTCCATCCCCTGGAGTTGGACATAGGCTTAAAAAACTTCAAAATCTTGAAGGGATGAAGGATTCTGGTCCAAGTTCTGGTGGTGTTGGACACAAGTACAAAACCAACAACAACCATTTATGAAGTTCCCATTCTTTTGGCTTTTACTTGCATCACACTCATAATTAAATACTTAAGAAGTAGTACTATAGTATTGTATTGGTATGACTCATGAAAAGAAATTATTATTAATCCATATGAAATTTGTTATATACACTACTTGTTAGCTACAACTAATCAGTGATATAATAATATCACTAACCTTGTTGTTACTAGTGAAAAGAATGCACATTGTAATATGGATTTTATAAATTAAATTATTTTGCCTTTTTATAAGCATTGTATCAAAACCCATCTGTGATGGCTGGGTTAAGTTGGTTAAGCATTGTTCAACTTGTGAAGAAGGATGAGGTTTTGATTTGCTTACAATATATATATATATATATATATATATATATATATATATATATATTTCTTCAAATTAAATTTGTAATAATATAACCTAAGAAGGATGGGTTTTTCCATAAATTATGCATTAATTATATATGGTCCCCCTGAATTAAAAATCCTAGCTCCACCCCTAATGTTAAGCGTAAAAATAATAAATTAAATTCAAAAAAAGTAAGACAATAGTATTTTATAGCACACCAGCCAACTAATTAACTTGGAACCCATATATGGGAGTTGGGATTCTCTCCCGTGGAAATAGCACCGGAGGGTGTCCTGTGTTGTTATCCACCATTCAATGAATTATTGTAAGAGCTACGGTGCTTTACAAAAACAAAATGGATGGCTATGATTGGACTGCAGGAAAATTTAATGGGAGAGGATCTCCTCTCATATATGGTTTAGCTCGGATAAGTTATATAAAGTTCATATTTAAAAGAGAGTTTTAATTTGACCGATAAAACTAAAAGCCCATTTAGTTGGAATTTGGATCAATCCGCATTGGACAGCTTTGTTGCTAGCTGAACCTAGAGCCTACATTAAACTTTTTTATTTTATTTTTATTATATTATTATAGATAAGAAGTTTCTACCATCGTTTAACGGTGACAAATCTCGCTAAAAGAACATGTTGGGCACACAAGCACAAGGTGGGTTCTCCATACACAAAAGTCAGAGATTGAATCTCTGGTTAGTTGTTTAAGGCTCAAATCTCTGATCACCTTATATGAGTAAAGGTGTTGTTAAATAAGTATCTAAAAATATTATAAATCATACTTGTTTAATTTCCACCTAGAACTCATTTTCACAACGTTGACAAGGACTGGTAGAAAATGTTATTTGAACGATGGTGTTTGGCAAGAATCCACGTCTTTAGCCACAATGATGGGAGTGTGTCTGCAAGCACTTTGATGTTCAATTGTTCAAATTAGCTAGTGTGCACTTGAGATGGATGGAGATTATGTTTAGACTAGGATGAAATATCTCTTAGGCATTTGTAATCTCATTGAAAAACAACTTTAAAATGAAATAGAAATATCTTTTAGTGAGATTGTGAGTGAGTTTGACTTCTCTTTGGTTCTTGGACTTGAACCTCATCAATAGATTTCACTCCATTATATATGGGGATTCCTCTTGACTTATCAATCTTCATAATTGTGGTGCCTTTTTCTTCATCTTCTCAACCTATTTCAAGTATCTTTCTTTATGTTTTCTTTTCATCCGTTGGATCCTTCTTTATACGTGGAAGTTACTCTATTCACATCAAAGAGTCATCGGCCAAAAACGATTTTACTTCAATTAAAAAAAATTAAAATAAAGTTTGATCGAGACCTAATTTTTAAAACTCAACTTCTCTTAGTTAACTTATAACCAAACTATGTTAGTCTATAATTTACAATCATGTACATAGCCCAAAAAGTGTAGTAGGGAGGAATTTTAAAATTAAGACATACACAACACATACAATAAATGTGCGGTGAGTTTTAAAATTATTAAAATGTGATTATAAAGAGAAAGATTTTTCATAAAGTATACAAAAAGTTTATGATTGTGATAGTGAATGTTGCAAATTACCTACTATGTACTATTTTGCAATAGTGTAACGTTTGTAGTAAAGTTTGTTTTTGAATTGATAGTTTGTAAAAGTAAACACAGCTCTTTCTTTCTTCCTTTATGATCAAAAGTGGCCTACTATGAGTGTACCGGGATAATTTAAAGATCAGTCACAATTATTTCCACTATTTTCTTAAATGCTCTTTAACAATATTCTGTATTATATCTCGTGGCTCTTTTTAGTTGATGTTTTAAAAAATGGTGGCAGTCGCGTCTCGGTTACGTAAAGATTTTTGCGATTTCGGTCGGTACAGGTGTTATGACACTAAATGCGGTCGTCGCGGTGTGAATTAATCACAATTTATTTCTTTAATATAAAAAACGGTGATAACGATAACAATATCGACATCTGTTAAAACTGTTTTGTTGCGACCGTTTTCGCAGTCGCGGACCTTTATTTAAAATTTTATCGAGTATTTTGTGGTACTAAAAACCAAAAACTTTGACTCTTAGAAAAATGTACATGATGATGATGTACGTGAACAACATGAAGTCGCCACATGTTTTGATGGGTTCGTCTGTATTAATCCTTCATTTCCGTAAAGGTTCCACACTTCCACCGTCTAAATCTATACAAAAGATTCGTTTGACAATAAGGGTAAGAAAAACAGATTTAATGGATGCTAGGTTTCCTATTTTGCTCTTTCGTGTGGGCGGAAAACTTGCACTATCCATAAAATTAAAATGTTAGGATTAGTTTTGTCAATAAAGGTAAAATTAGCCGCAAACTATAAGTTATTAGACTTAAATGGTTAATTAGTTTCACTAAATGATAGATTTTGGGAGAATCTGGATTGGATTTCTGGGTAGAACAATTTCTTTCTCAAATTTTACTTATTTCGCGGCCGAACTCTAAACTATTAGGATATCCTTCCTCTATGTATTAAAAAGTTAAAAACCAAATAAAATAAAATAAAAATTAACGCTTGTTTTATTCAAGTGTAACTATGTTGAATATATATACAACCACATCACCGAAGATTTAATTATAATATTAATACTTCTTGGTGGCACATAAATATAATGGAAAACATTATCAAATAATATATATTGACAGAAGCAGAAAAAATTAATAAATTGAGAAAGAAAAAAAAATTCTTTGGACGGGAATCAATCTTTATTTACTGAATATAAGAAAAAAATTATGTGAAAAGATTATGTATCTTGTAGCTCTTTTCGATTCAAGAGATTAAGTCAAAAATAAAATTTAGGAAAAATAAAATTTAAAAGTATTACTAGCAAAGAAAAATAATTTTTTTAAATCATAACATGCATATGCAGGAAATTTTAAAAATTTTAAAATATACTTGGTTAAAAGATTTTTAATAAACTCAAAAAAGTACTTGGATGAAATACTAAAATATTTCTTCCAATTTAAACAGAAATTATGGATTCCAATTTGATTCTTTTATTGCAATCTAACCCATCTCAAGAGTTGATTAACATATTTTAAGAACAAACTCCAATTTAGAAGGATTTGACTTATAGCATGCATGTACAAGTTCCCTAATTAAAGTAGAAGTATACTTTTTTTTCCCTTTAATTATAAGTAAATTTACACGTTTTAGATTTATTGGATAATTAATATATTTTGTCTATAATTAAGGCCAGACACATTAATTATCCAATAAATCTAAAAAGTAGAAATTTATTTATAATTAAGGTCCGACGAAGTAATAGTAATGTACTATAATTTGAATTGATTTCCACTTGTTAGAAATTAATTGGCACACCACTAAAATGAGTGTGATATATGCCACGAGACCATTGCATACAGCACACCTAAGACTGGTGGCTTTTTTGTTATGAAGTCAAATTGGGTTACTTACATGCATCAACTAAATCAATTTAACTTATTTTCTTGCCATTCGTGGATTGGATACCTTGGATTAATTGTCACTGTCTTAGTTTCTCATAACCTTTGGCCACCAATTTTCAAACCATAATAAAGAGGGGTACATTTGAAAATTCGAATGTACTAGAGATGTATCCGGTCCGGTTAGGCTTGAAAACCGGCCTGCAGGCGAATTGGAAAAAAACCGGTCAAATCGGTTCTGAACCGGAAAAACCGGTGAACCGGCCGGTCAAGACGGTTCGATGGTTCCGTTTTTTTTAAAAGGAGGTCAAAACAAGGCCGTTATATATATATATATATATATCACCAAACGATGTTATTTGGTTTTATTTGTAAAAGAAAGATTAAAAACGATGTTATAGTACTATTTTGTGTTATTGAACTTAGTTATTATATAATTTTTAATTTAGTTTGAATTAGAAATTTTATGTCTAATGTACTAAAGTTTTAATTTTATATTAACTATATGACATTTCATCTTTTTTATGTGTAAAAATATAGAATATTAAGTAATTATTTATTTATTTATTTTTATTTATATATTAATTCAAATATATATATATATATATATATATATATATATATATATTTAATTAAAAACGGTCTGACCGATTCGACCCCGATCCGACCGATTGAACCTTGAACCGGTAAGCTCACCGGTTCGATGACCGGTCCGGTTATGAAAACCTTGCATCTTAGTTTAAATTTAAATTTAATTACGTGGCCAAATATATAAAATGAATAATTGCAATTTTTTCTTTATAATAATGTGGATTATATGTATCATTTTGATCATAGTCTTTCTGTTTAATATTTAATATTGACTTGCGTAAAAAAACTTTTAATATTGACTATAGGTTCTACTATCCTATACACGTGTATAGAAACTAGAAATAACATCATTATTGAAGAATTTAACTTGTTTAAGGAATCCAAAAACCTTAACATCCAAACTTAATTCAATTGGCAAGATTAATAATCACTAGCATTTGAAATTTGTTAGGTTCAAAACCATCACATTACTTTTATTCATTGAAAAAGTTTCCTAACTAAATCCTACACCTCATCCAAGGTCAAAATTAAGATATCTTTATATGTATGTAAACAGTAATTGAGTTCTTAATATTGGAAATTTTTGGTACAAATTTCAATCTCAGCTTTAGGCTGCGTGAGATATTACAAATTAATCTGAATTATGCTCAAATATGTCATTTTAAGTCATACTTTATTAGTAACATCACTTTCACAAGTATTAATTTTCAAATTAATAGAACCTGCCTTGTGTGTTTCCTTAGCAAATGTATGAGTTGAGAGTTACATATGGCAATGTCACATATCCTATAAATAGGACCTCTATGATGGCACTTCATCATCAATACAAATACAAATCGACACTAAGATACCCTTCTAAGAGTGATCACAAAATAAGCCTTGATTTTAATTCAACATAATGGATACAAGACTCACATTCATCACTCTTATTCTTCTTGTTTCCTTGTTTGTATCAGAAGCTAGGCCATTGGTTAGTCCATTACTAGAGAATGAAGGTGTCATTGGAGTCTTTAGGACATTGAAAGATTCTGGTCCATCCCCTGGAGTTGGACACAAGCTTAAAAAGCTTCAAATTCTTGAAGGAATGAAGAATTCTGGCCCAAGCTCTGGTGGTGTTGGACACAAGTACAATACACATCAAGTTCATAAAGTGCACAAATAAATTACCACTCATAAAGTGCCCATTTTTTATTTTATTTGCATAACACTAATGATATAGTTATAGTCCATATGAAATTAATTACTATATGCAAAAATGTTGTGAATTCGACGATAAAATCACACCAATGAAATTTGATGTGTGGAGCAAATTAACCAAGTAACCAAATTTAAGTTGATAGAGATGATGAAAGTAAATAATTCAAGAACGAAGAGAAGAACACAATAATATTGTTTACCCAGTTCGGTGTTAATGAACCTACGTCTGGGGGAGAGAGCAACTCTCCGTTCCACTAGATCAAAGAAGTCACTTTACAAGAAATTCCCAATTTGGTTACAAGAATTAATCCTAATTCTACCCAAAATCCCGAATCTCTTCCCATGGCCAAGAGACTCAATTTTACCTAGTCTACCTGTTGTGAATTCGAACCAAAAACACACCAATAATCCTTTAACTAGTGTGTGGGGCAAAACAATTAAAGCAACCAACAACAACAATGGATAACCAAGCAATAATAATCAACCAAAGCTAAAAAAGTAATGAAAGCAATAAAGAACACAATCGAAATTGTTTACCCAGTTCGGTGTTAATGAACCTAATCTGGGGGAGAGAGATCTCCGTTCCACTATCAAAGCTTCCTCATACTTGATTACAATGAGATTTACAAGAGTTGCAAGAATTTAGAGTTTTCCTAAATTCTACCCTTTTCCCAAATCTCTTCCCGTGACCAAGAGATTTCAATGATAAGTGTTTCTTAGGTGTTACAATGGTTACCCCAACCCTAGAAGTGACCCAAGAGAAGCCCTCTAACACTCTAGCCTTGATGTTGGTGAAACCCCCATTGAAACCCTAATTTTTCTTTTCTTTTTCGTCTCTCTCTCATCCTGCAGAAAAACAGAACAAGGATATATATAATCGCGGCCGCGCCGCGCGCCAGGGACCGGCGCCGCGCGCCACCTGGACAGATCCCACAGCCCTTTCCAGTGGCGTGTGGGCGCCCCGCGCCACCTGCATAGCCAGGCCTTGCTTCTCCACCATTTTCTGCACCATTTCACTTGATCATGCAATTTCAAGGCAATCTTCAACACTACCCAAGGTGATCCCACAAGATGATCCCAAGAATGATTTGCCCAAACTCCTAGGATCCTAAGACCCTAGCCTTGTGTGGTGGCAAACCTCAATTCCCTACATCTTGTTTCTATTTGCTCTCTTGCTCTCTTATTTTTCTATGAATAAAGCACTCCCTATTTATAGAAAAATATATGCCTATTATTTTAAAACAAATCTTTTAAAATAAAACCAAATCTCCTATTTATTTTTAAATATATCTAATATTTAAAAACAAACACAATCTAAGTCAGATATTCTTCAAAAACATATTTTTCCACAAAATCAGCAAACCAATACGAGCCCGCGCCAGCCCGTCCGCGCCCCGCGCCAAAAACAGAAGCCACAGGCCAAACGAGGCCTCTCCTGGCGCCTGGCGCCAACTTGCAGATGTTCTTCAGAATTTCCGACTTCTTGTAACTGAGATTTCAAGGCATATCCAACAAAAAACCTTGATGTACTTGTTAGCTGCTGCTGCTACTATACTACTGATATATAATAATATCACTAAACTTGTTAATAATTAAAGATCATGCTGAAAAGAATGCACATTGTAATATGGCTTTGATTTCATCTATACAGTTAAATTTGTTACCCTTCTAGATTATTTTATTTTTTATTATAGCTATAGTAAAGATAAGAGTACATCACTCAACTTTTAGTTTTTCCCAAAGCACCAAACTTTATTTTATTTCTTGTAGGTGATTTTGTCTGTTTATAAATTATGCCACAAAAATGAACAAATGGAAGCAATACAATAAAGTGGTTAATGTACCCAGTTCAAATTACTCCTTAAAGAATTGTGATTATTAAATGTATGTATGAATAGATTTGTATGTAGTATCTAGAAAGTAACTTTTACTTTACTTGTTTATGTAACATATTATTTTTAATTGTTGAATAAATATCTCCAATTCTTCGAAGAGTAAAAAGAGAGAAAAAAAAATTGGTTTTCTAAAAAATTGTGGAGTGTGGAGGGGTAAAAATAGCTTTTTATTTATAAATCAAGATTTTTAATGTAACCCAATAAAATAAGATATAAGATTTCTCTTTCAGCCCCCTTGTTAAATAGGTAATTGAATGAGGAGCATAGATCGGCAAATGTATTAGGCATGTATGTTGGTGTATAAACTTGTTAAATAATCGATTATCCCAAAAGTTTAAGCTGTTAAGATTAGTTATATCAATGGTTTTATATTATTTCTAACACGCCCCCTCGCGCAAGAGTTCATTTGGGCTTGAAGCGTGTATAATGCATAGGTTCACCTACCATATGCTTAAATTCCACTTTTTAATTAGAAACTGAGGGGAGCGGGGATCGAACTCTAAACCACTTAGTTCTGATACCATGTCAAATAACCGATTATCCCAAAAAATTAAGCTGTTAGGATTTGCTATATCAATAGTTTTATATTATTTCCAACTTAACTTTTCAATCCCCTCTGATTATTCTCTCTGCTTTCCACTCTTTTCTTTCTTATTCTCTCTCATTGTACTTGTTTGTTGTTTTTCCTCACTGAAAACTAACAAATTGTTATTCCATAAATTTCCAAGCATACTTAAGCAACACAATTGTTTTATGCACTTTAGGTCCGCTAATCTAAAATCCTCCAAGAGCAACACAATTAGGAGTATTTTTTGTAGAGATTTACTTTTACGATCTTACTAGTTAATTGTGTGTCCTACGCATTTTCCATATTATCATTTCTCTATTTAAGTTGCGATGTTATAAAAATGAATTTTTTTTAAAAAATGTCATACGCTACTTAAATAGCTGACATTATAAAAATAATTTGATAATTTCGTAGAACGCGCTAGAAATGAAATAGGATGAAGAATTTAAATCTCTTTTTCATACTCCCTTCGCAGGGCCGGCCTAAATATAAGGCGGCCCACGCCCTATCTTTAGCCCCCCAAAAAAATACATTTTTTAATGGGTTAGAAAGCGTGTTCATTTTTCCTCGCCAAAAACACCACACTCCCCGTGGTACTATATATAACCACCCCCTCTCTTTTTCAATCATCATTCCATTCTGAAAATTGAATATCTCTCTCTCTCACACATACACACACACACACCGGAGAAGCTCTGCTTCTGAAGGTTAAGCTTTTGTTCATTGTTACTACTCATTCTTTCTGATACCATCGAGTTCTTAATCGGTGAATCTGCTACTTGAATAATTTCAGTGATGAATGTGCCGTTACTAATCTTTATCTCTGTTATCATGAAGCTCTTAATCTGAAAATGTAGTTCATGTTGTTTATTTATTTTATTTTTCTCTGAAAATGTGTTGTTACTAATTTTTCTCTCTGTTACCATGAAGTTCTTAATCGGTGAATCTGAAAATGTAGTTCATGTTGTTTATTTATTTTATTTTTCTCTGAAAATGTGTTGTTACTATTTTTTCTCTCTGTTACCATGAAGTTCTTAATCGGTGAATCTGAAAATGTACTTCATGCTGTTTATTTATTTTATTTTATTTTTCTGAAAATGCGTTGTTACTAATTTTTCTCTCTGTTACCATAAAGTTCTTAATCGGTGAATCTGAAAATGTAGTTCATGCTGTTAATTTATTTTATTTTATTTTTCTTTGAAAATGTGTTGTTACTAATTTTTCTCTCTGTTACCATGAAGTTCTTAATCGGTGAATCTGAAAATGTAGTTCATGCTGTTTATTTTTTTTTTCTTTCTCTAAAAATGTGTTGTTAATTTTTCTCTCTGTTACCATGAAGTTCTTAATTGGTGAATCTGAAAATGTAAGGATTTATTTTATTTTAGTTTTCTCTGAAAATGTGTTGTTACTAATCTTTCTCTTTGTTACCATGAATTTCTTAATCGGTGAATTTTGATTTTGTTTTTATTTGTTAATTGATTTTGTTTTGCTTGTTGCTGATGGCGCTTTTTGAATTTAAAGTGACTTTTTTTTACAATGACACAAAAAATTTTGATACAAATGAGGAAGAATTGGAGAAGAATTGCTTCAGAGTCCAGTTGCTTTTCAAAGGGACACATGATTACACAAATGACACAACTATGGGTGTGGTAGCAAGGATATTAGCGCTGTAATGGTCATTGATAAGAAATATGTTAGTGCCCGCGGTCAACATGAGGAGGTGTATGAATGTTCTGCTTTCAACAACTTGGTGCAGATTTTTGTTCTAGGAGACACATGGTACGATGTGGTCAAAGATCTTGTTGAAAAGATCAGATCAAACTCATTCTAGTTGATATGGGACTTAAGAGCTATGGAAGAATCCGTATTTACCAGGAAGGTAGTCTCTTACCATATGACAAGGCCAAGCCTCTCTCTATGGTTCCATTTGCTAAAGTAATTTACATCCCACAACGCATGGATGGTTCCATTCGCGATTAGTTGTGATGTTTGTGTTTAATGTTTCATTGTGTTTAATGTTTAATGTTTTCTCTTACCTTAGTTGTGATGTTTGTGTTTAATGTTTCACTCTGTTTTCTCTTAGCTTAACTAATATTGTTGTGAAATTCTTGCGTGATGTTTCCTGAAATTGAGAACTTCGATACCTTAAGTAATAGTGTTGTGAAATTCTTATGTGATGTTTCCTGAAATTGAGCTTCAGGAAGGAAGTTTAGTTAACAACATAAAAAGTGATATCTTCCTTTATTACCCTTTATGATGCTTCTGCGTGTCTGCCATAGTTGTTGTTCAACTGGAATAAGCAAAACAGAGAAGAAGGAGCAGAGGGTTTCCAGTAAAAAAATTGTTACCCTTTACAATGCTTAAATGCTTAAATTAAAAATTAATGCTATAAATTAATATTATTTTAAAATGAATGTGTGAACCATAAACCAATATAAAACCAATATTATGATTTTAGATGAGGTTAAATAATTGTTTAAAATGAGAATGGGATATATCCTTTTAAATACAATTAAAAGGGTAACTTAGTCATTACATTTTCCAATTGTCCAAAAAAAAATAAAAAGGGTAACTTTTTTTTCCAATCATAAGCTTCTTCAAAATCTGTTTGGTCTAGCTTCTTCTTTCATTGAGTAAAAAAGTTTAACATAACCTGGATCAAACATTACCTTAGTAAAATGAAATTTACGCATAAAAATAGGAATAAAAATCATAATAAAATATAGACATAAAAAATTGTAACCCGATCTAACCAATAACAATTTATCAAAAAAAAAAATTATAACAACTTAATAAAAATAGAAGAATCGAATAAAAGAAGAAGCGTGGGGAAAAAAGAAAAAAATTAAGCCAACTTATATAAAAAAAGATGGACAAAACTTAGGTGCATTTCTTTAGATGATTTTTGTATGGTTCTTCTTAACATAAAATTCATATTTTATTGATATAACAAACTTTGAGAAAAGCATGAATTTGAGAAATTCATAGTTTTTATGTGAAAAATCATGCAAAAAGTGTTTAAAGAAATGCACTAACTTTTATCCAAAAAAGAAGATCATGTCTACCATAAAAGATTAAAAACAAAAATGCAATATATAAATTTTTATGTTAATATAATGACGAACTTAAATATCGAATAAAAATCGATAGATCCCGTGATCTTTAAACTAATTCGTTTTACAAACTCACTATTTTAATAATATTAATATTTTCCATCATATAATTTGTTTTTGTTTTAACTAAATAAATTGTCTAATTCATAGCTTATCTATTAATATACTAGAACGTACCACGAACCGAAATAGCTTACCGATTATGTATATTCCTACGTATCAAATTCCTTCAAGATTACGCACTGCGTACTCGAATTCATACCACGTACCGAAGTGAATTGAGAGATGATTATAGTTGAAAAGACCAAGCCTATTCTAATTTATATGGGACTTAAAAGTTATGGACACATCCGCGTTTCTCAGGGAGGTAGTGTGTTAGAATATAACAGGTCCCTCTCTATGGTTCCACAGACCGAAGTGATTTACATCCAAGGAGTGGTTGATGCTCTGCACCACCTACCTGTTACTTTCTCTCCCTCCTTTCTCTTGCCACATGATTTTACCTTAAGTAATAGTTGTGTTTATCTCTTTAATGTTTCACTCAATTTTTAGGCAAATTCTTATGTTTTCTCTTACCTTAAGTAATAGTTGTGATGTTTTATCTATTAAAAACTCTGCTTAATGTTTCACTCAATTTTTAGGCAAATTATTAAGTAACCATTCTAGGATTCCTTATGTATTCTTGCCACGTAATAGTTGTGATGTTTATCTGATTAAAAACTTTGTTTAATGTTTCACTCAATTTATTGACCATGATTTCTATTCGAAATTACACTTAAAATTGTTGCTAATGACCTTCAAAATTATGGTTAATTGTGTTCAGTTAATGATTGTAATAAATTGCGACACTTCGTTATATTCAGTAACTATTAACTTAACTAATTTAATTTTCACATATATGAACGTAACTTAACACAACTCGAAAGAAATCATTGTTAGTGAAGAACTCATAATAAACTATCTAATAATTCTTTTTCAACACTCGCTATTTTATTGAGTGAAATTTTTGTAAATCTCAACACTTTATACGATATCCAATTAGAAAGTAGTTTGATCCACATGGATTACACACACAACTTAAGTAAATCATTGAATGAACATAAATTGCACAATGTCAATCAACAAGTCTTATATTGTGTGTGTAAGTTTTAGGTGGTATTTACTATTTTGTCTTCGCACCAAAAAAATTGCAGAAATTTATATAATTTATATACCATAATCTCTCCTCCGCGACAATATTTGTTTTTTTTCCATCTGAATGTGTATTTCCGAAATGTTGTTACTAAACGGGGGAGGGTAAAGTTGTTCTCTGAATAAATTGGGGCAGGCCCAATTTGTCTAAACAAACTCAGGTACGCTTCCTTAATGTTTGTATTATTTTTTTAATGATTAACATGATTGATTCTAGGATTTACGAATCAAGTTTGATTCTAACATATGATCACGTACACGGGGAACAAAAGTGAACACCTATTCAGGCAACAAAATTGATCAACATATATGATTAATTACATGACAAAACTAAAGTGACATGATCAACATCGGCAAGGAGAGTAGACAAGAGCAAGCAGATCGGAGGCGGACATAGGAGTATGAGAACAATAAAAGTGTTTGTAACCTAATATTAAAAATTGTAATAAGGATAATATTGGAATTCTAAAATATATGGAGGATAGTTTTGTCTGTTTAATAAAATTTTAAAAAGCTTCCCTTCTTCTTTTTTTTTTTGACAAACAAAAACTTATATCATTTCATTATTCAAAATAACGGTAATACAAATAGGTAATGTCTCAAAAGTACGGCGACTAACCCAAGAAATGACCGCTCTAGCTAGTACATGAGTAACCATGTTCGTTTGTCGCTTAATAAACTTAACCATGAAGTTTGGATTACAACGCAAAATACTAATAATATGGCAAATAAGAAAATTAAATTCAGAGCTACCGTCGCGAAGATGATGAATAGCATCCACCACACTTTTGGAATCCGTCTCAAATACAACATTAGTGATGCCTCTTTGTTCCATAACTTTAATAGCTTCAAGTAGTGCAAAGGCTTCACCCTCCATAATGGAACAAATCCCATCCCTCCAAGTGATTTCCGCCATGACAAACCGCCCCATGCATGTGATCGCGTAAACACCAACCTATGCTAGACTTATTTTTCTCTTTGTGAAAACCGGCGTCCACATTACACTTATACCATCCAATTGGTGGAGTTTGCCATTGAGTCATATGCTGTTGCTGCTCGGATTGAGGCCCTCTGCGCTGTAGCTGCTGCACTGTCACCCATACAGTCCACATATGTTGTGCCAAAGACGACTGTTACGATTGTTCCAAAGCATAGGAAATAGGTCGGCTGTTTCTTTGCTGAAGCCGTGTTTCAATAACATGTGACACTCCTAAAGTTTGCCTTGCTTGAATACTTGTTTCACAACTAAACAACACATGCCCATTACCTTGGTTACAAATTGGACAAGAAAGTGGACATGGTACATGCTTCTCTTGTAATCTCATCCGGGTAGGTAGGCAACTTTTACTAATCCTCCATAAGAGATGTTTTGCCTTTGGACTTGGAAGAGCACAAATAGACCAAAGGCTACTCCAATCTACATATTGAGACTCCATGTTAGCTTCCCTTCTCCCCCCTCCAAATTCCTCCAATTTGGGGAAGTAAAAATTGAATTTTGGACTTGTTCAAAAAAAAATTGAATTTAGGAGCGATTTTGCTACCCTCCTCTTCTAAAAATTAAACCAAATACATCTAATTAAAAGTATTCCCTCTTCTCCCTTCCAAAATTCTCCAACCAAATTTTAAATCAGTAACTCAAGTGGATTGCATTTTAATTTAATTACGTGTTCAAATATATAAAATTAGCAATTGGAATTTTTTTCTTTATAATAACGTGGATTATATATGGAAAAGATAGAAATAATAGTGTGTTGTTTTGAATATTATGAATTAGCTACATTAATTTTTATTGATTTGATTGTCTATTATAATTAAAAAATAATAGATATTATTATTTTGTTATAGTTTTGGTGTCTAACATTAGTTATATCCTATAGAACTGCACACGTGTATAGAAACTAGAGTTAACATCATTATTGAAGAATTTTACTTGTTTAAGGAATCCAAAAACCTTAACATCCAAACTTAATTCAACTGGCCAGATTAAATCACTAGCATTTGAAATTTGTTAGGTTCAAAACCATCACATTACTTTTATTCATTGAAAAAGTTTCCTAACTAAATCCTACACCTTCAAAAGGTCAAAATTAAGATATCTTTTCATGTATGTAAACAGTAATTGAGTTCTTAATATTGGAAATTTTTGGTACAAATTTCAATCTCAACTTTAGGCTGCGTGAGATATTACAAATTAATCTGAATTATGCTCAAGTATGTCATTTTAAGTCATACTTTATTAGTAACATCACTTTCACAAGTATTAATTTTCAAATTAATAGAACCTGCCGTGTGTGTTTCCTTAGCAAATGTATGATTTGAGAGTTACATATGGCAATGTCACATATCCTATAAATAGGACCTCTATGATGCCATGCCACTTCATCATCAATACAAATACAAATCAAAACCAAGATACCCTTCAAAGTGTGATCACTAATAATTGATTTTAATTCAACATAATGGATACAAGATCACTCACATTCCTCACTCTTATTCTTCTTGTTTCCTTGTTTGTATCAGAAGCTAGGCCATTGGTTAGTCCATTACTAGAGAATGAAGGTGTCATTGGAGTCTTTAGGACATTGAAAGATTCTGGTCCATCCCCTGGAGTTGGACACAAGCTTAAAAGGCTTCAAATTCTTGAAGGAATGAAGAATTCTGGCCCAAGCTCTGGTGGTGTTGGACACAAGTACAATACACATCAAGTTCTTGGAGTGATAAAGAATTCTGGTCCTACTGAAGGGCACAAGTAAATAACCAATAACAACCACTCATAAAGTGCCCATTCTTTTTATTTTATTTGCATAACACTAATGAATATGTTGTTATCATTTCAACTATAATCCATATGAAATTAATTACTATATGCAAAAGCCTTGAAGCATACTACTGATATAATATCACTAAACTTGAAAAGAATGCATTGTAATATGGCTTTGATTTCATCTATACAGTTAAATTTGTTACCCTTCTAGATTATTTTCTTTCTTGTTAATTCTATAGTAAAGATAAACTACATATTTGGTCAGTTACGTTTATTTTAGGTTTTAATTTGGTCTTTTACGTTATCAACATTTGCATTAGTTGGTCTCTTCCGTCAATTTTCACTGTTTTACTGTTTCAATTGGACACGTGTCAACGTATCTTGGTGTCCACATGTCCAGCCATGTATACAGACTATCCGCCACATAGGACAAAATTAACAAAAAGGACAAAATTGAAACATAAAATAAACGTAAGGGACTAAATTAAAACTTTTTAAACGTAAGGGACTAAATTAAAAACTAAAATAAACGTAAGAGACCAAATGTATAGTTTAGCATAAAGATAAAGAGTACATCACACAACTTTTAGTTTTTCCAAAGCACCAAACTTTATTTTATTTCTTGCAGGTGATTTTTTTTGTCTTTTTTATTAATTATGCTACAAAAATGAACAAACGGAAGCAATACAATTAAGTGGTTAATGTACCCGGTTCAAATTACTCCTTAAAGAATTGTGATTATTAAATGTATGAGTAAATTTGTATGTGGTATCTAAAAACAAACTTTTATTTTACTTGTTTATGTGATATATTATCTTTAATTGTTCTTCTAAGAGTAAAAAGAAAAAAAATCTTTGATTTTTTAAAAAATTGTGGAGCTGTGGTGGAGGGGTAAAAATAGCTTTTTATTTATAAATCAAGATTTTTAATATAACCCAATAATTTTTAATCTAACCCAATAAATTAAGATTTTTTTAAAAAAAAAAACTCAATAAAATAAGAGCCCATTCGTGCAGTCTAATACAAGTTGGGCAGCCGTTTTGCCAATGTACCTAAAGCCTATACATTGAATTTTTCTCTTCCCACCGTCACATATCTTTTCTCCCCCGAATTTCCATTTTGCCCATGAATAAAAACTTCAAAACGCAATTTTTAAAATTTTTCTAGTTCAAATTCGGAAAATATGTTCCGAAGTTTTTATTCAAGGCAAAGAAATTCGAAAAACGCATTCCGGAGTTTTAATTCAAGGGCAAAAATGGGAATTCGGAGGGAGAAAAGAGATGTGGGGTGGGAAGAGAAAAATTACTATACATTAAGGGCTCGTTTGGTGCGCAGGATAAGAGACAGGATAGGATAATTGTATCACATCCTGTCTTAATCCAGTGTTTGGTGAACCAACAGGATATGATAAGTTAATCCTGCAACTTATCATATCATGTCCCTCTAGTTAAAATTCTTATCCTGAGTTTGAGCTGGGTTACAGGCAGGATAGGATAAGAAAATAAATTACCCATTTATTTGATAAAATATATTTTAAAATAAAAAATGAAAATTAATAAAATATTAATAATAAAATAATTTGATAGTAAATTAAAAATAAAATAATTTATTTTTTAATATATACAGGATTTTCTCAGAAGGGTAATTTTGTAATTTACATAATTTTAAAAATCAAAATTATACTGTAATTACAATATTTTAAAGTAAAATAATTATTAAAAATTGCAAAATAGGGATATTAATTTAAATTTTATAACAAATTAAATATACTTCTCTTGCAATGGTAGTTTTATTATTTACATATAAATATATGATATATTTATTTACCTTATCTAACATATATAATTAAGTTATTTATTTGATCATGTTCATATAAAAATTTAACATGTTTATTTGCTCATTATTTTATTTAAATTTATATGAAAATATTTGATTGCATATTAAAATGTTTTATTTATAAAATTCAAAGTATTACAAAATATTTTTTTTAAAATAATTATTTTACAATGTTAATTTTGTAATTAAAATATGATATATATATATATATTATCATATTGTTATGAGCGAGATATATATTAAAAACACATGATAGGATAACTGAGGATAACTATTATCCTGCTTATATCATATCCTATCTTTATCCTGTTTTATATCCTATCCTGACACTATCATATCCTGCGCACCAAACAAGCCCTAAACTACTTATTTCTCTTCATGTTCCATTAAGCTAAGTGGTGCCTGTAACAATTGAATGATTTTCTCTCAGTTATGGCTGACTTGGAGGAAAACTCTATTGTTCCATAGCATGAGAAGCTTAGGCTCTGTTTGGTAAGGCCAAAAAATTAGCTTATAGCTTATGTCTTATAGCTTATAAGCTAAAAGACCTGTTTGGTAACTGTTTTCTGTCACGAGCTTATAGCTTATTTTACTGACTTATAGCTTATTTTTCAAACGCTATTTCAAGTAGCTTATGAGCTTATAGCTTATAGCTTATCATTTTTTCTTCCAATTTTACCCCTATTATTTTAACTAAAATCCATTTTTATCCTTTCTAATTTATTTTAATTTAAAATAAAATAATTATGTACTTAAACACTAAACCATTTCTTGCTAATAAAAAAAGCCAATGTTTCTTATATGTATTAATGTGTATATATACAATTTCCGTGGTTTCATTTTCATATACGTATATACACAGTACAACGTACTTTATTTTTATATGTATTAATGTGTATATATACAACTTCCGTGGTTTCATATACTTATATATACACTCTAAAAATATATGTAGATATACACAGTACAACGTACTTTATTTTTATATGTATTAATGTGTATTATACAACTTCCATGAAGTTAGAAAATAAACTTCCAAGGACTTAAAAATTAGTTTAATAATATTAAAAAATATTATATTAGTATATTTAATTTTTAAATTCTATTTTAATTTTTTTAAAAAAATCAAAGTATGTTAAATATCAATTTAATATAAAATTTATTATAAATTAACAATACCCTTTTATGTCATTTTACATTATCAGCTACTTGAACCGCTAATTTTACCAAACACTTCAATTAGCTTATCAGCCATAAGTCATCAGTCATCAGCTATCAGCTATAAGTCATAAGTCATCAGCCATCAGCTAGCTTATCAGTCAACCGCTATTTTTACCAAACAGAGCCTTAATACTCCAATAGCTACATAGCGAATGATAGTATGGTTCTGTTGTAGCTACATAACGAACCATATCATCATTTTAACTTCAATTTCAACTACACTTTTTATTGTACCAAAAATATGAAAAATAATCAGTGATTAATTCATTAAATTTAAGTGATAATTTTTAATTATAAAATTTTATTGTTGCAATTTTTATGAAATATGTCATGTAATAATTATTATTATTAGGTCATTTGTTAAAAAAAAATTATGTAATCAATGATCCGAGTCATTTATCATTAGGTTGAGTTGATTTGGATTAGACCAAAAAAAATACAAAACTTTAATTAAATATAAATTAATGAAATTGGACTGGATAATATTTTCATTTGATTTGTCTCTTTGTCATTGTTTCTTATAGTAATTAATACTACCTATTACTAGCCGCCAAACGGCTACGTTCCGTGCCCGTTTGTGTGATCGATATTCTTTTTTTATTTTTTGGTGATCGATATTCTCCATTGTGCAAATATAAATAACTACTTAATCTCATTTTTTATTGGACTTAGTTACATTCTTTTTTGTTGTGGCTAGTTATTAAGAAGAATTTTTTTTTCTTTGTTATTATAAAAAAATTAAAAACCTACTTTTATGTGGAAGTTGTGCTTAGTTATTAAGAAGAAAAAAAGATATTATTTACAAAAAAAAATGAAAATCGATTTTTATGTGAAAGTTATATTTTAAGGGTAAAATAGGAATAATGAAAAAGTCATCCCAGAAATTTGTATCCCCTTTATATATTAGTATAGATATATAAGATAAGAGAAATGTTATTGTCACACTCTCTAACACACCTTTTTGTCACACACCAATAAAATTTAGCCACCTCATCCACTTTCTTTTTCTCTTTACCTGGTAACCAATTGTACCGGTTTATACAACAATTTTTCATTTATTTTTTTTATTTTAATAAAAAAACTTTAACTGCAACGGAAACACTTCAGCATCTTCATTCTCCTTCCATAGTTTCTTCTCCCATATCCATGGCTTATTTCTTTCAATTTGAGAGAAGTTTCTACATGGTGTTGTAAAAAAAATAAAAAAAATAACTGCAACACTGTAGTGAGATTTGGCAAAAAATAACGAGTTTTTTCCTGGCTAATCAGTTGGGTGAAAGCAACAATTTTTTGTTTTATAGTTTTGAAACATTTTTGTTGATTTAGGTGTTCCTTTTATGGAGAAGGAATTGAAATGATGTGTGTTTTGGGAGATGCAAAAATAGAGTAAATAGGAGAAGATGATGAAGAAGAAGAGTTAGGGAGGGATGAGTAGCTGCATACATGAGAGGAAGGAGAACAAATTTAATCAAAGCAGCGATGCAGAAAGCATTTTTGGGTTATTGGACTCTAGGTGAAAGGTTGAGTAGGAAGATGAATGGTTAAAATCAGAAATAAAATAATAAATATTATAAATAAATAAATGGTTAAAGCCTATTAAAATGAAACCGGTAACAAGTTAATGAACACAAAATAGTGGATGAAGTGGCTAAATATTATTGGTGTGTGTCAAAAGGGTGTGATAGAGAGTGTGACAATAGCATTTCTCATAAGATAATAATTATACTTGAACAAAAGATACACGAGCAACAATAAAAAAGTACTGTGAAAAAAAAAAAATAACCAACATGTAAACGACGCTTTTTAGATTAAAATAGTCTACTGTGTTTGAATAATTTAGCACGTGTGATGTGAACAACCTTAGTTGAGGCTGTTGTTTAGGTGTGTTAGGAAGAGTGTAAGTGTAAACATGGAGGCCAAAAAATTGGCGGGTCCGGAATTAAGCCGTCGCCTACTGTTTTTTGTTGGTACACTTACACACATCACCTACCGTTTAAAGTTTTTCTGACGGACTAATTTGCCGTTATTTTCAGAAAATTACGAGTAATACTTCATGTATGTATAGCTTGTATAATTAGGTGTGGGTCGACATTGCAAGTCAGGGTAGTTTCAATTCAAGGACTCAAGCATTGCTATTTGCTATCTGGTGTTTGAGTGATCAAATTATATGTTATTTGCTATTTGCAATCACATTCACATATATTTCTTTTCTTTTATTTGATATTTTGGTCTTTAAATATATTTTTAAGTAATTATTTTTATATTTAATGTGTTTATCGTCGATCAACTTAGTCCATAAAAAATATTAACAAAACAAATATTAGGGATGTGAAATGTATTTGTAATTTTGATACATTTAAATTTATAGTAATAGCGTCTCACACATTCAATGACATGTATATAAAAAATAGCTCACGCGCGTAAATCAATTCATTCACATGGTGGTTTAGTTATTTATATAAAATTATATTTTTATCAACAATAAAAATAAGAATACCAATAAATATTTTTAGAATATGAATAAATATTTGTAGAGAATAAGTATGTTGCGTATTTAAGCTTTATAACCTCAAATTTTCTTGAACTAAATTTTAGAAATGGATTTAAGTTACCTAGCAACTGCTAATGGTCGTTCAATTTTGAAACTATAAAAAATTAAGCTAAATAAAATTAGATTGATCAGAACAGATTAATTAAAATTTAGATGGCCGAGATTGTCTACGGCCTATGAAGCATGGACTCTGACACGGACACTGCGACACGACACGACACGGACACTCCGACACCGATAATATAAAAAACATAAGACACTGACACCGCTATATATATGATAAAATTTGATTTTATTTATCAATTTATTATTAAAAAAAATTAAAATTATTCTAATCAAAATTAATATCTTTAATTCTTCATTGATAACATTGTTTCGATACATGTTTAACTTTTTTAGAGTATCAAAGCAAAGAAAATAAAGTATTTTTTGGTAAAACTTGTTTGACTATTCCGATAGGTGTCGTACGGGTGTCATTAAGTGTCGGACACCGATGCGTGTCGGACACCGCGACACGCCACCTCCTAGAGATGTCCGTGCTTCATAGTCTACTGCTAATCTTGTAGACTATATCCGGATTGCTAAATTTCTGCCTAATGCTACAAATTATTTGATATTCAAAATTTCCCCTTCGGTTTCTAATGTCCTATTAAAACTTTGTTTTTATTTTTGATAAATAAACAAAATTAAAATCTTCCACACATAAAATAATGAAACTAAAATAAAAGTTTAAGTTTCAATCATAATATCTAACTTAACAAACTTGGTTTGTTTTTATATAATGGTAATAAAAAAATAAAGTAAACTACAAACTGTCAATGACCCACATTTTCTTATAAAAAAATAAAGTAAACTAGAAACTACGAATCTTGCAAAAAAGAAACAACCCATTTGGTGTAAGAAATCCTATTTTTTATTATATTTATGGTATAAATTATAAAGCTATCGCCCCCATCAGCTCTAACATATTTAGAATTGATATAGCTGATAGTCTTGCAAATATTGGCATAGGTATTGACAATGTCTTTTATTTCAATGAGCCTCCAAGTTGTATTGTGAATAATTTGTATAGAAACCGGCTTGGTCTACCAAGTTTTAGGTTTACTACTATTAAGAGGGTTTGGTTTGGCCTCCCCTCTTTGTCTTTTTATTTCTTAGTGGCCTTTTTTAATGATATTTGGTGGCTGTAGCTCTCTTGCTACACCACTTTTTGGTTTTAAAAAAAAAACATATTTAGAAAACATCTGTAACCAAAAATATATACTAGAAAACAACTTTTTCTTCTATTTAATTCAATTGATGGCTTATGGCAACATATATTATATAGCATGATAATTAATCGGACAAAGAAAACATACACACTAACATTATTTAATTAAATAATATTAAACTACATTAAAATTAATCTCTTAGAAAAATAATAAATCTCTTGACAAAGGAATTATTATGAGCAGGTATGGCAATGGGACAGTCGGACAGATCAGAGACAAATTTTATCTTTTTCAAACCTATAAAGTTCGCGTTTATCAAACTTGTCTCAATTTCTAATGGGGATGAAAAGCTAAACCTCAAACTCATATTCAACGGGATTCGGATATCCTCATTTTGCATCACCTTCATATGAACTTGAGTTGGATTTTTTTTTCTTTTTTTATTAAAAAATGGGTAAAAGTCGAAAACTATTTTGTTTTGATAATATTATTTTTTAAATAAAGAATATAAATAGGAAAAATAACTTTGTTTAATACTCAACTTAAAAATAAAAACAAAGATATGAATATAATTTAATATTGTGTTTAATGATTTATAATTTAAGAGATGTAAAATGTAATTAGATATATGCAGGGTGGATATCCATGTCACAATTATCCATCCATCTCCATATTTAAAAATCGGGAAAAATCCAAACTCGTACTCAAATCCAGTCAATTCGATTTTTCCTCGTCAAATTAGAGCGAGGCGGGCTGGGCTGGTACCCGTGGGTATAGGTTAAATTTTACACCAAATTGCTTTAATTATTTTTTAAGATGAGATCAACCAAACAACGAGGGTGATCACTACTTAATGATCATGAAAGCACATAATGAATCCGTAGAAGGAAACAGTGGATCAAAAAGGATAAGTAATAGATGATCATCCTAAGAGAGATTCTTAACCATTAGATACCATCAATTCACACACTTTCTTTCCAGATGAACGGTAGAGATTCCACCAGAGAATACGCACTGACCAATTAGGTAAACCCAGCTGGACTCACCTACCGCAAAACAGACCCCACATAGAAGAATGCTTTGGTTGGTAAAGATAATTGAGTAAAGTTTAAACTTTCAACATCTTTATTATATACGTATCTTCTGAATTCCACTCACAAAAATCCACTCACATCTCTACTGTTTTCTTTCTCTCTTTCATTACTTTCTCAATCTCTCATTCTCTTTCATCTTTTTGCAAAAAATGGGTAGCCTTGAAGTTGCTGAAAGAACAACAGTAGGATTGGCTGCAAAAGATCCTTCTGGAATTCTCACTCCGTACAAATACACCCTCAGGTACGTACGTAGGAGTAGTGTGTAAATTAACGTCATCTAGCTTATTTATTTAATTTTTTTTTTTGTGACCCTTATTGATGATTAATTAATGTTGTTGACATGCAGAAACACAGGACCGGATGATGTTTACATCAAAATTCATTACTGTGGTGTTTGTCATTCTGATCTTCACCAGATCAAAAATGATCTTGGCATGTCCAATTATCCCATGGTTCCTGGGTATGTTAATATATGGTTTCTGGTGTCTGATATGTGTCGGTGTCTGGTATATTAAAATTATTATTAACGTTTAATTATTATGATTGGTTTGAAAAACAGGCATGAAGTGGTTGGAGAGGTTTTAGAGGTGGGTTCAAATGTTAGCAAGTTCAGTGTGGGAGAAATTGTGGGAGTTGGACTTCTGGTTGGTTGTTGCAAAAGCTGTAGGGCTTGTGATTCTGAGATTGAACAATACTGTAACAAGAAGATCTGGTCTTACAATGATGTTTATGCCGACGGAAAAGTCACTCAGGGTGGATTTGCTGAAGCTACTGTCGTTGAACAGAAGTAATTTACTACTACTATTTGATTTATTATTGTTGTCTTGTCTATGTCATGTTTAAATTCTCTGTTTTATGCCATTTCTGAATGAAAACACCCATTTAAAACGTTGAAATTGCTGCATACAACAATCCACACGTTTATGCCGACAGAGATTTTTGTTCTGACTGTGTTTTCAGATTTTAATGTATATTTTGATTTATTTTTTTTAAATGAAATTTAAAATTTAAAATCTGGACCATCAGATCTCAATCCATCGACTACTGAAATTTCAAACAGTTTGAATGTGTGGATTGCTGCCACAACCAAATACAAATCAATTTCGGCGTTCGATTCGGTTGGAATAAGCATTTGCAAGACCAATATTTAGACTAATTGAAATGCTATAATAAAATGTTCATACGTTGTTTTCAGCTTATTTTTACAGGTCTTCAAAATAAGCATATGCAAATTGTTCAATTTTAGTTTATACTCTCTCTAATTTTTATTATAAGAAAATTTTTGTTTTTTAGGTCCGTTGACTAGATACATCAAACTTTTAATGAACCTAAAAAACAATTATTTTTTTTCTTCTTATAATAATAAGTACATAGGGAGTATTATAGAAATAGCTTAAAGCAGGGCGATTATTCTATAAGTGATTAATTTTTGTTTTAAACTGATTGTATTTTTGGGGTATTACTGTCAGGTTTGTTGTGAAAATACCAGAGGGATTGGCACCAGAGCAAGCTGCACCATTGTTATGTGCAGGTGTGACAGTGTACAGTCCACTTGCACATTTTGGGCTGAAACAGAGTGGGCTTAGAGGTGGAATTTTGGGCCTTGGTGGTGTAGGACACATGGGGGTGAAAGTAGCAAAAGCATTAGGTCATCATGTCACTGTGATAAGTTCTTCTGATAAGAAGAAGAAAGAAGCACTTGAGGATCTTGGAGCTGACAATTATCTTGTTAGCTCTGATACTGTTGGGATGCAAGAAGCTGCTGATTCACTTGATTATATCATTGATACTGTTCCTGTTGGTCACCCTCTTGAGCCTTATCTTGCATTGCTCAAAGTTGATGGAAAATTGATCTTGATGGGTGTTATTAACACCCCTCTTCAATTTGTTACCCCTATGGTCATGCTTGGTAAGTAAAAGCCACATTCTTCTTACTCATCCATGATTTTTGATTAATTATAAAAATAAAAATAAAACGCGGAAGTGAGATTTTTTATTAATTCAAGTGGCATTAATGGGCACTTTACAAGTGTCTGTGACAATATTCGAATTCGGCACATTGAAGTTGCAATGCTAAACTCTTACCACTGAGCTAGCACCTTAAGTAAATAGTTCTAGTTCATGTTTTAAAAATCTTCAAATAGTCAAGAACTTTAAGAGTAATTAAACCATGATTTTATTTTATTTTTTATTTTGGTTTTTCCAATATTAATGATGTATATGTCCTATTGATGTTATGTTGTATAGGGAGGAAGACAATTACTGGAAGCTTTGTTGGGAGTGTGAAGGAGACAGAGGAGATGTTGGAGTTTTGGAAAGAGAAGGGTCTAACCTCCATGATTGAAATTGTGACTATGGATTACATTAACAAAGCTTTTGAAAGATTGGAGAAGAATGATGTGAGGTATAGGTTTGTTGTGGATGTCAAAGGAAGTAAAATTGAGGAGTGAATGAGTATACAAAACAAAAAACATACAATATCATGAAGAGTGTGTGGACAAGTTGATTATTAAACAACTATTTTCTTTGTTGTGTTTGTATTAATTGAGGATTAATTTGCTCTCTTTTTCTATAATATGGTTTCACACCATTAATTCAATTATATCATTCTCATGAAAGCAATAGATACAAATGTTTCTTATGTTGTTGTCCAAAAATGTTGATTTTTTGTTGTGTCGTATAATAATAATAAGAAGAAGAAAATTAGAAGGAAAAAACAATTTGATATGTTGTGGCTCACCAACTTTTTTGAGAATGCAGCCATGTTTGTTTTTGGTCGTATGTTGGTGGATTTGTTTGCTCAAGTTTTCTCTACCCACTTGACATTTATTTTTTGAAAAATCGTTGCTAACTAGTACTTGGTACCTAATCTTTGAAACTACGACATTCTCTCATCTCATCCATACACGTATGCCAAATATTGCTTCAGTTTCACATTCTTCGTTTTCATGAGTGAAGGCCATATGTGATTATGCCTCGTTGCATGTTATTCCAACATCTATCATGTTTACTTTGGGTGGGATGGTTTATGCTTTAAAAAAAGTGATTTTTTTCAAAAAAAAATTAAAGATTTTTTTGTAGAGATTTAAAAAATAAATAAAGCTATTTTGTGTTTGTTTACGATTATAAAAATCTATTTTTTTTAGCTTTTCATTTTGAGGTTAAAAATGATATTTTTTAGAAAATGATTTTTTAAAAAATCTATAACAAACACAATCAAAATTATAAAATAGACTTATAAAAATCCAAAACAAACGCACCCTTTATGTCCTTTTTTTAGAAGGTGGATAAAAAGTTGTTTTGCAAAAAGTGCTTATATTTATAGACCTATATACTTACCCCATAATGAATTATGAACAAAAATTACTTCTGTTTTTTTAGAATAAAATGTAAGAAAAAATCAACAATATATTTCGTATGACATATATAATGATAGCATTTCTAAAATACCCCTTATTTGATTTGATTTTTTTGCATTTCTAATGAACCAAATAATTAATTAATCATAAAAGTAACTTGGAGATTTGAGGTACGACGTTTGACTTAGCTTTTTTTAGGTGTAAAAGCTATTTTAACCACAAAGTTAGACGTAAGAGCTTTAAAATTGAAGATAAAGTAATTTGGTAAATCTTAATTCTTTTATTTTAAAAAGGTTTTTTTATTATAATAGGGTTAAAAGATATTTGATAATAAGATAAAGTTATTTTTTTATAAACAATAACTTATTTAAAGATGGAGTAAAAAAAACTTATTTAAAGATATGAATAAGAAAAATAATAGTAAAGTTGTTGCAAAGTAACTATTATCATCTTATTTTGAAACTCTTTTATTAATATTTTTCTTTGAAATATAAAAGCTATTTTTTTCTTACTAGAATTTTTAAAATTTATTGTTTAGCCTAACTTATTAATTCTAAGGAAAAAGAAGAGAAAAAAAAAGTAGGTCAAACAGTACCTGAATTTGTACCAAAAAAAATAACTTGGAGTCTACTTAGTATAAAAATGTCAAAAACTAATTTAAATTTTATCTTTTATCAGAGATTTCACTCGTTAAACTCAACTCCTGTCAAGAATTTGGGAGGAATTAAAATGGATTTTCACTCATATTTTAAATTTTAGTGGTTTGATCAATTTTTTAGAGGGGATGGAGAGAGATGGTTTGATCAATGAAATTTAAAGGTAGGACTTCATGCATGTGCTCAAATTCCTCACAACCTAGTAGATTTGAAAGGAAGATAAATGTTTGTTTATATTTAAACTTACATACACTTATATTTAAGGGTCATGCTATCTAAAAAAGAAAATTTGCAGTAGATAATTCTAAAAAATTAATTTTAAAATAATTAATTACACAAATTTCAAAAGAGTATGTTTATATTTGATTTTTTAACATAATAACATATGTATTCCAAAGATAAATGTTAATATTTTCCTGTGGCCTTAAATATTATATGGATGAAAATGAAAGTATAACAACAATTTTTTTTCTCCATTAAAATTTCTATCATTCCTTCTTCAAATCAAACACAACATTTTAAAATCAATCATCTTCCCTCATGTCTTGTGCCATCCATTAAAATCTCCCAATGCCCTCACATTGAAAACAACCCAATACCCACCAACCACATTGTTTATTCTACATGGCTAACCAATTTTTATTTTAATAAAAGTTAATTATTTTAGTCAATTCACTACACCTACCTGTTTAGTTATCTCGTATTCCACTTGATATTTATTTTTATCAAGGTGACAAAATTATATTATATTAATTATTCATTTTATTTTGTCTGTTCTTCACATCAATTTTCTATCCACCCAATCCTCTCTTCATTTTCTCCATTATCTTTTCTCTTATTTTCTTCCCACTTTAGAATGGAGCATGACTTTCTTTTCGCTATGTGACTTCTAATGAGTACTTAAAATACTTAAATGTTAACCATAAATCTTATCCATATGTGATGCAGCGATAGGAACAAATATGTAGAGTCAACTTTTCACATTCAGACAACAAGTATATATCCTCACTAAAGAATACATTGAACAGAAAATTTTCTTTGTTGGGAGGAACGATGCCGAATTGACAAAGAAAATTCATTACAGTGAGTGTATTCATTTGAACAAATTCTATTAATAACTGTAAAAATACACTAACTACCCTGACTTACTACAGTTCAACTTCGATTGATAGTAGCAGAAGGCCTAAAATGATGCATTTCCGGGGTATTGCACTCGTCAAACAAACAATCAAACTTTCATTAAGCCTTCTCATGTTGTACTCTCCATTACTTCACACAGACTGGTCAAAAGTTTTAGCTGGAATGATCATATTTGTCGGCTGAAGTATATGTTCATAAAGTATCTAGACGGATTGAAGCCACTCAAAATCACTGGAAATAAGAAATTTTGGGTTTAGACTTTAGATGCAATATTAACACATCACATGAAACAGAAATGAAATGCACATTAAATACTTACAAATGGGAGAAAGGACAATTACTACACCGATTGGATACAGGAAAAAGGTGGTCCTCTCCAAAAAGGGCAGAACTACAGTCAGAGATGTCAAGCAATTAATTTAATGTTATTCAACAGTTCATACCAGTTCAACCAAAACGTTCAAATTCAGAGCTATATATATATTAGGGAAACAAAAACTTTGCCAAGAACCTTAACACTCTCTACTCATTCCAAAGGGATTTTAGAAAAAACACCACAAATGAATTGAATTGCCAAGATCTAAGCAAAGAAAGCCATCCTTTATAGCCAGCCATAACTATAAGACATTGTTTACGAGGCAGCAGACACACCCCAGGATACAGCACCAACAAGATATTCTAATATCCAAATGTAAAGAGAGTGAGAATCTTACCATCATAACCTAAGAAATTTAGATAATGGTAGTATGAAGCTCCCACCATGAATAATAGATTTGATAGCAGCTCTGGAATGAAACCATGAGCCACCAATAGAGGAGACAGAAAATAATGGATCACTGCCAAAAGACCAGATATCAGTACCATTTTAATTCAAGATACTTTAGTTGCCAACATCATAACAAATCATAGTAACCGAGGAATCAGAAATTACCATATAGCAAAACAAACATTGGGAAGAAAGAGTTGCAGTGCACATCAAATGCGTACATCCTTCCATGGAAAACCAAAAATATAATCAGTTTGGAAATTAATCATTAAGATTTTAAGAAAAGGGTGATAAAGTATACTCCATGCTTATTATTAACAGAATCAGACAATTAAAAGAAACCTTGCCTAAATAACATTTAACCAAATAGTAGTGCATCTAAAAATTGAACATGCAAACAACTAAATTGAGTTAACATATTGAAAACAGGCAAGAACATTCTTGATCTTACCATTCAACACGCTGTTCAACCACATAACTGTTTGGAGCCTCTTCTCGAAGATAAGAATTAGTTAGGAACCTGGAGAATATATAGGTAAAAAATATACATCAGGTATCAAAATATAATGTCTTGAAGAAAAGGGTGAATAATTTACAATAGAAAGTAGCCTTACCAACAAAAAGTTGCCAGAAATATGCCAGTCAATAGAAAATGGAAAATCAACACTGAGAAGACAACAAAAAGTGCATGGCCAGAACTATGGTCATACCTGAAAATGAATGGGAAAAATGAGTGTAAAAAGTCAGCAGATGACCAGAGGGGAACTAAATACGGCATATTAAAAATTAAATAAAATGTAAATAATCAGTCAATTTACACTAAAACCACAGTTCATGATTCAGTTTTAATAAAATTCACACATTCCAAAGTTTAAAGTAATAGCATGTTTCTACAAGAAGGGAAGACTTCAAAACAACAACCCTACCGCTAAATAGATTAAATACAAAGAATCACTTTAGTGATTCGTTATATATTCCCATTGTTCAATAAATGTAAATTATTTTTTAGCTAGGCATCTAATCATAAGGAGCCATCACCACCAAAATGCATGAGAAACTTACGCTGCACAATACGCCAAAGTTGCAACAGCCAAAAGAAGGCTGCAGATCACAACAAATGCAGGGTCATCACGTGCCCATTGATTCTTGGTTTCTAAAATCAAATAAGAAAATCAATTAAAAATCTGTTGAAACTATCAAATGCCTCAAACATATAATAAAAGTTGCAGCTCTTTTTTTTTCTTCCTGAAAAATTACATAGTTAGAACTCACCAAATTAAGTTTACATGCATGCCTAATAATAAGCTAAAGTTCCTTAGAGCTCATTATGAAAAGAATTAACCGCGACATTTAAAAGGAAATTTTTTTTTGAAAGAAAGGTGAGCAGATAGCTGTGTCAAATTATTAAAATGCATCCCATCATTTTCCCCATCTATCCGTGTTTAATCCGATTTATGCAAGATGATTCTCTAACAAACAAACTACTCTAACTAGTCCTATAATTCCCCTTTGTTTTGTATCCTAACATGCACTCCATAAATGTAACTAGACCAATGCACTGTGAATAATTGCAAATAAAAGTGTGTAAGTAACATGGTCTAGTAAACATAACCTCCTCAACGCATACCAATAAAGCTAAAGAATACAGATATTCATGAGAAGTGGACTTACGCTTGTGATATTTTGTGTGTTGATAGCTGCATCCATTGCATAGTTCCATATAAAATACACCACAAAAATGCAATCAGATAAGCAGACATTCAAAATTCCGAACACATACACAACCAAAGGGGTGAGTTAAAACCCAACCCAGAATCTGTTTATGCCCATACGTGTTCGGTGGTACAAATGAAATAAAATAGTCCTCATATTGTTGTTGCCCCAGATCACGGTAACAATGTGAATTTTGTTGTTAAAAGGACAGAAGATTACTTTTAAATACTTACACAACTTTTGGTGATGTACATAGATGAAGCATTTGCCAAAAAGTGTATTCAATATCCATTTGTTGCCACTACAATGAATAATAAAATTTCAAAGGAAAAAAAGGTAAATGAAGCAATCACCGGACTCAAAAAAATACAGTGAATAAATGGTAAAAATAATAACTAAATTGCCAAGTCCAATGTCAAGACTCCAGTGTATCTTTTTTAGGTCTTAACCCTGCAGTTCCTGAGAAAAATCCAAAGCGAAGCCAGCATGTGAGTTCTATATGCCAGGTTTTCTTTGAGGTTGATCACAAGTATGATTTAAAATAGTTATGACATTTGGACTTCGCTTTGGATTTTTGCACAGCACATGCTACCAATTCAGATTGGATAGAGAACATTGACATAATTTAGCCAAAAAAAAACATCATTAATGAAGCTACAAATGATATAAGAAGTGTCATTAACAGGAAAAATATGAACTAAATTAATGTGTAGAGAGTTAAAGTATTGTGGCAATGGAACAATCACATCAAAAATATAAATAGGGTCGGCCTAGTAGTAATCCAAAGTTTGGCTGGGAGGTAACTAAAGTCTGACCAATGATTTGATTGTTTCAACCAGGATTCGAAATCTGGTTCTCGCGAACAATTCTCCCTTACCTCAAGCTCATTAAACACTTGAGCTCAATCACTTGGTTAACACTATTATATCCATGACAACATATCCGGTATCAATATCAACATTATACCAACACCCTCCATACCAAATTGAGAAGAAATAAACGACTTAAGTTGGAAATTTTGACTTGTAAAATTGACACCAGCTAGTAGTAATTTTCTTATGAGACTATTATGTTTTTCACCTCTAAAATCTACATTATGTCAGTTGTTCCTTCATTATCCATGGTATCTCCTACTTTCTTCTGTTAATATCCTACCATACAGAGCACATCATCAAGTAAATATAAGGGGTTAATCTAATCCTATGGTTTATAATCTTACACTATAGCGATGGCATTTTATTTCTGAACAATAATTGCAACGGTATTGCACCACAATTCAACGGCATTTACAATGTTGAATTGGATCTTGGATTCAAATAGATAGAAGATTAGAAAAATTTAGGAAGAAAATGTAGAAATGAAGAGATCGGTTGTACCTTGATAATTCTGCGGAGGTAAGGAAGAAGAGTGGAATTAGGTCGAGAGGATGATGAAGATGAAGAGGAAGAAGAACGTCCTTTGGAAACTGTTGGTAACATCTTTGCTACGTTCGATTCGATTCGTTTCAGCTATGGAAACGATCGACGAATTATTCTACTTTGATTTCTTCGTTTTGGTGTGATGTTATGAGTTACGATCTGTGTATCTCTCTCTCTCTCCCTCTCCCTCTCCGGTAGCTTGCTACCGAATCAGAAATCAGAATCAGATGGGGAAATGGCCAAGGACAGAAATGTAAATAACCAGTATGCTAACTTGGGCCGATCATTATAAACTAAGAGTCCTTCTTCTTGCACTCCCTGATTCTCACTCGTACCACACAGATTTTCAATTGTACCCCTCTCGCAATGCATGATGCAAATAGGGGTGTTAAAATGGATGGATTGGATTGATTTGGATTGGATTGTTAATGGATGGATCAAAGTAATCCATTAAAATTCAATCAAATAATCCAATCGATCCATTTAGAGATAAAATTCATTCAATTCATCCATTATCATCTTTTAAATGGATGGACATCCATCTGATCCATCTGCCAAACTATTTTTATTTTTTAAAAACATTTTTATTAATTGATTAATAATTTTTTAAAAAAAATATTTCTTAATTGATTATTAAAACAAATTTAGTTATTTTTTATTTTTTAAAAACATAATTTTTCATCTTTTTTTTTGTATGGAATGATGAATAATCCAATAAAATAAAATTTCTATATTGCTAGGCCCAAATCGATTTGTGAGCCCACTATGTTCTTTTTGCACCTCCCAAAAATTTTTAAAAAAATATTTCTTAATTGATTATTAAAATAAATTTAGTTATTATTTTAAAAACATAATTTTTCATTTATTTTTTATTTTGAAATTTGCTTTTTAGGCCCTCCTTGATGCTCCCAGACCCCCCAAAAATCCTAAAATACCTCCACTTTTAGGGTGAGGACACTTCGGATTCTAGGATATGAAATCAAAAAAAATTCGTATCGTAGGATACGAAACCAAAAAACCATGATTTCATATTCTAGGATATGAAAACGCACATTTCATATTCTACGATCTGAAATAGCTACAATTCTTATTCTACAGTCTGAAATTAATCTCTTTCGTACTATAGTTTCTGAAAGCGCAGCCTTTCGTATCCTTGTCAACTCGTGGACAGACTCTTTTTCCTCCGGTTTTAAATGCCCGACAAGAATATGAACTTCCAAAGTTTTGGCCAATTCATGGTTATGCTTACAACACACAACACTAAGACTCCATTCTGGAGATGCCAAAAAGTAACCTCGCAGCCTGAACGGACACTGAGATTTCCTTGTTGTTGTGTCTTCTTTTTTTAACTTTCTTTTTGGTTATTTGTACAAACCGCCTCTTTCGTAACCCAGTACGAAATACTTTTTCCTTCTATCAGCACTGTTATCAGATTTCTCAATCACAATAGTAAACCCGACTTTTGCAGCCTCACTTTTACACCAATCAATCAAGTCATTAATTAATAGCTTGAGTAATATTTAGGTTGAGCAATTCCGGGTTCAACAACATTAGGTTGAGCAATTCCGGGTGCAACATCAATAGCTTGAGTAATGTCGGGTGCAACATCCACATCTTTAGAAATGTCGGCTTCATCAATTTTTTGTTTCAATTTAATCGAAGGTTTGACCATCTAAACACATTTATATATCAAATAATACAATCAAAATCATCACAAATATAATACATAAACAAATGCATAATGTGTGTGGGAACAGTACCTGTTCTATGATTCCAAATGGTTGTGTAAACCTTCAATTAATGAAGAAACGTTGATTTGAAGCCTTCCAAACTTCAAAAAATCGTCTAAGATCGTATTTTGAAAGTTGAGTGTTGAACTGGTTATGAATGTAAAGCTAGGGCAGCCACTAGATATATAGGTCGACTTTGTATCCTAGAATACGAAGTTAAGCGTTTTTGTATCCTAGGATACGAAATTAAGAATTTTCGTATTCTAGAATATGAATTTGTAGCATTTTTCAAAAAAACATGTGTAATTCGTATTAGTAACGAATTATTCTACTTTGATTTATTCGTTTTGGTGTGATGTGATGGGTTGCGATCTGTGTGTATCTCTCTCCCTCTCCGGTAGCTTACTACCGAATCAGAAATCAGAATCAGATGGGAAATGGCCAAGGACTGAAATGTAAATAACCACTATGTTAACTTGGGCCAATCATTATAAATTATAAACTAAGAGTCTTTCTTCTTGCACTCCCTGATTTTGACACGTACCACACATATTTTCAATTGTACCCCTCTCGTAATGCAGGATGCAAGTAGGGGTGTCAAAATGGATGGATTTGATAGAATTGAATTAGATTGTTAATGTATGGATCAAAGTAATCCATTAATCCACTAACAATCCATCCATTTAGAGATAAAATTCATTCAATCTATCCATTATCTTTTTTTAAATGGATGCATATCCATCTGTCAAACTATTTTTATTTTTTAATTTTTTTAAAATTTTTGTATTAATTGATTAACAATTTTTTAAAAAAATATTTCTTAATTGATTATTAAAACAAATTTAGTTATTTTTTAAAAACAAAATTTTTCATCTTTTTTTTGGTATGGAATGATGAGTAATCCAATAAAATAAAATTTCTATATTGCTAGGCCCAAATCGATTTGTGAGCCCACTATATTCTTTTTGCACCTCCCAAAAAAATTTCCACTTAAAAATCATTTTTTTAATATTAGAATTTAATAATAATATTTTCATAAAATAATAACAAAATTAGGTAGTGGTGGGTGGCCGGACCACCGGTAACTCATGGTGCGCTCCGGCGCCGGTGGCGGAGGAACCCAGATTTTTCGGCGATCCATGGCAGACGGCGGTAGCGGTCCGATGGCTGGCCGGCGGAGCTCCAACGTTGACTGGTGGCTCCGGCCGTTGACCACCACAATAATATTTTAATATATTTTTACAAAATTATTAAATTATATTATATTATATTTTAACATTATATTTATATTAATTTAAATACTGAATTTTTTATATTTAAAAAAAAAATGGATTATTTTTATAAAAATCCTTTTTTTTTTTTCAGTTTTAATTATGTTATTAATTTTAAAAAATAGTTTTTATTAAGTTTTTTATTGGTTTGTTTTCAAATTTTTTATACTTTTTGAGAATAAATTAGTTATGTTTTATTTTTATATAAATTTATTGTACTATAAAAAAAATCAAAAAATATATAAACAAATAAATAAATAAATACCATTAACGATGAATTGGATTAAAAAAAATTGGTAATTATCCATTTTTAAAAATGATAAACAATTTTAACTTTTTTTTATTTATTAATTTTGAATTGTTTATATTTTTTATTTTATTTTTTAAAAAAGTTGTTCTCCATTGGATTTAAAGTTGATAATAGTCAATGATCCATTGGATTTTAAAATTATAGTGGATGGATCGGATCAATCCATTTATTTAAATGGACGGATCCAATCCAATCCGTTAACTAATTATTTTTCTTGTGGATGGGTTGGACGGATAAATTAATAAATGGATAACAGATAATATTGACACCCTTAGATGCAAGTGTGCAAATAGTAAAAATTTGGGGAAAAAATAGTTTGCTATATATAATGTAAACTCATGGGGTGTCAAAGCTGGGAAAAAACAGTTCGCCATCTAGAATGTGAATATTGTTCACATTCTAGAATGTGAATCTTATGAAATTTGTAATACTTTTGTATTTTCCCCTTCCTTCGCCTCCTAGTTTTTTAAGGTTCGCATTCTAGAATGCGAACTAAGTTTGTATTCTAGATAGCGAACTATTTTTTCCAGCTTTGGCACGCCCTGAGTTCGTTACTTAAGTAGCGAGGGGAGTAATATTAGAAATTCGAGGGGTGTGTGTGAGATTCAGGGGGCATGTAAGAAACTACTCATAAACTAATTTCATAATTGGACTAGGGGACTAATCGCCATGTGACCCATGGTCCATTTCTATTTTACACCCAATACTTAGATTTATTAATTTTTTTACTGTTTATTTAAGATCTAAAACATTTCACATGGTCCATTACTATTTTACACCCAATACTTAGATCTTCATTTTTCGTTTTAGAGAGAATTTTTCCGCAGTTCATGATGGAATCTAACAATTTTTTTAAAAAAAAAAATTACTGAAATTATTTGTTACTTCTTTATCTTTTAGGGTCATATTCAAAAAAATGTTAATAACTCAAGTATATTGAAAACAAAAAATTCAAATATTGCTAAAGTTAGAGAACAAACTTGAATACTCTTGTTTTAAAATTTAATGTTGAACAAAATCGAAATTGAGAATTTTAATTTACAAATTTAAATGTTGTAAATTTTGATTAAATAAATGATTAAAACACAAATAATATAATACTTTATTTTTTAATATTAGATAAATAATACACAATTTATTTTTCTCATTTTAATGTGTTAAACATGACTCTTGAAGTCATACATATCGACTACCAAAAACACCACCAATCAATTATATGCATGACACTACTAGCCTATTATGAAGTTTAAATAAATAAAAATATGTAAAATTTTAATATTAATAAATTAATAAATCATTAACAATATTTTCTCATTGTCATGAATTAAATATGATTCTTGGAGTCATGCATAACAATTACAAAAATACACACAACTAATTATTACATGCACAACATCAACATTTTATGTAATACTACATGTGATCATTTATTTGATCTCATTTTTTTTTTCATATTTTCTTTTGTATTTTAATCTTTTATTTCCTTTCATCTTATTTGCATACATTCGTAAAATAAACGACAATTTTGCAAATTTACAAAGTACATTGTTACTACAAAAAATTAAAAATACATTCTCAAATCATTTACAAAACTATTAAAATAAATTTATGTTCATCCAATGTTTATAGATATTGGGTGCGTTTGTTTGGGATTTTTTTAAGAAAAAATATATTTTTTTCTTAAAAAAATCCATTTTGTAATGTTGATGGTGTTTGTCATAGATTTTTTTTAAAAATCATTTACTTAAAAAAATCATTTTTAGCCCCAAAATGAAAAGCTATTTCTAATAGCTTTTCAAGAATCTATTTTTTTAAAACCAAGTAATCTAAGTGTATGAACTTCTTTTAAAAAAAAAATAGATTTTTGTGATTGTAAACAAACACAAAGTAGCTTTAGATTTTCTTCAAAATCTCTACAAAAAAATCTCTAGATTTTTTTTACAAAAAATTATTTTTTTTAAAGCTTAAACAAACGCACCCATTATATGTTTTACTAACAAATATTTGGTGCCTCTTCAAACATGGGGTCTTGGGCATTCGTCCATCTTGAACCGTGTTTAAGGGTGCCATTGATTTTGTGTATTTACTTTATAAGTTTATTTTATCTTCAATTATCGTTAAACTACTTTTCTCATGCCTATGATGGATTTTATCCACAACCACAATTACCATGCATAATGATTTTTTGTTATCTCTAAATTATTTTTATCAATTTTATATATGTATGATAAAATAATTTTTATACTTAATTTCTATTTCAACACATATAAAACTCTAAACATATACTCTTAATTTATATTTCAACACCGACAAATAAAACTTATTCATTTTATATTCTATACATATATTAATAAATCATTTACTAAATTTTGGCTTATAATACAATAATATTTTTCTCCATACCCTGTGTTATTGGTAGGGCCGACTCTGACTATTTAGAGGCCTGTTTAAATATAAAAATTGGGCCCATAATTAAAAGGTTTAAAATTTGTAAAAGAATCATCTTCAATTTAAATTATAAAAATTATCATTGCATAAAACATCAAAAAATAACATAAATTAATCAATGACTAAATTTGCTACAACATTGAATTTAACAGTTTTATTTTAATTTGAAATGACTAGAACTAAAATTATGCAAAAAAATTTGCAATGTTTCATGAACATTGATAATATATTACTACTAATACAAGAGAACCTCAAAATTTAGAGGACCTAAAATCTCCCCAAAATTTGGAGGTTCGATGCCGTCGCACATACGACACATGCTATAGAGCCGCCCCTGATTATTTGAAAGTACATCATAGATGGAGTCCTATGCGATTTAGGAGCCAATATCAGTTTAATGCCCATAGCCATATCTAAAAACTTGCAAGAGTTGAAAAGAAAAATGAAGAAAGAGATTTTTTTTCTTAGGTTTTTTTTTTTTTTTACTTAGTTAAAATTGACTGTTGCCACTCCGGTCGGTTTATGTACTCGAAGTCTTTCTTTTTATTAATCTAGTTTTTGTTGTCTTTATTCTATTGCTTTTATTTTACTATGTTTAATTTATTATTTGTCTGCTTTATTATTATGTCTTAATTTTTAATCATGTCTAGCTAATTTAATATTGCTAGGATGTGTAATTAGAAGCTAATTGGGTTCGGTAATTAATTCGCACGATTGTTTCTAAATAATTTTCTTAATGATTATAATTTGTCACGAGAGTAATAATTAATTAAAGTAAAAATCAACAGAGCGTGAAATTTCTACTAGATAGTAAAAACTGAACATTAACTCTAATCAACAAACGGGAGTTGAGATTAGAGTTAATTAAATTATATTGATTTTCAAAAAATATTTTATTTAGCGGATGTGAGTACGAGAGTTAAGCATCACATTTATATCATACTAGCCGCACTCCCGTGCCCGTTTGTGTGATCGATATTCTTTTTTTTTTGTTTGCTGTGATTGATATTCTCTATTGTACAAATATAAATAATTACTTAATCTCCTTTTTATTGGACTTAGTTAATTGATAACTACTTGACCTCCTTTTTTGTTGTGGTTAGTTATTAAGAAGAAAAAAATATTTTTTTTTGTACTATAAAAAAACTGAAAACCTACTTTTATGTGGAAGTTATGTTTAGTTTGTTTTTTTGGTAGTTTTTTTAAGGGTAAAATAGGAATAACAAAAAAGTCATCCCAAAAATTGTATCCCCTTTATATATTAGTATAGATAATACTAGTCAAGATTTACAAAGTAACATTAGATAACAGTAGGTCAACTATTGGTCTATTGGGTTCAATAATCTTTTAAAACTACGCGACACGACTGTAGACTTGCAGTCACATTGTCCACGACCGTGTTGGATACGGTGTCTAACGCGAGACTTAGACAATTTTATAGTATTGAGGTTTCATAGCCTCTAAATGATGACAATCTTCCATCGCTCTCCAAAAATTGCACAAACAGAGTCCAAGTATCGACAGTGAAAGTACGGACGATGGTAAACATTTTTTCTAATTTCTCTTTAATTAATTTGAAAATTGGAGTTGGCAAAATTGGAAAATGAGGCTATTACTAAGTCATTGTCGGAAAATGCAAATATAACATTGCGGAACTGAAGAAACTTGCAGAGTTGATCGGGCGACCAAAAGATTCTATTAAAACTAAACTCAGTGACTGTAAATTGGTGCCGTTGTCGAAAGCAACTTATGGAGGAAAGGGTAAGACCTCTGAACAAGATGATCAGCTTAAGGCGACATACAAAGCTTATGGTAATGATTATAAAAAATTAACTGTGGCTGCTACTGGTCGCATTTGGAAAGTTGTAATTCAAAATTTTGACAAAAAAAAATAACAAGATTTGAAACTGTGCAACTGAAGAGATCGGAGACATCAGAGGAATTTGTGGTCGACCAAAGGGAACATATTATAGAGAAAAACCACAATATTAGTCTCAACGGAAGAGAGATTTAAGGGACGGGATCTAACTTTCAATAGATGGACTATCTTCATCGATTAATATTTTGTTCTAATTTAATTTTTTTAATGTATTGTATACTTTTCTAACATTTTTATCAAATTATTTTTAATTTTTCTAAAAATTTGTTTGGATGATCTATTTGATATAAACTTTTAATCCAACGATGAATTTTATAAAATTCATATTCATTATAATTGTATCGACCACTTGTGAATGTGGTACACCGTAACATTACCCTAAATAAAAATATATAAAGTATTTGAATTTGAATATATATATATATATATATATATATATATATATATATATATGAGTCAGGATCCGTTGACACCAAATAGTTTGACACCAAATCTTACACCTCTTAATAACATCTTAACCGATATAAATTTTATAAAATCCACCGTTGGATTGAAAGTTTATATCATATAGATCATTTATGTAAAGTTTCAGAAAAATCCAAAATCATTTGGTATGCTATTGAGACATATAAAGATCAATGACATTTAAAAAATGACGCAAACCGTTAACTTTGATGTACCTCAATAACATATCAAATGATTTTGGATTTTTCTGAAACTTTACATAAATGATCTATATGATATAAACTTTCAATCTAACGGTGGATTTTATAAAATTTATATCGGTTAAGACGTTATTAAGAGGTGTAAGATTTGGTGTCAAACTATTTGGTGTCAACGGATCCTAACTATATATATATATATATATATATATATATATATATATATATATATATATATATATATATATATATATATATATGAGTCAGGATCAAATGACATCAAAATGTCAAACTTAGTAACATGACATCTCCGATAATTCTTTACCGGATAATCGTATTACAAAATCAACCGTTGGATTCAAAGCTATTATTATATAGATCATGTCTATAAAATTTAACAACAATCGGAAATCATTTGATATGTCAATGAGATGCATAAAAACCAACGTCTTACAAAACTTCGTCAAAACCGTTAATTTTTATCCTTCTCTTTAACCCATCAAATGGTTTCCGATTAATGTTAAACTTTATAGACATGATCTATATAATAATAGCTTTGAATCCAACGGTTAATTTTGTAATACGATTATCCGATAAAGAATTATCGGATGTGTCATGTTACTAAGTTTGACACCTTGGTGTCATTTGATCCTGACCCTATATATATATATATATATATAGATGTTATTTTAATAAAATATCTAGGGATGAAGTCTCCGCAAGATAGAGGATAAAATTTCATCCTATCTCCAAACTTCTCGAACTTTCCCCCCATTTTCACCTTCACAGAAAATGAATTATGATTTTCAAATTATTAAATCGAACAATCCCAACGGAGATCCCCACTTACAAATAAATAAAAGATTCAAATGATACCAATAAAAATAATTATTCTATCTTATTTATTTATAACACTCAAAAATTTGATATTAATATTTTTCATCTAGGTCATTTATTTTTTATAAGGCGCAAATATAAATCATTTTTCTCATTTTTTATTTGTATTAAAAAAAAATCTGAAGTGGCAAGTGAAAGAGCATAATTTTATTTTTTTATAGTCCCTACCTTTTTTACAGTATGAGCCCAATAATATTCATTATAACAAGTTAACCCTAATATAATACCAAATCCTTTGTCTTTTCTTCTTGTCAATTGCACATTTGCACCGCACCCTTCCTCATTTTCTCATCGTGTTCTCTTTGTAACCAAAACCCACCTTCATTCACCATTCATTACATTACAACACATTTATTCATCACTGGCAACAAGGTTTGTAACACTGTGGCCACATTTTAACAAAATCGCGTTCCCCCAGTTTGAAGAACCGCACGAATTCGGATTTTTCAATCAGGAGAGAAACATCTGTTTGGAATAGGGTTATAGATAGTTGAACTCAATTTGTTGTGTGAGAAATTGGTTGTTTGGGTTTGAATTGAAAATTTTAGGGTTTTGTTAAATCCCCAAAATGTCGACTGGTAAACCCAAAGACAACGAGTTTCAGATGGTTGCAGCGCCGGGAACTTCGAAACCGCCACTACCTCCGTCATCAAATGCGATAGTAGAATATACTCCGCCTGTTTTTAAAGAGGAAGAAGAGGACTTGGAAATCAAGCTCCGTCGTATCATCGATAATGTCCCTGTCCGTGTCAGCAACACTTCCGGTAGTTCTGCTGGTTCTGGCTCCGGTGATTTCCACCAGGTAAAACTTCTGATTTCTTTTATAATAATGTTGTTGAATCAAAAGATAAGAGCTTTGTCATGTGTTACACAATTGTGTTTGGGAACTGTTTGATGGATTGTCTCAATGAGGTATCTTCAATGGGTTTCCTGTCATGCAATAATGCTTTTGGTGCTTGTAGGTTTTGTACTAAAATTTCATTTTAAGGATCTATTAAATGTAGACAGTAATTGCAATTTGCCAAAGGACCATTAGATGGAGTTTTGAATTTCTGTTTGGACATGGCTGTTTTGGATTCATACAAAATAACAAAAGTTATGTGAAGCGATACTCTAACTGCAATTAGATCGTCTTGTATGGCATAAGTTATGGTGAATAAGCCATGTTTATGCACCGTACATAAATACCCAAAATTGCTTAGCGCACCCCCCAAATTTTTAGGGGTGTTAGAAATTTGGGGGGTGCGTTAGAAATTTGGGGGTGCGTTAAGTAATCTGGGTGGTGCATTAAGTAATCTGGAGGGTGCAGTAAGCAATTTTCATTATTTATGCATGGTGCATAAGGAAAAAGCTTATGCACCATAACCACTCCCGTCTTGTATTGCTCTTAGATCAATGTGGTGGTGATGAGGGGATGTCTTGTTAGTTTAACTGTGTGCTTATTTAAAAAACTATAACAAGGAGTTCAATTAAATGTTTCTTAATATACTATTATAGAGTTTTTTTTTTTTAAATGAGCTGAAAATAACTTGCAATTATAAGTTTTTTTTTTAATAATAGTATCCCTACACACTTTATGTTATTATAAGATGAACGTGGATGTTCTATTAACTTATGGGTGATAGGAGGGTGGGGGTGCAGTGTGTTTGAATCAAATTGGCCTCCCTGACCAAATCATAGAGATTTTGATTGTTGGATGTAAACTGATTGGCAATGATTTGATTCATAGTGCAACTGTCTAATCTAATGCATAAATTTTCACAGTAATAAGAGGATTAACCTTGTTTTATTTGTTTTTAAGTGGGCATATCTTTGAACCTCATTAGTGTTATGGTTAGGGTTTAAGATATTGAGTCTCTTATCATTTGCGTGACATGTAATAACAAGGGAATGCGTACTTAAGTGTTTTTCTCTCCCACTTTAGTATGGTTTGAATTGATCTTGGGACAGAATGTAATATAGTAGGACTGCTCATTGCTTCTTCTTTTCTCATATCTTTGGTTTCACTTTTTCAAAGGAATCAAAATGCATCTCTATTTTGTTTTATGTCATATGGTCAGTTCTACCAATCAATATCATAGTATTTTTATTTACTTAACACATGATGTTTTGCTTTTTTCACTAATTATGACTTCTGACTGTTTTTATTAAAATTCTTTTTCCAACAGTATCGGCAGATGAGGCGCAAGGAGCAAGATCGACTTGCTAGGATGGAAGTTGACTACCAAAGAAGGAAAGAACTGGCAGAATTTGCTATGAGAAGGGAGGAAAGATTAAAAGCCGCTGAGGAACGGACAGCAAAGAAGCGAGCAAAACGTCAAAAGAAAAAGCAAAGGAAAAAGGAGAAAAAGATCAAAACAAATGATGGAGAACAACAGCAGGAGAAACATGATTCTTCAGATGATGGAGATTCTGATGACGATGAGAAGGCAGCACCTTGAAACCAGCTCAGGTTGTACCCCAAGTTTTTTAAATTTGGTTGAAGCTAAGTATGCTAGGTGGGCATATCTGGCCTAAGGTAAAACAAAGTCATGACTCGGGTTTCTATGATTTGTTTCCCATATGTGAGTTGTGAGATGCTGTGTTTGGAGACAATACAATCAAATCATCCAATGATGTTGTTTATTTTAAAGAGAACTAAGTGCTTGTTTGCATTCTGTAGAATGTTCTGTCACCTTGCCTTTGGCTGTTCCTACAAATTGGAGTTTCTTAATTTTCAGAGTTTACATTGAGATGTGATAAAATGTTTCTCACGGCCACTCCAATATCAAGCTTGGCTATCAATGTGCAGAGCATTGTAGTATAGAAGTACATTGGGATGTGATAAAATGTTCTTTCAATTTCCATTGGAGCATCTCCAACGATCGTTTTCATGATTAGTCTTGAATATGGTGTTAGTAGAAGGTTTCTACTTCCTTGAAGCTGAAGTTGTTATCCATATGCGTCACCCTCTAGATTTTTCTTTTGTTGCTATTTTCATTGGATAAAAGAGATTAATTTCAATCAGTAAAAAAGTTATTTTTTGTTTCTAATAATGAAGAGATTTATTTATCTGCAAGGAAAAAAAATGGAGATTAATTTTGATATACTATCCCTATAAATTTTTTACATTGACTACATACCAGCAAATCTTTTGTGTGAATTTAGAAGTTGTTATAATTTAAGTCAAATACTGTTAATGGTCTAACAATTGCAATTGATAAATTACATAAAAAGAACAAGATTAGTTGATACACATCGTTAGTGTATAAAATACATCGACATTTAATAAGAATGGTCTAATTTTCTGTCATATGAAGAAAGTATGGTGACTCATGATTTTTACATTGACAATGTGTAGGAGAAAGATCAATAATATTTTTTTTTTAAACGACTGGTGTTAGTAATTAGTTAGGTTTTATTTTCTTCTCTGTTTGAGTTTAAATTAGGATCTCTTACTTCTTTTAACTCTGAACTTAAATCAACCATGAATCAGCTGAATTATCCACTCTCTATATCAACCATGAATTGGTTTTACTATAATGAATGATGATATAGATGTGTTACTATTATTGCAACTTTGTAGAGTTACAGTAATCTTTTAAGTAATTTTTTTTTGAAAGAGGCTAAAATTATTATTGCAATCCCCAAGCACAAGAAGTACTTGGGTGGAAGTTACAGGCAGAACACAACCATTACAAGACACCCCTTAAATAAAGCCAAAACCAACACCATAAAGTAACAGGACCCATCCCCAAAGCAAGGCAAAAACGCAGGCAACAACCCTGCAACCCCAAGGCACCAAAACAGAAGATAGAAAATAAAGAAACTAGCTACTACCAACCAACTAATTACATAAACATGATCCAGGGTCCCAACATCATTCATAGTATAAACAAATGGGGATCTTATGCCTACTAAGCCCCCATCTCCACGAGACCAACTTAACCGCATCAACAACTTCTTCCGGAGAAATGCCACCATTGGAGAAGATAACATTGTTACGCGAGTTCCAAATCATCCACACCGTTGCATGCCAAATCAAAGAATACCCACTTCTCACCTTCTTATTCCGGGCCGACATAATCAAACAATCAAAAAGCAAAGAAAGATTGGGCGGAATAATGATTACTAATCCGAGCCACCGGAACATGTCCATCCAAACTTGCATCGCAAACTCGCAAAAAAGGAAAAGGTGGACCTCCGTTTCCTCTTTTCTTTGACAATGGACACAAAGAACACTCCCACCTAGCACCTCCACCCCCCGAGACGCCAATCTAGCCCTTGTTGGAAGCCTATTGCGCAACAATTTCCAAGCAAAAGCAATCACCTTGGAAGGAGCCGGACTCTTCCAAATAGTAGACAACACCCGCAACTCATGATCACCAATCTCCGACTCCGGAGAGAAAATATTGTTAAGGAGCAAGTATGTAGACTTCACCGTGAAATTACCATCCTCATTTTGAACCCACTTCCAATAATCTTCCTCCTCCGACAAGGAAAAATCCGGAACCTCCTCCAAAAGATTGTTGAGAAGGGTTTCCTCCCAAACAAATAGCCTCCGCCGCCACCCCCACTCACCCCTACTCCACCTCTCCTTTTCCTCCCACTATTCACCCACCAAACCATCCTTGTGAGAGGAAATTGAGAAAAGCCTCGGAAACTTATCACAAAGAGGTAAATTCCCCATCCAACAATCAAGCCAAAAACGAGTCGACACTCCGTTCCCGATTTTCCGGCTTAAATTTTGCCCAAACCAACTCACCCCATCCTTCAAGTCAATACCACAAAGGTCCTTCCACCATACCGACGCTCCATTATAAATAGGACTACCAACCCAATGAACCTTATGTCGAATTTGAGATCCATATTTCGCAACCAAAATTGCTTTCCAAAAAGCACCATCATTTTGTAAAAGTCTCCAACGCTATTTAATTAGGAGACTATAGTTGACCTTCCCAACCTCTCTCACCCCAAGGCCTCCTTGACATTTCGGTTTACACACCTCCTTCCAACTCACCCAACACATCTTCCTACCTCCTCTAAGACCACCCCATAAAAACTCTCTTTGGATTCTAACTATCTTCTTCATCACCGTCGCCGGCATTTTCATAAATGAAATCTTTTAAGTAATTAACACTATTATACCAATGTTTCATAATGTTAAATAGTTAATTGTATTTTTATTTGTTGAAATGTATGAAATTTTTTTGAGTGTTTCTTATACAATTTTTATTATCTATTATACAATTTCTTTTGTGACAACTAACTATTTTTTATAATTTTGTTGCAAATATAATATTAAAATCTTCAATGACATTCGTGCTATTGTGCGATAGCAGGGTCGAACATTTGGTTTCTACTGGAAATTTTTTGCATAGCATTTAAGATGAATGTGCATATATAGTCATATAGGTTCTAAAATAATATTTAACCAATACTACTGGTTCTAAAGCTGCAAATTTACTCCATTTCAAATTTTCAAATTCTCAATATACAGCAGCAGTAAGAATACTTTAATTTTCATCCAAGAATAATATCGAATAAATAAATAGATAAAAAAAACTATGGATACTGATACGTATATATGCTCAAACATGAGTTAGATAATACATCTACAAAAAGTGCTACTTTTTTCTCGTAAAATAAAAATGCTACTTTTCTAAAGCAGACATCACTCTCAGTATATGGGGAAAAGCCCCCCAAAAATAAGCATGCTACTACTATTTTGAAGAATTCTCAATATTACCCATTGAAAGAGTAAAAGCCCCCAACACTAGAGAAACACAAGTTGGATGAAAACTGTGAAATTAAATCCCAGAACTAATGCCTAATTGTACTCAACCAAAAGAAAAATCTGAGTTAAAGCCACTATCATCTGAAGCAGGCAATAAGTGAATCGTGACAAAGGCGCCAATACTTTTTGTAGGGTAGGGACATCCATGGCATTGGTGAAGGAAGAAGTGTTCCACGCATATATGGCATTCTGGCAATGTGCAAACATAGAAAAAAATTTAAATAAAAAAGAAGGAAACAAAGTAATTAAGTGAAAATAGAGCTAAAGAAACAGAGGAAAATGAAGGAGCATCAAATTGCACACGAGCAACTTAGCACTAGTCGCCAGGATATGTTACCTTTGCCCAATGAGAATTCCATGAGCTACTTTGGAGATGGATGACCCAGAAACTCCCAAAAATGCATTTCTGTAGTGAGGCGAGATAACTTTTCCTGAAATATAATCCACTGAAGTAAGCCTATAATGTTATCCAATACAAACATACACCAGGGGCATATAATGCAAATTCTTACAGCTTCAATATCACAGCTATCATAATTGATATTTCAAACAAGCCTTCGAATTCATTTTCAATAAATGTTTGATGATATCTTTGTTTCTGATATAGTGTTCTTTTTACCTTGATATGCAACTTAGAGGAGAGGAACTTTCACAACTAAAAACTAAAAAAAAAAAATATCACTGCCTGACTAACCATGACATATATCATCATGAATAATTCACAAAAATACTACACATCCAAATTCTTCAAGTAAAGCCATAGAAATTAACTTACAGAGATAACATCTACGGATTCACCACAAGATGTCATAATATATTTCATTACTTTACCAACATATAGACATATCTTGACAATCAAGAAGAAAAAACCAAATAGAAGAATCAACCTGAACCCTTAAGTAATAGTTTCATGCCTCACCTATGCTCAAATAGTTGCTGCGGAGAATTGAAACCAGAATACTAGATTTTTCTATATTGAAACCCTTTAAATGCAATGATTCCTTAGATGAGTTTATTTCATTAGCAAAATCCTGATTTGTAGAAGCAGTATGATTCCTCTGACAGCCGAAAGTTTCAAGCCATATTCCACAAGGGAATCTTCCTGGTCTCGTCAACCAAAGAAATATCTTGATATAAGGTGTAGCATGAATCACCGAAATAGTAATTTCAATAAGTATGCAGATAAGGTTAATGGTGGTGTCAACAATACTAAAGAATATGTAGAAAACGGAAGTAGTTGGTAACAGAAGTAAAAGTGGTGTAAACAAAAGAGATCCAACAATATGTTGCTTCACAGTGTAGTCAAAGCTATCCAACCTCTGGCGAAGAGGATTCCACTTTCGACCCCTGCCAAAACAGTCAGCAATTAATGAAAATAAACGAGAAAACAGAGCAAGTATTATGCAAAATGTCTGTGTATCTATAACAAACATTCTTCAAAAGGATACTGAATTACAAATTTCAGCAAATATGAAGGCTTTCAAAAACACAAGGGATATCATGATCCTCATTCCTATTATAAGTTATCTTCAGTTTTACAAATGCTTCGACTTCTTAACAACTAACAATGATTGGTTCTTGCTCCCTTAACCAACTGTCAATGTCTGCAGACATATATTAGTTTAATAAATAAAGGATTACGGGTAGTCAATCCTGCTGGGATCCCGGTGGAGAGGAGCGGTTGCTCGCCGCTGGGGGATGGCTGAGAGCGGCGCAGTTAGCCTTAGCGGCCGCTACAGCCGGGTTAGCGGCTATCCCGCTATTCCACTATCCCAGTAAAATAACATACATTTTTTCAAAAATAATAGAAAAATATTAATAATAATAATAATAATAATAATAATAATAATACAGCGCATAGTAGAGGTTACTTGAACATTTTTAGTATAAAAAATATTCAGATTTATATAGTATAAATCATAAAATAATTTAAAAATAATAATTATTTGGAATATATATGATATGAATTAATTAATTAGATAAAAGTAAATATTCAAATAGTGGCTACCCGCTATCCCAGTTTTGAGGTTGGCCACTCCGCTCCGCTATCTGGGATTGACTACTATGGGATTACCTACATACCATAGTAAAAAGGACAAATATGACCTACAAGATCACCATTATTTAGGTGGAGTATAATATGTCTCTGCACCTAGTAATTATTTCAAAACAAATTGTGCCAAACAAAGACCTAGATGTTAAGAACTTATAAAATTTACAAAAACATATAAATAAATATACTATTAGAACGTTCCATTTATGAACCAAATACCAAATTATGATGTTAAATTCTTATTCAAATAAATGCCTTACTTTCAAAAAAAATAAAAATAAATGCCTTACTTTCATGCTATATCATCTCAAAGAGAACCAATATTTTACCTGAAAAGCCGCCACAAGGCTGCTAGTGCCTGTATTTGTGATGAATATACAATTGAAATAAACCAATGAAGAGTAGAAACATGCAAGGTTCCCAACACAATCATGTCTACGAACAAAGAAGCAGGTACAGTGAATCCACAAAGAATTCCTAATAGAGAAAGGCCTCGAATAATATAATTGAAGATGAAACCCACAAAGATCCAGAGTGTTGACCATACTTGGATTGCATTCAACGAAAGCATACCAAGTACACCTGCCAGCTCGGCATTCAATTTGAAGCCTGCAGGGTTTCCCATTAACCAAACACACCCGGAACGCAAAAAAGTGGCAAACCAATGGATAAAGTTCAAACCCGACAAACAAATTGATTCTTCATGGTATAACAGTGACCAGCCAACCAAGTTTCCCAGAAGAATATCAACAACCAAAGATGACCACATAGAATGCCTATGCATTGCAGCTTTCTCTGCATATTCAACACATGATTGTGACCTAGCACACAAAAGAATAGTTTTAAACATAGAGAAATATGCAATCAATATAAAAAGTTACAGATTGTTAAGAATAGTGAATGATTGAACAGCAAAGAAAAACTAAACCATTTCATTCTAGGGCATAAATTTAAGTTATATATAACATAAATATCACTGACGTAAACCGAACCACAAATTCTCAAGGAATTACATGAATAAAAGACTGTTTTAGGATTGTTAGTTTAAAACCGTAGTTCATTGGTGTTTCTGATCATAAGAATATCTTGTTATTTCTTAATACACTTAAAAGCCACCATCCATAGAAAGAATAACTTCAAAATAGTATACATAAATGCAACATTTGAATGTAAATAAGCAGCATCATGCAAGCAACTCCAATATTAGATTTGTAATATATAAATAAAATCATGTGTCTAACATATTGATGAGGAACATATTATAAGAGATGAATGGGGAAAGGCAAAGTAGAACAAGCCAACAAGGGATGAAGTAGACATGGAGGGAGAAAACATAATAGTGCTGCTCAATTCAATCACAAATACAAACGAATAAATCAAACCTAAAGTAGGCAAACCCAACTTAAGTACTTAACAAACAATTAACCGAGTACCCTAAATTTCTAAGAACCTAAAATAATCCCACTTTATAAAAATAGAGATATTTCACAACCCAAAAGACACTGATAGTAAAAAAAATAACAATGAATTCTCAATATATAATTTTATACACTACACATAACTGTGTAAATATCAATATTTGTTATTCCAATCCGATATCACATCACATTTGTATGTAAAAATAGATTGAGTTCATATGGTTCAATCTAGCCTCACAATTTTTATTTGGGTTATCAGTACGGTAAAGAAACTCAACTATATTACAGTTGGATTTCATTTAACCATGTTAGTTAGGTTCGTTGTCTTGGAAACACCCTTACCAAAACAACTAAATTACATGGACTTCATAAATTAACCAGCTCAATATCTCCAAATTACTAAACCGGCCACAATTCAGATAACTCGAATATTTTATCCAAAAATCATATTACCTGAGGTCATTCTCCTGAAGAAGAATTGGCCAATATAATATCTGACAACAACGGATTCGGATATTTATCCATGCAGTCTTCTTGAATACATTTACTGATGTCAGATACAACCATGATTCTGATTCATGATTAAAATATGTTTGGAAAAACTGAAGAACAATATAGAACACAGTGGAGAATGAAGCCAAAAACTTGCAAAACAGATGCCCTATGATAACAAAAAACCTGAAAAAATCACAACATTGTCAAAGCTTGAATAAGAGAGTAAGAGATAATGTATTGATAGTTGCTGTACATTGAAAATAGTGACAGTTGGCTCAAGGATCTTCTTGGGACCACATGTCTGTCAAAGATTCTTTTAGCAGCAGATGTGCAATTAATTGCCAGAATAACTGTATCCTGGGGTGAAATTGAAAAGGCACATTAGCATCTAGGACAAAATCTGCATATAAAAATATGAATAAGGTAAATTTCATTACCAAATCAACGAATTTCTGCTTTTTATGAAGCTCATCAATCCACTTAGGATTCTTAATAGGAGTTTTCGCTTGCTCATTCGAACCAAAATGACACAATGAGAAATGATGAACACCATAAGAAGGCGTTTCATAAACTATTACCTACAATTGTTCAAATATGATACATATCTGTTAGAGAAACGGAAAAGGTTTTGACAACAGCTACATGCAGAAAGGCGAGAAGTAAAAGAAGAAACTGTGACTTACATACGTGAACATCATCTTCTGACAGAGTTAGTCCATTGCAATGAATGTGGTGCAATTTAGGAAGCCTGTAAGTTCCTACATTATTCTGTTCGGAAGAATCAAACATCAGCACGACCCAATTACTTTTTCCAATAAAAGATTGGCTACTTTTCCTCAATGATCCATCTAATTGGAGGAAACTGCAACTCTTACATTTATTCTGTCTGTGTACACTTGTACTTCCCTCTGCCCATGTATTGCCACAATCGAAGAACTTTTTTTTATCAACGTCTGCTTCAGCTGTCAAACTATTGCTAGTAGTTCCAGTGATACACATACCAAGTACAGAGAACACAGACCTATCGTTAAGAATTGTGGGCATTCCACCGTGTATACCATGAATGATCTCCTGATAGAGAGCAGCAGTTCATGATGTTAGTTATTCTCAATTCCTCATTACGCCATACCATTTCAGAAACCATATAGAATAACTTGTATGGAAGAATTATTAGAAGATTTAACTGAGGGATTTTCCCACAACTATCACAAAAGTCATATGGTCAAAAAACCAAGATTTTTATGACTAACAAACAAAATGTTATACAACATTTCATGTAGGAATTGTGCCCAAGAGCCCATCCTAATCAATTTCTTGTCCTATCAAACGTTTGCTATTTTTCCCGAAAAATTTGCAATAAGCTGACATAAATTATATATGGACCTTATATTTAGATTAAAACCTATCAAAATTCAAGATACCGATACCCTACTGAATATCCTAAAAGAGAAAAGGCTAATCTTTGTTTAAAATGACAACTCTTGCAAGATCTTGACTAATATAATATTATCAATATCGCAAAAAAGGAAACACAAAATTTCTTCAGCAATTAATGGTTGAAAAAAAAGAAGACAAATAATCATTTCATTGCTGCGATTGTTATTTCAGTTGTTTTACTCTAAACTTTTTTTTTTTAATAATAATGAGGGCCTAATCCCAGTTGTACTCTAAACTCTATGCAAGACATTGTGAAGTCAGATATATTTAATTTAATTATATTAATATACCTCGATGCCAGGACTAGAATTAGAAAACAAGACTTCGCTACACGTAAAGGCTACAACAATGTCAAGGGATGACGGTGAGCAGGTGACAAACCACCCCAACAAAAAACTAGAAGATGATTCGTGGTTTGAAATGAGCTGCCTTGGCCACCAAAGTCTGCAATGTTTTCCCATCTTCATCATATGATCTTCATGTGAACTAAACTACTGATCATGAAGTCCCTACACTGGACCCAAAAAGCATCATTTCACTATTATAAATTCTTAGATAAAACATAGATGCATGATTTAAATTAACTTGGTAAAGATTTATGTGGGGAAAAAATGACAGAATTCCAATCATCCTTGGCAGAGCCACCAATCATCAATAGATAGAATTAAAAACATAATAAACAACCTTTCCACAGTTTCATACAATTTACAATCATTATGTACTTACATATTACGCACTCTCCATAAATTTCCTTATAAAACCAAATAAGCTTAATTTGCAGATTACGCGTGGTAGTTAAAATCCCAATTTTAATCCTAAAATCTTAAGATTTTACGATTATGCTTTCCCTCAGCGATTATGTTTGGCCTCATCGATTAAGAGTACACAAATAAATCTTCATGCAATTAGTTTCCAATTGAACTTGATCTTAACTATTTTTAAATTATTAATTAACATAAAATAAAATACTCTATAATCATTAAGCTCATTTGAGAATAGGCACAAACAAGGTGTTATTAGCTACTTAATTACACTCCGAAAAAGTATTAAAAGTTTTTCCATTGCTACTCAAATCCTATCAATTGTTAAAATTATAGTGAATCAAAAAAGAACACAATAATAACAATTTAACAAACCTACCAATTGTTAACTAAATCATAGAGTAAACAATTTCTAATTAAAACCTAATTAAATAAACGCTGCAAGAAAAATAAAGTGAATAATTGAAAAGAACTAGGGGCAATTACTGAAGCTGAGTTAGTTAAAACTCGATTAAGGATCTGCAATTTTCTAAGGTAGGGTTCGGAGATTGATAATTGATAATTGTAGTCACTACTAGTTAAGCATGAGGATATGCATTGGGATGTTGGATCATATAACAGCGACGGAGAAGAAAGAGAGAGATGAAATGAGAAGACGTACCACCGTGAAGTTAGTTGGCGGCGGCGGTGAAATGACGGTTGACAGCAGCGAAGGCGAGAATTTGCGAATAGCGGACAGTGCGAGGCTGAGTGAGAGTGCAAAGGACGAAGAACGTTCTTTTCTTTTTTGATATAAGGGAAAACGAAAGCTAATCATGTGCTGTCAACAGTGTCATTTTTATTTTGTATTTCATTTCAATTTCTCATATTTGTTTTATTTATTTTTTGACCAATCATATTTGTTTTCTTTAATTTCACGTAGTGAAATCATATTCTTTGTAAGAAAAAGAAAATAGTAATAAGACTCTAGTTTTCAGCAGAATGAGTTCCATATGAATGAAATTATTATGAGTTCTGGAATGTAAATTATTTTATTTTTTATAATATTTTTATTCATGGGAACAGACATTGAGTTTGAGTATAAAATATTGTCACTTGCTACTTAGTGTGTGAACTGAAACATAGTTCTTTAAGAGTGAACTAAAACACAATTTTCTATTTAGAGTGTGAACCCAATTTACACTTTAACCAACGAACCTTATAAAAATGTGTCTATTATCGTATATCATATTTTAATTTGTCAGTAGAGCGGTTGTGACATTATCGACCGATCGTACACACCGTAAAGATAGTTATACCGAATTGTTACTTTATTTGATACGGAAAATAGAAAATTAGGTAATTAAGGGCTAACTGTGTTTCATTCAAAGTTGTTTAATGTGAGATAAGAGAATGGTAAATAGGACCAAAAAAATTGATTTTTATAAGTTTTACATCCTAAAATATGAACTCAGTTTGCAGTTTGCAGTTTGCATCATAGAATACAAACTAATTTTTTCTCAATTTTTTCTATTTACACACTCACATCTTAAGTAGCGAGAGAGGTAAACTGAGAATACCTGGGGTGTGCTTGTGATTCGGGGGGTTCAAAAGGTAAATCGCTTATATCTATCATGGCCTACAAAAAATGGGCCAGAAAAGCCCAGCCCTTAAACAAGCAGAGTCGCGAAGGCAAGTCGCTTTTCAGTTTTCTCTTTCTTCTTCTTGTAACAGCAAACAGTAGTAGATGACCAAAACCGAAAGAAGAAAGAAATAGCCACCGTAACCGTAACTCTAACCGCACTTCTTTTATCATCTGGTTGTTACTCACAACTATCCATCCACCACAATATTCCTCCAATCGCTGCCATGGTTGAACCTAACCGCAATTCCGTTCATCACATTCTCGGCGCTGGCTTAGGTTCTCTCCTCCTCTATTTCTTTCCGATTTCGTTCAATCTTCCATGGATCCTTTACTTCTATTACTTACTGTTATCAATTGATCTTGTTTATAATTTCCAATTTGATTGGTTTTAACTATGAAATGATTGATTCCTATCTTGAAACGAAAATCGGAGTTGACTAATTTTTTTTATTTGATTTGCGTTAGTTGCCGATGTGCTGTTATGGAAGAATTGGCGCGGCGGAGTTACGGTGCTGAGTTCTGCAACCACATTGTGGTATCTATTTGAACGAGCCGGTTACAATTTCTTGTCGTTTGTGGCAAATGTGATATTGCTTCTCGTCATGATTCTGTTTCTATGGGCTAAAGCTGCTAATCTTCTTAATAGGTGTTCTACTTCTTCATAATCAATTTGCATTTTCGCTGTGATTATTATTGTGATTTTTTTATGCTTAAATTGTTCGTTTCTAAACTTATAAGGAATTCTCGTTTTTAGTTGAAAATGATTAGTATATACAGATGATCTGTTAAGTGTTCTACGAATTATGACTGTGAAATGACTTTGAAGATGTTAAGTGCATGTTTGGTATCAGTATCACCATGGATTTGTCAGAATTAGCCTTTGCAATAAAACTGTGGTTTACCATGATTCTGGCAACTCACCGTGATGCGAAACATGCACTTGGTGTCCTGTGCAGTTGTAATTTGTAAGACAGATAGTGAGATTTTAGATCGGTTACGATACAGTCTATACTTATTATGATTGAAATTATTTTATTTTTATGTCACAGACCCCTTCCTCCTCTGCCTGATCTGGAGATCTCGGAGGAAACTATTGCAAAGCTTGCTGATGTGCTGCAAATTTGGATAAACCGGGCTTTGTCTGTTGCACATGATATAGCAATTGAGAGGAATTTGTTTCTTTGTCTACAGGTACAGGGCTGTTTTTTCGTTCTTTTATCTGTTTATGATGAATTCCATGAATTTGATTGCAGCGCATAATTTTATTACATTGATACTTGTTTGTGTGAATTTGTTGAATCAGGTTGTTGGTGTATTGTTGACAATCTCTTATATTGGTAGTCTGTTTAACTTCTTGACTTTGATCTACATTTGTAAGTTCTATGCTTCTGTAGCTCTTAGCCTCTTACATCCTCTAATTTTTTTTTCTGCGTAATATTGGTTTTAATATTTCTGTAATGATCTTGTCAGGTGTTCTTCTTAGCTTGTCTCTTCCTGTGTTGTATGACAAGTACCAGGATCGAATTGATGAGAAGATTCATGTGATACATGGGGTTATTCACCCACATTATCAAAAGATTTGCAACATTGTCTTGAGCATTATTCCAAAACGTACAAACAAAGAAAAGAAGGTGCAATAGGTATGCAGTAAGAGCAAGCTATTCCTTTACGTGTGTGTTTGATGAACATAGTTGCACAAAAGCATCTCTTGATTCCTTACATTTACGATCTATTTGTCTACTTGTTGCTCAAAAACAATGTCCATAGATGTACCATATATGTAATCGTATTTTCGTTATGCTTGCAGTAGAGAGGCATCATAGTAGGTAGGTATTTGTTCTTTTATGTTTTCGAATGCCATCTTTCTATTTAAGGCAGTCATTAATTTACAGTTGAAACCGAATATAAAGTAACATTCGTTGTTGTGTTAGCTTTTGACAAGTCATCTATCTATTGTGAAACTCAAATAACTAGTAATTAGTAATCATAGAAATATTAAAGAAGCAAAGAGCAGCAGAAAGGGTGTGTTTATGGGACATAAATTGTGTGCATATGATGTCTACTTTGGATTTTCTGTTATTTATATCATTTTTGTCCAATTACCAGTCATCTCTGATGATACCAAACGCAACAGATGTTTTATACAGAGACAGTTTTTGCATAGTTTTTCCACTAATAATAATTCTAATAAATGAAACCTTTAAACGCTTCCATTGAAATTGTGTCAATTTATTCCATTTGAACTGCAGAGTGCAGATGGTTAGCTGAAGTCTATTTAGGAGCGTACTGATGGATGCTTAACATATGGAGCACTTGAGGTTTTCCTTTTGTTGGGAAGTTGTAGCTGTTTTAATTCATGATTAGTGGTATGCTAATTCTTCAGAAGACAGATTGAAAAAGAGCTTTGATGTAGATGACTATTCTCTTGGATTTTCAGTGTACCCCATTGGAAGATGCTTTATGTGAATTTTGATAAATAGGTATGTACCCTTGTTAGGCTTCACTTTCGATTAGATTACCAGACTAGGGGAAAAAAGAAAGGATGTAAGAACTTGCACGTCGATTCTTTTTTTTTTAGGATGGAAACATGGCACGGTTTTTGGTTACAAATAGATTTTTAGTTCAGTTGGTTTTATGATGTATTCCTGAAAATGTTTAGTCACTAATTACCACTGTGTGTACTGCAATACTTCTATGTTTTTCAAAATAGGAATGCAGCACTAGAAACATAAAAGTAACAAAATATCTACCACCTCATCATGTTCACTTGTGCTTGCTTCCAATATGATTGCAATGCCTAATATAGTGTATCAGTTTCTGTTTTAATTCTCTGATGTACTTTCTTGTTTTCTGTTTTAATTTAATTGAGAAAAAAGGTCACCATATTTTTATTTTCTTAGTTGGAAACCTGAATGGTAGAGATTTGTTATAAATTATTCAGTGGCTGAGATATGTTACCTTATACAAGGAAGGTATATAGGTGTTTAAAAAAAAATGTTTGCGTCAAAAATAAAATAAAATTGTTAAGTAAATCATTTTGAAAATTTTCAATAGCAAGATAACATTTTATTTTATCCAAAATAGAAAATGCAAAACCTAAATAAGTAAGTTGCGAGCACAAGGAAGAGAAACAATGTTTGCCAATTGCCATTGTCGATGCTAAAGTTTACATTGAAGATGACACCATTAAGATTTTCCTTCTTTGTCCACTACTATCTGTCAGACCCAATTCCTCCATTCTATATTCAATTGATGCTTCAAGGTAATAGAATCCATCCCATTCGAATAGACGTTCATCGTATACTAGAGCTACTTCACAATCAAAGCTCAGCAATCCAAACAAGGATGGATACAAAGATATACATGTCTCTCCCTAGGTTTATTTTCTCATATACCTAGTTCATAACAATGTACTACGAGTTTTATGAGGGAACAATGGCCAACAATTTATGGACGAGTAAGATTTGGTGGTGGATGACTGGATGTAACTTAGACTTAACCAGACTTAACCCAATCTTGGAAGTTATTAAGCCTTTATGGAACGCGCACGCGCTTGTGTCTGTCTGAAGTAGGGATTCTACTTTTGCATCAATTCTCTGTTTGTCACATTCAAAGCAAATATGCAAATGTATGGTTTGCGTTTCTGGTTTTAAAGACTTGAATTTCGCTTCCCAAGCAATACTTGAATTTCTCTACTTGATAACTTCACTACTGGGTAGTCCCAACTCTCCAGTCTGGAGGGCACAGAAACACTCAAAAGGCATACTTGATAACTTCACTACTGGGCAGTCCCAACTCTTCACTACTGGGTAGTCCCAGCTCTCCATGAACTACACTCAAAAGGCATACACTTAAAAATATCTATAAATGAAAATAAAATAAGCATGGCTAAAAAATAAATCACTCCACCGTAACATTGCTCATTAGTATTACTATAAAAGTACAAGTTTCACCTGAATTAGCTTATTGCTTCAAAATCATGGTATGATTTAAATTAATTTAGAAAAAATGCATCCACTCTTTTTACACCTAAATTTCCAAATTCCAACAACCAACTTTTAAATAATCTTTGTCAATCCCACTTAATACGTATTCCACTATTTCTTAGTGCTAACTTTTTTTGTAATTTCTACTTGAACAAAAAAAGTGCTAACTTTTATAAACATTAAAAATAAAACTTTTATATACATTATTAATAAAACCGCTTCTAGTCCCGAGTTTTACAAAGATTGACCAAATTATCATATCCTGCACATGAGCCATTGATCTTGCACAAGATTTTAAAGTATGATAAATTGATGCAAATGGAAATTTATTTGCAAAATGTGATTAAAGCAGGGGTAAAACTGCTCCTACAATAAAAACTCTCCGCATCCCTTATCAAAACAGACATAAACTTGGTCATTATTTTGAGTTAAAGAAATATACAAAAAAAGCTTGATATTGCATGACAAGTCTAATATACAATAATTCCAAATTTGCATTTTGAATGCTCTTCATTTGACTCTTACTGTAGACAAGTTCTGAGGGTGATAAGGTTAGAACCAAAACATGTCCAAACTGTAGATAGTGTGCGGTAAACTCCTGCCACTGTGATAATCTCTATCCATGGATCTTGAACTGTTGAGGTGTTATCATGATTCATGCTTATTAACAACATTACACAGGTTCTTTTCAACTAGGGAATATAAGATGTCAACCACCAAAGAAGAGGACCTTAAAATGCTGTATCAAGACTCAACAAAATTCATTAAGAAAACAACCACTAGAAATGAGTGTACATTTTTGTGTGCATAAATTCATTCTACCAGATTTAAGGCATACCTTATGCAAACTTCAGAAATGGAAGAGCTTCTGAAGGAGGTAACGTGACTGATCTCAACAATTCCAGTGAGAAAACAAGTCCAAGGAAATGAGAAAGAATTGTGTTTGCTGAAGCCTGTAAAACAAAGAATAGTATTATAACATTGTTTTTGTTCTATTTATTTGTTTTGTGATTTCACAAAAGCATTGGAAACAATATTCTGTCATTGTCACCAAAGCCTTTAGAAAATCTCGAAAAAAAGTAATTCTTATTATTAGTGAAAACTTATCAAGTGAAAATGAAAAACATAAAATAAACCAAACACCGGTCTTTCTTTCCTATTGTTGGAAATCATTTGCATTTCATACCCTCTAGCATACATCTAAATCTAATACTACAGAATTTTGTAAAAAGTAATTTGCATTATGGGAATTATGTTATTTGTGCTCTCAATGCAACTGTCAAATACAGCTCCACCAATCCACACTTTCCCCTATATAACAATAGCCAAATCATGTCCCCAATTTTATAACTTTATATAGAAAACAGCAACAATGGCTAATGACAGAAAACCATATAGATGGAATTGTTATCCAGAATGGCAAAATGATGGCCTTATACAAAGTTTTACTACCGGAGAGTGGAAATGTTGTTATTAGCATTATTAGCAAAGAAGGCCAAAGCATGCAAAACACAGGAAAGAGAACGGCTGAGAATAACATTGATAAATAACTTAAATTTCCTCTATAGAAGATCTTTAATTATATTGAACAACCAATAAGTTTTACCTGCACCAAAAAGACATCCAATGCGAGAACAGGGCTTGAACCAGGAGCGATTCCCTGATAATATGGGTTGGCGGAGGAAGTAAGAGCCTTTGCAACTAAGAATCCAACCGTGGCTTGCATCCCAAGAATAGCAGCTCCCATCCCCAAAAGGTTCAATACTATACCATTTTGCAAGCTTTTCACTACATCAGATCGAGGGGGTGCCTGAAACCACAACTAAACGCTCAACCTATATCCTAAATAATCACTAAATTTGTGTTTGAAGTCAACCAACACTGATTTCACATTAAGAGGCTGTTTGAATTGAATTATTTGAGCTTACCTACTAACATAAACACTTGCGAGACTTTCTGAGAGAATACAGCTTATGACACATCCATAAGTTGTTTTCATCTTATTTTCACAACTCTCCAGAATACCTTATTTAGAAAGCTTATGAAAACAGCTTATGACACATCCATAAGTTGTTTTCACCTTATTTTCACAAAGTTTAATTTTATTCTATCTTTTGTTATAGAAATAGCTTATACATAAATTCGCTAAGCTATAACCGTTTGATTAAGCTGTTTACTCAAACAAGGTCTAAATCAATCAAAACAATTAGAACATTGACATCCTTAGCTTCCTAAGCAAATTTAACTTATTGTATTTAAATGGAGAATAAAAAAAAAACACCTTGGTAGGATCATTTGCAGTTCTACTAAGCCTCTCAGAAAGCCGAATATAGCCAAAGGACCAAAACACTGAAATGAATGCAGCAGCTATTCCACCAGCTGTAGCATAAAACGTTGCCGGTGATGTCACTCTTCCGGTAACAACAACGGAAAACGATAGTATGACAGCTGATACAACAGTACACACTAGTTGACCCCAAAACCCTAAGCTACCTAAACGCTTAAACTGCCTCGCAGTTTTCTCCAATCTCTTCGCTACCTGCACAACAACAAAACCTCAATCATCACTCTACACATTGTCATTTGCACAACTAAAACCCTAGAAATTGAATTCAATTCGATAATCAAATAATCTAGAACATAACGAGAGAGTGTGTAGTGTACCTGATCGAGTTTTGCTTTTTCGGATTCATCGTTGGAAGGAGTGAATGTTGGAGAGGTCTGAGAAGAAGCGGTTACGGTGAAGGGAAACTTCCATGGACGATGAGAAATGAAGGAAGTGAAAGAGGGAGAAGAAGTATTGAGTTTGAGAGGGAGTGATGGAAAGGAATTTGGCGGTAGAAGTGTTCGGGGAAGACGAGGGACGGAAATGGCGGAGAGTGAAAGTGGAACCGCCGTGAACCTGCCGGCGCATGGTGTCGCCGGTAGAAGAGTTTGCATTGTTAAGTGTAAGAAAAGAGAAGCGTAGTTGTTCGATTTCTGTGGTCTGTTTTTCGTCTTCTTGCTTTCTTTGTCATTCTCATTCACACTTTTCAGTTTCTACTCGTTAGGCCCAGTTTTATTATTGGGCTTTTTACAGGGATTTGAACTAAACAACTAGGCCTCAACGGCAATTATTGTTGAAGATTTCTCTTCCCACCCCCACGTCTCTTTTTCACCCCCAAAAATCCAATTTACCCCCCAAAAGTTCGGTTTTTATTTACCGAACTTTTTTTTAAGAGTATAAACGGAAATTCAGGGGGTGAAAAAGAAAAGCAGGAGGTGGGAAGATAAATCTTCATTATTGTTGATTTTTGTCATTCGAGAGATAGTAGAAATTTTGGTCAAATGATATTAAAATACTTTGATGAGTTTTATCAAGCATTAGGTGGTGAATGAACAGCAAAAGAAAATTAAGAAGGGGGAATAGATTCTCTTTGAGTCTAATTTTTTAGTACTTAGAGAATAAAGTGACATCTCACACAATTTAATATGAGAAAAAAACACATGACAAATTTAAATGTAGTAGATGTTAAAGATGACCGTTTATTCTCTCAATTGAAAATTATACTTGAGGCTTTGGGTTTTGATCATATATGAAAATAAAGTTACTTGTGTAAAGAATACTTCTCTCACGCATAAAAGTTGGTTATTGTTATATTCATTTTCGAGTTTAAAATGTATTGGTTCAGCTATTGATGCATAATTGAACCATAGTTTTCCCTTGGGACCTGGATTGGATGCATTCATTGTGGTTGTGCAGTCATGCAGTCAACTAATCTAATGGTCCAGATTTAAAACTCAGAAAATAAATAAAAGTCACAAATACAATGTGTGGTTGAGATTCACCTGCAGTCACTTTTTGACTGCAGGGAATCCAAGTCCATTCCCTTGAGATACCATTTGAATATTCCCTTGATATTAAAAACAATTAAGTGCCATAGTATTTATATGATGTCCATATACTCTTAAGTAGTTAAAAAAGGTAAAACATACCGCTGCTTCTAGATGTTTTGATACCAATATGAAATGTCTTCTTAATTGAGATTTTGTGTTGTATTATTCTTGTATCCAATGTGGGCACCTCATAATGCCCGATGTTGGGAATGTTGTTTATGTTGAACGATTTTTTTGCAAATTCTTAATTTTGAAATAAGGATTTGAGCGATTTGCGAATGATAAAAAATGCGCTTAGTCTCCCACCTCGTCCTCACTTACTGCCAACCCGCTTGTCTCCAAAACTCTCTTACCTCTCCAAGAATGGAGGTTGAGCGAGATTCGGTTTTCGAGATCTAACCCTTATGTTGATAGGTGTGACCCATAGGCCATAGGCCATAGGCAATGTTTGCTATAATTTGATGAAAGGATACCCCGTGAATTTCTAAACACACATCTACGACTCTACTACATATAATCCACGGTAGTTTATTTGAACGTGATTTCTACTAATATGTTTTTTCCCCTATAAATTAGTACTCAATTGATAAAGCCTAACACATTAGAGTACAGGTATGAATATATGAAATAGGTGGATACTATAGCACCCATACCAACATCCGTATATTACATAAATATTTAAGGGACAATTATTCCCACCACGAGCTCTGGTAGCACGTTTAAAAAACTTGTATATCAAGACTCTTTAAACATAGGTCTTGTAAGAACCTTTCTTAATTAAATTTCTTATGCCCATGCTCCATACATTGGTAAACATGTGATGAGGCATAAATATTTGTCATTATCGACCATATATTAAGTTGTCACTATATAACTGATAATAAGATAACATAACACATGTAGTGTATTTTATTTAAATGGCCTCTCAACGGGTAGTAGTGTTGAGAAACAGTAAAAGAAAAAAAAGCAATAACACCTGACGAAAATAAAAAAAGCTAAAGAGAGGGAAAATAAAAGCAACCACGTACTTTAGACAGTTTTGATCAAATCAAAGGTTGGGTTTTGGAATTTATGTTAATCCATCTAAACAAAAAATAGTAAAATCTGTCACTTTATTTAGTGCGTGCCCAAATTCTAACTTAGTCATTGTACATCTAATATCTATCTGTAAATCACTACACTTAGAGAACTATTTACCATTTATTTAGAATGAAGGCTACACTACACTCTAATATACTAAACCATCTCAAAAGTTTTAGTGATAGACACAATATGGATTGCATATTGTACTTTTTCACACAGTTTTTACATTATTTTACATCAAGACCGTTTAATACGGTTGAAACCATTTTAAATATTTTTATAACATAATTGATTTGTACCATCTGATCTATGATTAATGACTTAAATTAAAACTATATGGAAGACAATCGTAACAAATCTTAATCCCACAATTGCGGCCCAATGCATGAGATTTCTCAAGCATACATAGTTGAAAGAAACTTTGCAATACTACATTAATAAAAAAAAAGTTATTATCAATACATTAATCTATTTGGGAGAGTCATCATACTTTTATATTACAAAAATATACTATTTATAAACAGAGCAACTTGTCACCCACCAAGAAAGACTTTTTAACAGTCTAGTTCCGCACCTATGAAAAAAACTAACATAAAAGTGTCATTTTTGTTAAGTAGATAAGTGATGTCAGAACCAATAATGAATTGGTCAAAGTGGTAAGAGATTTGATCCCTTTAAATATGTGGTCGGAGTTTCGATTCCTAACTCATACGTATGAAGAAAATTCGGTTAGGAGCAGAGAACCCACCATGTGTGCATCACAGATTCTTAGTTATCGCTAACGGTAAAAACTTCATACCAATATTATGATAACAAAAAAAAAGAGTGAAGTCAGAACATAACAAGAGCATAGTGGTCCACGGTAGAATTAACATTTCCATTTCTAACACTAATCCACACACTGGTGGTGATCCTGATCAAAATATAGACGAGCAACAGTTTTGTAGAAGAAATACAGCAGTTCTTTGAAACGTTTCCCACATTATTTTCTCAGATGGTAGCACTGATTCTGCAAGTGGGTCTTATGTCGACTCAACTCATTGCTTCTGCAAGTGGGTCTTGGCAATTTAATTTACACAATTACTAATTCATATCTAATATTTTATTATTTGTTTACCATAGTCTTGGACGGTGTTTATATAACTAGTCTCGTGTGAAACTTCTGTCACATTGTGAAATGATCACAACCATATTTATTCTCATGAATAATAAAACACTACACATATTGTAGCATTTTTACAATAATCAATAACTTTTTAAGGTTGGAATTCGAGTTAGGATTGCCTTCTGAAGAATAAATTGTACCAAAAAGAAATTGATGGTGCGGTTAAAGTGGCAATAATGAATGAGTCACAGAAACACCTCCTAATTTTCTGCTGCTATGCTATGAATATGACATTTTCATTTTACTATATAGTTTTACACCCGTGACCTATATACTGCTACTAGTAATTAAAATTGTACTACTGGATCAATTGAAAAAGCACATGTGTCCCAATGGAAATTACTGACTATTTTTGGTGATGATGAATATTTACAATTTATATTACTACTACTAGCATATTCCTTTCAACCACATTTTCCAATCCTACAACAAACATGTTGTATTTGGTCGTGACATGAACATGAACTAAACGTAGATGGTACCAAACCCATTATAAGAAACAAAACTTGTTAACTAGGCAAACAGAAAAATAAATTACTAATTAAAAAGAGGTCCTATTGCCAAAAAAATTAAAAAATAAAAGAGGTCCCATATGCCTGGAGTTTGTTGTCATTTTCTATCGCTATAGGGAATTTAATAATAATCCATTTTAATTTCCTTTAAATTGTATAGTGTTTGATACTGAATCACCATAAACTCTAGCTAGTATGCCAGCAAGTTTTCTATTAAGTGATGAGGAGAAAATTAATCTATCTATCTATATTCTTGTTAATCCTCAATCACTTTTTTTACACAATCATTGTCAAGCTCATATTAAAAAGTTAGAATTACTTACTCTCTAAAATATTATATTAGAATGTTTCAAAAAAAAATCATCCATACACATTCTTCTTTAGATTTCTTTACGTAGTTGTGAGGTTAAAATCACTTGTGTGATTGTCGATGTGTTTTAAGTTTCAATTATGAACAAATACATGACTTGATGATTTATTTAAGTTATAAAGTCACTAATTAATTCTTTGTTTCAAAAGCTTTTGTTTTAAGATGAGTGTACTCGATGAATGTATAAACTTTACATTATAGGCCGGATATTTTGAAATACACAATGAAGTGACAATAAAACGTCCCATATTAAATAGAAATGTGAATGAAACAATATATAAGTGAAATGACTCATACTCATCTAAAAATTGAATTTTTCTTGACACAATATAGACAATGTGTACTACTCTTTTTTTATGAGCTCCATGTGCACTACTCTACAACCACAAGTAAAAACTGGACCAGAATTACCTATTGTTCAACATTCATGTTGTTCATTTGAGATCAGATGGTCTAAATATGAGTTGTTCATTTGAGATCGAACGATCTAGATTACGCAGGCAATTACAACAAGAAATCCTTTTTCCTAAAAACATCATGAAATGTTTTAAAAATTTATTTATACCATATAATTAAGTTTGATAATATAGTACATAAAAAAAGAAGAAGCGGTGTCTGATATTTTTCACGCTCGTGCTTAAGACAGTACATGTACTAGTTTTTATTCCACAATATATATAAGCTAAAAACAATCATAACCTGTTAAAAAATTAAGAAAATTGTCCTTATATCTGCAGATCACTCTTATTGTTTTAAAATATAATTTTAATTGTTTTAAGGAAATTGGTGCATTTCCTTCAGTCTACAGACCATAAATCATATGTCAGAAATTTTATTTTTTAAAATGAAAAGTAATAATAAAAGACTTTACATTGCTTACAAAAAATAGACTTTATTTTACATAAAAAAATAAAATAAAAATCAAACAATAGTAATCACTTACTTAGCCTATGTTTATGTTTAGTATCACCGGTATGACAGAATTACGATAACTCACCGCAATTTTAAGAAGCTGAGTACAACTTCCGTAAAATCACGGTAGATCACCATAATTCTGACATGTTCACAGTGAACTAATCATAAACACAAACATGGTAAACTGAATTCACGGGGTGTGGAAGTGAAGGATGCTCACAAATTATGGTCCTTGAACTCACTTGGTTGTCTTATAGTATCAATTTGATTCCTTTCTGTTTCATTTTCCAATTATTTCTATAAATAAATTTTTGTTTGTTTTTAACATGACATAGATAGTTGGTACAGCAATACCATATATCCCACTTTCATTATCTTTTACTTCAGTTAGGTTCATTTCATCTTTATCAACTGCACAAAAGAAGAAAATAAGCTTTGTTTTCTGTTACCTTTCTTTTTCTTCATACCCTTTTATTCATTTTTCATTCTCTAACAGCTTCACAAAGATTTGGTCAACAGAACAAACATATTGCAGTTGTTAACCATATCCTTTTTTTTCTATGTTTTCTTATTCTCAAGTGTTCTTTTTCTCCACCATATGAACTAGTAGTTGCAACTTGCAATGTGTCATCAAACTGAATCATGATGAACCTTAACACCCTCTTGAAAGTTTCATCTTTTCTTCTTCTACTGTTACTTCAATATTCATCTGCTCTTAACTCTGATGGAATTTTCTTGCTTAAATTCAGATACTCAATCCTTAGTGACCCTTTATCAGTCTTTGATAACTGGAACTATGATGATGCAACTCCATGTTCATGGCATGGAGTTGCATGCAGTGAAGTAGGAACTCCTAATACACCTGATTCCTTCAGAGTAACTAGCTTAATCCTTCCAAATAGTCAACTTCTTGGTTCCATAGCAGAAGATTTAGGCTTAATCCAAAACCTTAATCACATTGATCTCTCAAACAATTTCCTCAATGGTTCATTACCAAACTCTATATTCAACTCTTCTCAGCTACAATTCCTTTCACTCTCCAACAATGTAATCTCAGGTAAACTACCTGAGTTGATTGGTTTATCAACAAACCTTCAAACTCTCAACCTTTCTGATAATGCCTTTGGTGGTTCCATCCCAAAAAACCTCACTACTCTACAGAATCTAACAGTTGTTTCTTTAAAAAGTAACTATTTTTCTGGTCAAATTCCAAATGGGTTCAACTCAGTTCAGATTCTAGATCTGTCATCAAATTTACTCAATGAATCTCTTCCAAATAACTTCCAAGGCCAAAATCTTCAGTACTTCAATCTCTCTTATAATAAACTCTCAGGGGCAATTCCACAAACATTTGCTAGGCACATTCCTGAAAACTCAACAATTGATCTCTCCTTCAACAATCTAACAGGACCAATACCTGAATCCATGGCTTTACTCAATCAGAAAACAGAATCATTCTCTGGAAATTCTGATCTATGTGGAAAACCACTGAAAAATCTTTGTACTATTCCCTCTAGTATCTCAACTCCACCAAATATCACAAACACATCTTCACCAGCAATTGCAGCTATACCAAGAACAATTGATTCAACACCAGGAACAAACACAACATCGACAGAAACAACTAGTGATTCTTCTCAGAATGGTTTAAAACCTACTACAATAGCAGCCATTGTTGTAGGTGATATACTTGGCATGGCAATTTTGGCTCTTATCATTCTTTTTGTATATCAACAAAGAAAGAAAAGATATCCAAATCCAAAATCAAACACTGTACTTCAAAACAAAAAAGTATCAGAATCTGTAGCAAAACAAGATCAAGAATCTCTAAAACCACATTCACTTCCATGTTCTTCATGTTGTTTAACAATTAAACAAGAAGAAACATCAGAAGAAGATCCAAGTTCCGATGAAAGCGACCGCGACACTAACAACATTATTACAGTTGATAATCCGAAAGAAGGCACGCTTGTGACGGTCGATGGCGAGACTAAGATGGATTTGGAGACATTGTTGAAGGCTTCAGCTTATATACTTGGAACAAGTAAAGTGAGTATTGTTTATAAAGCAGTTTTACAAGATGGAAGAGTTTTTGCTGTTAGAAGAATTGGTGAGTGTTGTGTTGAAAGAATGAAGGAATTTGAGAATCATGTGAGAGGTATTGCAAAGATTAAGCATCCTAATTTGGTTAAGATTCGTGGATTCTGTTGGGGTGAAGATGAAAAGCTTGTGATTTCTGATTATGTTCCTAATGGCAGTCTCTCCACTATTGGTTACAGTAAGTTTACATTACTTTAGCTTTTCATTTTGCACAAATCTGTTTAATTAATGTTCATAAATCATGATTCTTTTTAGAGTAAATTCTTAACAACATTGATTAACAAAAGTGTTTAGCTGAACTTATTAGGACTATTTGTAAAATGTTAGTTTCTGTATAGATGAATAGTTGCATAAACGCTGTTAAGAAGTCTCGCACCGGTTGCGAGATGGCCTGACTATGTGTTTATAAAGTAGAGACAATCCTCAGCTTACAAGCTGATTTTGTAAGGATAAGTTAGGCCCAATACTCAATTCTAGGATGATATTAGAGTCTCCTCCAAGATTCGCTGGGCCGCCTGCTATTAGGTTTCTGATATATCTGCGCCCTAAACCCTATAGTGCTGAGCGCGAGAGGGTGTGTTAAGATGTCTCACATCGATTAGAAACGTCGGTGGTCATTGGATCAAGATCAGATGATTCAATCTAACACTCTGACCGCATGAATGCGTGAACTAACTTAAAAGTTTTTCTTTTTCTTTTGTGAATTAATAAATTGCTTGTGTTGATGATGTATAGGAAGAGGAAGTACTTCTCCAATGAACTTATCCTTGGAGTTGCGGTTGAAGATAGCAAAAGGGGTAGCAAGAGGACTAGCATTCATTCATGAGAAGAAACATGTGCACGGCAATGTTAAACCAAGCAATATCTTACTAAATTCAGAAATGGAACCTATCATAAGTGATTTTGGACTTGATTTACTTCTCTTGAATGATATCAACCACAAAGGAAACGGTTCAGCTAGACAATTAGTGAACCAAAGAACCCAACAACAAAACCAAGAGCTATTCATTGGTTCAACAACTTCTAGTCCATATGCTACAATGGGGTCATCATCATCTACTAATGGTAGTGGTCAAGTGCAATATCAAGCACCAGAATCTTTTCAAAACATAAAACCAAACCACAAATGGGATGTTTATTCATTTGGAGTTGTTTTGTTAGAGCTTTTAAGTGGAAGGGTTTTCTCGGACCGGGAATTGGACCAGTGGTCCATTTCCGGTTCGGTTGAAGAGGAGAAAACCCGGGTTTTGAGAATGGTTGATGTGGCAATTAAGCATGAGATTGAAGGTAGAGAAAATGTGGTGTTTACTTGTTTTAAGTTGGGGTTGAATTGTGTTTCTCTTGTCCCACAAAAGAGACCGTCTATGAAAGAAGCACTACAAATTTTAGAGAAGATCCCCACCGTTGGTATTAATTAATTATTTCCATATATAATGATGTAACTTGAACCTCGTTTTGAGATCAATGTGTTTAGCTTTTTCCAACTTTTGTTGACTTGAAATTAGTATGAACAAAGGAAAAGATTATTGGAAAAGATGTGTTTGTTTATTAGTGAATGGAATCTTTGTCTTTATAAGTTGCTTTCGGTGGAGACTATGGGTACTTGGCATGCATGAGGCGTGACCAGTGCATCTCACATTCTCACTTATATATAGTATATGCTTTTCAAAATTTTGGAAAGAGTTAAAGAATTTGATTGATAAAATTGTAGAATCTTATAACGTTCATATATTAGTTATATGAATTTTTCCCTAGGCCTACAAATTTTTACCCATAAGTTATATGAATTTTTCATTATCATTATTGCTTTCCGTATGAAATTTCTACAAATTTTCTCAATCTCATTGACACTAAGCTTGGGATATGTGTCATATGGACAATCTATCATGGTTATATATAGATGCTCGCTAGCAAGAGATAATTAATCATGAAGTCAATATTGCATATATATGTCAATGAGTGCGTGCAATTTGGTCCTTAATGTAATCCTACATGCAATAGATAAAGTACTAGCTTTACAAGAGTACAGTTTCTTCCTCATTGTATCAAGAATATTTCGATAAAAAATGCTTGGAAATGTGTTGGTGCAACATATACAGAAACAAAAATATCCAATATGAGTTTGAGTTTGTGATAGGAGTGAGTCAAAATATCTTCAGGTGCACGTCTTGTATTCTTTAAAAGGACACCTTAGATTTCAATATCATAAATACTAAATCTATATATTCCAATATGTAAACAAAACAAAAATATGAGAATCAAAGGGCAACTAATATGCCAATATGTATTAAAATTGCATGTTATAAGTTTGAGCATCGAGAGACCAAGATTCCATTATGATTGAGTTGAGCCAAGTACATTTTGAATTTTGTCTCCTTTCCAAGCCTTAACCTGATACTTTGGCATGTGACTCATTCTCAAAGTTTAGAATACCTCCATGAAAATTTTACCTCATCTCCTCTTAATTTTACCTCATCTTCTCAAAGTTTAGAATACCTCCATGATACTTTGGCATGTGACTCATTCTCAAAGTTTTTTTTTAATGTCAATCCTCCGATTTTTAGAGAAAAGGGACCATAATAATTCAAAATTCGGCCATAAAATAAATATAGTCGAGCCAAGAAATTGGTCCAGTCAAGAATTGAATTCACGTTTTTTCGAACAATCCATTCTGTAGTAAAATTTATTAACCACTTAAGATTGATATTTGGTTGATGTTAATCCAATTTTGATTCTAATATTTTTTAAATCCACTTATAATTTCGGAATGAAGATTCACTCCTGAAGTTTTGTCTTTTTATTTGTTATATACTTGAGGGTATTTTGGGAAGTTCATACTATTTATGTATGTGTAAGATGTAAAATTTTCTATTGTAAATTACCATCCCTAGCAAACACCATTTCCATCTTTGCATCCATATCTATCCATCTTCAAGTTAGATGTTATCAATATTTCTCCTTTTTTTTTATATAATGAAGAGGGCTTAAAGCCCAGTAAAAAAAATTACAAGCAAATCAATCTAGGGGTAGAATTTCTCAAAAGATTGAAATTGAATTAACAAATTAAAATGAGCATATATTTTCAAAAATGAAAAAAATAATATTATTATGATCTTTAACTTAATTTCACATAACACTTGGATAAATTATCTTTTATTTTTTCAACTTGTTCATTTATGTTATAAAATGCTAATATGATTATATCTTTTACACGAAAAATCCAAAAACTCAAAATTCATAAATTTTTTAGAAAAACTCATATCTTCGTCAAAGAAACCTAGAAACTCATATTTCATTTCTTTTGTTTCTAAAAAAAAGAAGAATTTTGAGACAGATCAAATAGGAAATGGATGAAAGTGTGAAAGAACTCATTTTTCCACATAACCCTAAATCCTAACCATACTTTCCACACTCTGAAATAAAAATTCACTACCATCCCCACACAAGAAGATAATTCGAAGAAGAAAGATATTATATTCTTTCCAAAACCTAAATTTTAGAAATCTTGTTCTTTACCGTAGAAATAGAACTATGTACACTTCGTCATAGAAATGAGAGAATTTGTGGATACAAATGTGAAATTGGAAAGCAAGAGTGTCATTAAAAGAAATGTATTAAAGCTTTTAAGAAATCTCATTTTAAATTTTAATTCCATTTTTGACATTAAAAAGTGATTATTTTATTCAGAGATTAAAATGTAAGAATAACAGAACTCGTACATGTTCCCTCACACTATCAAATTGTTGACATCTTCACTAAAGGACTTTTGTGCAACTCTTTGATGATTTTCGTGATAGTCTCAACCTTCATCAACCTCCAATTTCAAGTACGGGGGTGTATTAGACTATGAGTTTGTTTGATCTGCAAAATATAAATACTTGACAAAACAGTACAAGACAGAACAGTACAAGACAAAGTTTAAAGTGTTGAACAAGTTTTGTATTTGTACAATGTTTTGTGGGCAAAAGGTTATTTTAGTATTTTAGACAACTTGTGCAGAGGACAAAAAGTTGTCTCGTGGTTTAGTGGGGGACAAAAATCTTCCAGTCCCTTGGCATCCAGTTTGTCCAGTCCCAAGAATAGTTTTGAAATCAAATACAGTATAACTAAAATTATCATGTTCAGTCCCTTATTTTTAGCAGATCAAACACATCCTATAAAACAATTATAAACATATCACTGTATTGAGAATAACAATAATTATAAATTGATCAGTCATGATTGTATAAGAAGTTATTATGGAAACTTTCATCGTATATAATAAAGCACAAATGAATAGAAAAAACAAAACCTATTATTCTTTTTAAAAAACAAAATTGAGTGTTTTTATTTTATTTTAAATCTACTTTTTTACGAAGATATGAATTTTTGTTGAATATTAAAATGAATGTTATTAAGCCAAGTACCTATTCAATTTATTTTATGTTATGTACCTATTCAATTTATTTTTTAAAGATGTACTACATATTCAAATTTCTCACCCCTAAACAACGTGATTAACATTTTATAATGTAAAGAACAAATTGTCGCATGAAATTAAGCCATATGAAAAAGAAAATATAAAAAAAACAAAATTGTCCCATCAACCAAAAATAAAATAAAATAAAGCCATGTGACCTCATAGAGGATAGAGGGTGCGTTTGTTTTAGCTTTAAAAAAGTAGATTTTTTCTTTGCATTTTTTAAAATGGATTTTGCAAAACTGTTTTTTAAAATATTACAAGTTATTTTATATACATTTTTTCTAAATTGAAACACTAATTTTGACATCATATAACATAAACATACATTATTGAAGAACAAAACATAGTCAAAATCACAATTTTTTGAAAAAGTTGTATTTAAAAAATAATTTTTATGAAACTCTATTTTAAATAGCTTCAAATTAAATGATTTTTTTGAAATTTTGATATCCAATTTTTTTTTTGATAAAATGATAAAATTTCTAAAATGACATTGTTCAGTTCTGCCATCCACTTCTCTTCGAGATCACCTTGTTCAGTTCATATCTTCAGCAGGTGGTTCTCGGGCATGTCGTTCCTTTATGCAGCTCATTTGGCTTGCGTGCGTCTGGGTGGTGTGGACGGAGAGGAATCACAGATTGTTTCGTGGCTTAGCTAGTTCTCCTCATCAGTTGCTGGACAAGATTAGGCTTTTCTTTTTTAGGTGGTTGAAGGCGACAAATGTTAATTTAGCTTCCAACTGCCATAGTTGGTGGTTTAGTCAATTACTTTGTTTAGGCCTTGTTTGATCTTATTGACTCTTTGTAAACTCTGATAGTTCACTCATGCACACCTTCTTGTGCTAGGGTGACTGTTTAATTTATATATCTCATTTTGTTTTCTTAAAAAAAAACATCAAATTTTCATTTGAAGCTTTTATAAAAAAAAAATTTATAAATTTTTTTTATATAAAATTATATAATATTATAAAAAAACCAAAACAAACGCGCCCAAACAATATTGAAAAGTAGATTTTTCTAATAATTATTAAAGTCCCTTTGTATGTTAGAACTTAGAACCGGAAAGTGAAGAAGCCATGGAAACCCACACAGATCCAAACGATAATCCACCCAAAACCAAAAGGCAGATCTTCATACTCTCCGGTCAAAGCAACATGGCAGGTCGCGGCGGTGTCATAAAAAATCCTCACCACACACCAAACAAACGCTGGAACGGCGTCGTTCCGCCGGAATGCAGTCCCTACCAATCCATCCTCCGCTTCAGCTCCGCCCTCAAATGGGAACAAGCACACGAACCTCTCCACGCCGACATCGACAACAAGAAAGTCTGCGGCATAGGTCCTGGAATGTCATTCGCAAACGCAGTACGGCGGCGCGTAGCCGGAGAATTGGGACTCGTCCCCTGCGCCGTTGGCGGCACTGCAATAAAGGAGTGGGCGCGTGGTGAAGAATTGTACGAAAACATGGTGAAGAGAACAAAAGAAAGCGTTGAAGGAGATGAAAATGCAGAGATCAAAGCTTTGCTTTGGTACCAAGGTGAAAGTGACACATCGAGTGAACATGACGCAGAGGTTTACAAGGTCAATATGGAGAATCTCATCCATAATGTTCGTCAAGATCTCAATTTGTCATCTCTTCCAATAATTCAGGTTTCGTAAATTGTCATCTCAATATGTTTAGTATCACGGTAAATATGCGTAGGTGATTTTGCATAAACTACATAGTGCGACGTACAAATTGGCTATGTTTTTTCGATTTAGTATTATGAAAGAAAAGAAAAGAAAACAACCTTAAAATTACTATGATGATGTTGTTATTACTAGGTTGCGCTAGCATCAGGGTTTGAATACATTGAGAAAGTGAGAGAAGCGCAGAAAGGGATTAATATTCCAAATGTGATTTGCATTGATGCAAAGGGGTTGCAATTGAAGGAAGATAATCTTCATTTGAACACAGAAGCTCAAATTAAATTGGGTCACATGCTGGCTGATGCGTATCTTACTCATTTTGATGTGTGAATTATTTGGGCAAGTTATGTATCCATTTTTCTTTTTATTTGATGTGTGAATTATTTGGGTAAGTTATGTATCCATTTTTCTTTTTATCTGATAAAAGAAAACTGGTTCATTTCATTAGAAATCATAATTAAGGTTAATATATGTTGTAAGTTGTAACATCAAAATAATGATGAGAAATGACATTGTGTGGTGAGTATATAATAAGAAGGATAGCACTTCAAGGACTATGGTTGAAGACCCGTGGGGGCAGTGTGTAACGGTCTGAATTTTTAATAAATAAATTATTAAAAAAACTTTATTTATAAAATGAATTAAAATAAAATAAGTGTCTTAACAGACTAATTATTAGAGTTTTTCTTGCACATGTTAAAAAGTTTAAAAAAGTAAGTTCAGAGAATTGGTATTTAAATTATTTTCTATCAAATTAGTTTTGAATAAAATCAAATTAGTCCGTTAAGACAAATTGTAACTTTTGAATAAATAATTGAAGTTTAAAAAAATCAAATTAGTTTCTTTAAATTATTTTCTTTTTAATATCTTCTAAAAGATAAACATTATACCACTATCTCACAAATTAGTTCCTACGTAACATGAGTGTATGAGGAAAAAGTATTTACCTTGGCCGATTTCCTTCCAACCACATTACTAGCCTAAATTATCAGCTACAATACACACATGATATCTCTCGCTTTAGTGACTTGTTTAACGATCAGACCATTGAAAATTAAGCACCATTGAAAATTTTATTTTCGGTTTCATTCAATGGCTAGTAGGCGTGTAGCTATAGTATGAAATTGCAAGAGAACTCTTATTTCCTAGGAATAAACCCCTTACAAAAAGCGTTTCTTTCCCATATGCCCCTGTCAAAAAACCCTAGCAACTGATCACATTTCTTGTACTGTGTGTCAAAAAACCCTAGAAACTAAGGAAGCCTTAAACCAAATTCCAACAACAATCATGGAATGAGAGTCAAGACTTAGAAAAGATTGAGTGTTTGGTCAACTACATATATAATAAGTCCACATGGAGACAGCTTGAGTGCATGAGGTGTTGTCAATTTATTTGATTTAACTTGTAAATAATGAGGATCACTATGTTAATATTTCAGTGATTTTTTTTTGTACAAATATTTTAGTGAATTTAGTTGTAGTAAACTAGTAATATTTAGTTTAAAAATTTATATTGCTTTCTTTACTTTTTAGTATGCGGTGTTGTGTCTTTTTAGCTCATTATTGAGTCTTATTGTGTGATTTAGTTTGAATGTTCAATATTGGATTGAATTTGTAGTTAACTTTGCGCAAATAAGTTCTTGGATAAATTAAACGTAGATTTTAACCAAGAACATCTTATTTTTGCGGTGGATTCACAATCAATTATATCATTTTAAAAAATGTGGCGATTTTTTTTACATTTTTCTGGTGGATTCACAATCAATTTTATTATTTCTTAACTTTTATTTTGTTTTCTTAACCATTGTCACGGGAACACCATTTAACATGTTACGTGACTATAACATGCTTTTTTTTGGGCAAAAAATTACATATCTATATGTTCCAATCATAACTTTTTTATCAAGTAAAAAAATAATCACAAATAATCAAACACAGATAGCTGAATGTACATCCTTACAGAGAGTACTATATGAACATATTTACCAACCCGATCGTGACCTATATTAAAATGTCATGTTAATACATTAAGAATCTTTTTTCTAACTTAACATTTCTATATTAATTGACTGACTGTCTACAAATTGTGCATTGAAGGTGTTGTTTTTTTTTCTTTAAACAGCATTGAGATTTGAGGGTGTTGTGAGCATGTCTATTTCAAATTAAAATGTGAATATCATATCTGCATGTTATAATTAAGAAAAATATTAAGTTCACCAACCTCTGGGCACTATTTAAGAAAATCCAATATAATAAAATTATCTTGTATGTAGTATAATTTTTTTTTACGGATGTATAAGACATTTTATTTGGTATAGTATTTACAAAAGTTGAGTTCACAGTACCAAGAGGCACATAAAATGTTAACATAATTATGAAGTTAGTCTAATGATGAGTGTAAATGTATGTTATAGCCTGGTAGATTTGTTCCAAGCAAGCCAAAGCAAATCAAAGCAAGCGGCGGAAGTACATAGCAAAGCGACACTGAATGATTGACTCCTTTAGCTACCAACCACGCACACATCCTTTATTTGATCACGTGTTTGGTGAAGGACAAGGTAATTGCTTTTTAGTTAGTATATCTTTGTTGATATTACTATATTATATACTAATGTTTAGTATTTTCCTTATAATATAATAATATAATGCTTGCTTATCAAGACAGTCATTCCACACCTTTATGGTCACTTGTCTTTGTGTGCTTAGCTATAATCAAATCCATGATCCAATAAGGTGCTATGGATTTCTTACCAACCCCAAGAGTCAATCCTGCTTGAGGCTGCGCACCTCTCTTACAATAATAAAATAAGAATAATATAGAAAAAAATTATCTTTGTAGTCATTTAACTTAATTTTAGATAATAATTTATTTATTTTATTTTATTTCGTTCTTTTGATTCATTTGCATATGAAATTTTCAAGTTTTAAATGTAACATTCATACACGCAAAGAATGAAAGACAGTAGATTTAAAAACTCAAATGTCATAAAAAAATAAAGTCATAATTTTAAAGTTTGATATTCATATGCAAATGAACTAAAAGGGCACCAGAAAAAAGGACAAAATTATTGCTTAAAATTAAATTAAGGTTGAGCAGTTTTGTATGTTATTTTCTTCTTGTGTGAATTGTTAACTCAATATTTGTAAGCACTTCTTGTACTTGCATTTATTTTGATACTTGTAATGAAAATAAATTCATTTCTCATGGTAGTTGTTTCTTTAAAAAATTTAAAATTAAGGGACCACGAATATAAGTTTATCAATAATACATAATACTCCTCAATATCAATATCAATACTTGTAATGAAAATAAATTCATTGCTATGGTAGTTGCTTCAAGTATACATAAAAATGAATACATTCAAAAAATTTCAATTGATCACATTGATGTATACCCTTGTAAAATACTTTTAAAATTAATAGATACAACATCCATTGATTCTTCCTTTTTGTATTGTTTGAATTTATGACTAATTGAATACATTTGACGATTTATTCTATAAAAATAATTAACATTTTTTTCATTCATTCACCATAAAAATGTATTTGGTCTAAATCTGGATAAATTTGACTACTTATAGTACGTAATTTATAATACTTAAATTTTCAGCAAATCATTATCAACTACTACTTCTGATCTTAAATATAAAAAAAAAGACCAAATCAACAAAAGTTAATATATTTAACTTAAATTTTATATAACAAACATCAATTTCTATTGACAAATTGTTTTCTTATATGCATGATAGGATGACAAAGTATATATTTAAAAATAAATATGATTTAGAGTTAATCTATGTTATACACCCTCCAAATTCAAATATAAGAAGAAGAAAAAAAACATTTTTCAAATTCATTAATCTAACATGAATTATTCAATAAATATAAAATCAGAATGAGTAATTGATAAAGATATACTTCCTCTTTGTAAAGAAAAAAAATATAGTTTTCCTCATGCATTTTATATAAGTAAAATTTTACTTTTTAAATTTATGAAAGAAAAAAAAAAGGGGGCGTTTAGCCCTCTTTTCTATCAAAAAAAAAATTTATGAAAAAAGTGATGTAATTAGTCCATATATAAGTTAGATACATAATTTTTTACTAAATCCAAAAAAATCAATTTTTGTTTATATATTCCCTCTAATTTTATATATACTAGACGCCAGTGCCCATTTGTGCGATCGATATTTTTTTTTGTGATCGATATTCTTTATTGTGCAAATATAAATAACTCCCAAAAAATTCATGTATTTGGTTTATATTATAGTTTAAATACATTCATTATTAAATGAACCTAAAAAGTCAACTGTCTCTTATAAAAAAGAACATATGAAATAATAGATAAAACAAATTACTTTTTAAATTAGTTATAAAGTTAATGTATTTAGACTATAATATTGTTCAGATACAAAATAAATCTAAAAAACGTAAAACTGTATTCTAATACGGACAGAGAAAATTAAATGGAAAAACCCAATGCAAGAGAAAAAGAAACCTCATTCGTTCATTTCATAAACCCTCTTCTGTGACTGTAAGCAAAGCATCAGTGATTCATTCATTTATAAGTGCACCAACCTCCAATTGGGTCACTTGTATTTGTGTTTGATTTCAACAACTCTCTCAGTCATTTCATCAAACATCAACCATGGCAGCCAACGCTATTTCTCAAAACCTCCGAATCCCAACACCAACCTCTCTTTCTTTCTCATCCAAACTTCCTCTCTCCCCCGCCTTCTCCGTTTCCCTCCCTTCCCACCGCCGTCGCTCCCTAGTCGTCTTCGTCTCTTCCAGTCTTGACGCAAAACCCACCGTCCTCGTCGCCGAAAAGCTCGGCGAAGCAGGTCTCAAGCTTCTCAAAGACTTCGCTAACGTGGATTGTTCATACAATCTTAGCCCTGAAGAGCTTTGCACCAAGATCTCTCTCTGTGACGCTCTCATCGTTCGTAGTGGGACCAAAGTCTCACGTGAAGTCTTTGAATCTTCCGCTGGTAGACTCAAGGTCGTTGGAAGAGCTGGTGTTGGAATCGATAACGTGGATCTGGCTGCTGCTACTGAACATGGTTGTTTGGTTGTTAATGCTCCCACTGCTAACACCGTCGCCGCCGCTGAACACGGGATCGCACTTTTGGCTTCCATGGCTAGAAATGTTGCTCAGGCTGATGCTTCTATCAAAGCTGGTAAAGTTCTTTTGACTGAAGCATTTTATCGAACACCTTGTTTGTTAGATTCTGCTTAGATCCTATTGCTTTTTGGTACTTTTGTTTTGTTTCATTTCACATGCTTGTATTCTTTATGATGTCAAATGTTAGTTGACTAGGTAACGTCACTGTGTAATTTTCTGCTAAAAGGAGGAAACTTCATTTCCTCATATATCAATTTGTGTGTGGCTGACACCTTTGTATTCATTTTGAGATCTATTTTGCTATTTGTGATAACGTTTTGGTTTTTAACCCAATATCGATTAAATGAGACGATGCGGGTCTCTTATTGCTTAAATCAAGGTTCTGGTTCGATTCATGGTTTCCGCATATGCTTAGGAAGTGTTTGCTCCCATTTGGGTCCCACAAGGGCTCGATGGATTAGTCAATGTAGTTGCTCGCCGTGCCGAGGATACCTGATTTATACCCAAAAAATGTTTTGTTTTAAAATTTTAATTTATATACTTTTTTACAGGTGTTGTTAATGTTGTGGCTTCTGTTTTTTAGTTAATGTGGTTAATTAAATTATACATGTTGTGGTTAATACAGGGAAATGGCTGAGAAGTAAGTATGTTGGAGTTTCCCTAGTTGGGAAGACACTTGCTGTAATGGGATTTGGGAAGGTTGGTACGGAAGTTGCTAGGCGTGCTAAGGGACTTGGTATGAATGTTATTGCTCATGATCCTTATGCTCCTGCTGATCGTGCTCGTGCTATTGGTGTGGAGCTTGTGAGCTTTGATGAAGCTATTGCTACTGCTGATTTCATCTCTTTGCATATGCCGCTTACACCTGCTACCTCAAAGATGCTCAATGATGAGACTTTTGCCAAGATGAAGAAAGGAGTTAGAATTGTTAATGTTGCTCGTGGTGGAGTCATTGATGAGGATGCACTTGTTAGAGCATTGGATGCTGGAATTGTAGCTCAGGTTTGGAGCAGTTAGCCACTACTAGTTTACTTTAAAGGATGATAATCAGTAATTATTTGGGTTGAGATAATGACAGTTTGTATCTCTTTGTTTCAGGCGGCTCTTGATGTTTTCACAGTGGAACCACCTGCCGAAGACAACAAGTTGGTTAAGCATGAGCTAGTTACTGCAACACCTCATCTTGGTGCCAGTACCAAGGAAGCTCAGGTAAATTACTTTAAACAGTTGCTTATGATTATGATTTATGAGTGTTACCTCTGTTTCCCATTTTGTAACTATGGTATTGGTGTCTAATAACCTTGGAACATGATTACCAGGAAGGTGTGGCTATTGAAATAGCAGAAGCTGTAGTTGGGGCTTTGAAAGGGGAGCTTGCTGCTACTGCAGTTAATGCACCAATGGTCCCCTCAGAGGTACTAGAAAAAATCTTCATTACCCTTTTAGTTTTCTAGTAGTTCATTATAAATAACCTTACTTCATGATTTTAATGCACAACAATTTGGCTTAAGAAAATCATTGCGAGTCATTAACTTTGTGTATCCAAATTAAAATATTGAAAATGATATTTGGAATCAAATGGTTGTTGTAAATTGTTAAATTTTGATTGCTATTTGCTCAACTGGTTCAAATTAAATACTACTTAGGTAAATGTGGAAGTTTGATTTTAAAAATCTAATACTTACATGATTTGATATGAGGTTTTATTCCTTGGCTTTTATCTCTTCAAATTTGAGACTCTGGCTTTATCTCAAGCTTATCATGATACAAAATGATTCATGGGTTGGAGTTGGTGATAAAATTGAAGACTGGAATTGACCCAAGTCTAACACGTTTCATTCCTCTGTGACTGCAGGTGCTAACAGAGTTAAAACCATTTGTTGATCTTGCTGAGAAACTGGGGAGACTGGCCGTCCAACTGGTAGCAGGAGGAAGCGGTGTAAAAACGGTGAAAGTGAGTTATGCTTCCGCTAGGGCCCCTGATGATCTTGACACACGTCTTCTTCGTGCTATGATAACAAAGGGTCTGATTGAGCCCATATCCAGTGTTTTTGTAAACTTAGTTAATGCTGATTTCACCGCTAAACAAAGAGGGATAAGAATAACCGAGGAGAGAGTTATTCTTGACGGTTCGCCTGAGAATCCACTAGAGTTCATCCAGGTCCAGATTGCTAACGTGGAATCTCGATTTGCTAGCGCCATATCAGATTCAGGGGAGATCACCGTTGAGGGCCGTGTGAAAGATGGTGTCCCTCATCTTACCAAGGTTGGATCTTTTGAAGTCGATGTGAGTTTGGAAGGTAGCATTATACTGTGCAGACAGGTAGATCAACCAGGTATGATTGGAAAGGTGGGAAGCATCTTGGGTGAAGAGAATGTGAATGTGAGCTTCATGAGTGTTGGAAGGATTGCTCCAAGAAAGCAAGCTGTGATGGCGATTGGAGTTGATGATCAACCACGCAAAGAAACTTTGAAAAGGATTGGAGATATTCCTGCGGTTGAAGAATTCGTTTTCCTCAAGTTGTAAGATTAAATGTTTTTGTTGTGTTTTATTTTTCTTTTATTTTGTACTTTTTTTTAATTGGGCATGAATTGGTTTATATGCCCGGTTTTGATGTATTATCATGAACAAGTGAGTAGAGTGAATCTTAGAGGGACGAAGAAAAGAATAATTTAACTTTGGAATGAATAGTGTGGTTTGCTGGTTTAGTGAAATTTTTGCTTGTTCATTTTTATTTGAAAATAAAGAGAATAACATAATGTTGGAAATTTCAAAGAATCGCTCACACTTTTAAACTTGGCAAATGCTAACGAGGTCCCCAGGACACTCTTTAATACCTTGAATAGTAGTAAATTTTTTATAGAATTTTTATAGGAATGTGTAAAGTCAACGCATTGAAAATTGTATGTTTAATTTTTTTAAAAAAAAGTTTTTTTAAATAGAATGCTTAAAGAGTGTTTCAGGGGCACTCGTTAGCAAGACCCTAAAAAATATATAAATAAAAATAACATATATAAAACATTACTTTGTTCTCACAATTCAATGAATTTTTTTCTTGATCTTTGTTGGCTACATCCTCAGCATTGATTTTGTGTTTTTTACAGTACACGTTGTAAAAAAAAAAAAATCTAATGAATTTTCGTCGATGATAAATAATCTTGAATTTTTTCAATTTGAGCATCTAGCGGCTGCAAATCTAATTTTTGTCCAACCTATTTACGATGAACTTCATTTTCATAGCTTGCTTCTATATTTTTTGCTAGCTTTGTCCCTAATTACAAGACTATTTTTAGATTTTTCTTTGACTTTTATAAGACCCTTTGTCAAATTTTCAAAGGCATTAATTATTTTTTTACCAACATATCCCTAATTAAAATGTATCTGTTTCTTCAATATATAATAAATACTTTTGAAAAATAAAAATTCATTCTCTATCTTGAAGGATAAAATTATAAAAACAAAGTCACTTGTCAATGAATTTAATACAAATATTCACTTTTTTAGTTTTTGCAATTTTTTCAATGGAGTCTTATAAAGTCATAATTAGGGACATACTCTCTCCAGCCACTATTATAAGCAAATTTGACTTTTTTGGTACATTAAAAAAGTGATGTATTTGGTTCATAATTTGGACCAAATACATTACTTTTTTAATGTATAAAAAAAATCAAATTTGCTTATATTTGTGGCCGGACGGAGTATTTGTCTTTCACTCTAACGATTTCAATCAAAATATCAAATGATTAAGTTCAATTGGTTAATAAACTTGTCCAGGAGACGCAAGTTCAGTGTACTAATTTTCTTACTTGAAGTATGGAATAGTGATTTAGGGTTACAAAAACATAGTAATTCTCTTGAGTATCACTTACAAAAAAAAATCTAAACTTCTTATTAATATCTTCAAAGTTTTATTCTATTGGTTGCCTTCCAATATCCAAGTTAGTTTTTTATTTAGACTTTCTCTTTTTATAGACACTGAAACTCACAATTACGAAATACGTACAAAAAATAAATTAGCGAAGACGTCTAACTTAACAATATTATGTACCATTGCCAATTTAATTACAAGATATGACAATTTGTGTTTGAATATTGCTTACAACAATACCGGTGTTCATCAACCAAATCAATTCATGCCTTAAAATTAAAAGAATGATTCAATCCGATTCAAGTTATCTCAACGTGATAGAGAAAAATGTATATTTAACCTTATTTCTTATTGTGTTGTTGCCGGAGAGTTTTATCGAAGTTATGTACTACTAGCATTTGTATTTGAACCTTTGTAGCATAATCCTTCTAATGTTTTGATCTGCATATTCAATAATGTATATCCCTCTTACAAGCCAGATTCAACTGGTGGTGAAAGCAAAAAAAACATGTATCTCTTATAGTAGAACTTGTGATTTTATTTGAAATAATGAATATTTGTTGGAACATTTCTATAGACAAAGAATACATCTCATGCATCACATTTAAAGGTTCTATATATGTAAAGAAGTCATTTTCTAGGTTGAGTTTCAAATGTTGAATCCTCATGATGCAAATATTTCAGAGCATTTTGGCATGAAGTGCAACTGTAATAACAATATCGGAGGCGAATCCAATGATAGCATGCGAGGAATTAATCTTGACCACTCAATCTCACATCACATGAATGGCCAAGATGAGCTTATCTAACCTCACAAACCCTTAGCTAATACGCTCCCTATACATATAGGTACATATAAAACCTCTTGTCCTGACAAAAATCATAACCTATGGTTTTGTATAGATGATTCTGACTTCTGAGACAACCCTGCTTTTGATGCCATGTCAATTGAATCAAATGAAGTCTAAATTCTCATTTTAAGAACCAGAAAGAAAAGGAACCTCGGCTAGAGTTGTTGGTAGGGAGATGTTGAGGTTATGAACGGCTAAGTATGCGGCAATACCAGCAGCATAACCTGCAAAAGCAAAGCCACTAACCTGCACAGCAGAAATAAACATCGCAGGTCATGCAATATAAACAAACATTTTATTCTATCAATAATATCAAGCGTATGATAGGAAATACCTTTTTAAAGTACCAAAAGAAGTCCACTTTTTCCATCCCCATGAATGCAACTCCAGCAGCTGAGCCAATAACTAACATGGATCCACCGGTACCGGCACAAAATGCAACCAATTGCCAGAACTCAGAATCTTGGGGGAAAGAAGTGACGTCGTACATTCCCATCGTTGCAGCAACCAATGGAACATTGTCTATTATCGCAGATATGACTCCAATAGCACTTGCAATTAGTTCACTATTTTGGACATGAGCATCGAGGTAATTTGCTATTTCCCGAAGAATACCTGCCGCTTCCAGGCTGCAAAAATGTCACCGTTTTGATTACAAAAGCAACTAGTTAACATGAGTAGCCAAGAAATTTTATTTCATGTCAGGAAAGGATATTTTAGAAAAAGAAATCGGGAAAGGAAAATTTTAACCAATAACAGTGGTAGTGTGACACTAATGGCTATTTTTACAACTGGCCCGTATGAGGTTTGAACTTTGTCCCTTGAGGTTACAATGTCAAGCTCTTACCACTAAGCTAACACCTCATGGAATGGTCAGGGAAGGATATGTAATCACGTCACGATTCATTATAAAAAATGTGACTTTAAACTTTTTAAGCTTGATACTATAACAACAATGATTATTATAGAGTACTATGACGTTGTTTGATACATGTAAACGATCGCACCAGTGAGATAAGATTTGGTTGTTGTTTTTATATTCTACCAATAATGAAAATACAAATGACGTGAATTGATAGGAAGATGAAAGTCTTTCTCCTAATAGGACAAGGCAAATAAAATGAGTCATAGCCCTCATAAGTCTAAACGGATGAAACACATGTAGCTGTTGTGTTGTCTGAAGTTTACTGTGATGGAAAAAAAAAATTAAAAGTTATTTCCTTATTACCTGCTAACAGATAATAGAATTCCAAGGAAGAATAGTGCTCCTTGAGTATCTATCCTTGATAGTGCCTGTGGCACTTTAAGCTTCTTTCTCTTTTCAGATTCACCATAATGGATCGCATCAGTAAGGATCCAAAGCACGCCAAGTCCAAGCAACATCCCCATGTACGGAGGCAAACCTGTGACGGCCTTGAACACGGGGACAAAAATCAAAGCTCCTAAACCTACCGAGAAAACAAGCTGTCCCCGTGGAGCCATCTGTTCAGATGACAAGACATCGGGAGAATCCTGCCCCTTGCCATTAACTTCACTGAACAGAAGAAAATAAAAAATGATCATGTAAATTATAGTTATAACCTTAAGCTAAACTTGACTACTCAAATTAACTTTCTTAGGTGACTTTTGAAGTACAATAATAGTACCTAGTCAAGGACATTAGAGCCAGTGGAACAGCTAGAGAAATGGCTGAAGGCAAAAACAAACCCTGAAAATAAAGAAAATGCAGTTATAGATACATTTTTCATGTTGACCGAGGTAACCGTAATTTTCGGCTTTAAATTATGTATTTTTCATCACTATATTAATATTTCGGGGCGTTGCTAGTGCTTAATTCATTATACATTTATACCACTATAAATTACTATGTTGTTTCAGGCAAAAATATTTGATGATCCAAGTAGACGTGTCACATTGGAACAATTTTCCAAGAGATAACCTTCATTGTTTCCACTGTAGTTATTTGGCCATGTATCCACAGCATAGTAGTTGTGACATCACCAATAGGAGTCCAAGCACCACCAGCGTTTGCTGCTATTACAACAACAGCTCCAAGAATCCTGCAAACCAAATCCAAAGGAACTTCTTGAGGATTTCATACGGTGTAGCTAAACCTCAGAATAGCAGAAGATTAGAGAACACAAGATTTCTTAATGCTGATTTAAACTTAAATGAAAAAACTGACGTTTCATATCATTTACGAAATATAAGCACTGGCAGGAACTGATGTATTTAAACGATGAATTGTTTCTTGAGGAAAATTTGTTAAAATGGGTATTCAGATTTTATGAGAAAAGTATGGGTAATGCAATATAAATTGCTCCAACTAAGGAGTGGTCTTATCAGGCTAAAGAGGCCAATGAATGAAACCTTCTGTAATGCATGAATGTCTCCGTTCAATTATTATTGTGCTATTTTAGAAATTATGGTCATATTGAATACTTCAACGTGTTGGAAGAACATTACCAAAAGTCAATAACATAATGACACACATACTTTCGATACTCCGATGGAGGTACTAATTTCCGCAACAGAGAAACCATGACTATGGTGGATGTAAGGTTGTCCAGAACTGCACTGAGAAAAAATGTAATAAATCCAACCTGCATATTCAACTTTAATTTGTCAAATTCAATTGAGAGACGCAAGCAATATCTGTCATGCAAACTACAGAAGATTTATAATTTCCGATTTGGAGGGCAAAGGGACATTTGGTCTAGTCCACTCATCATTTATGCACAGACAAAATGGTACTACACCTCATTGTAAAAGGGAGCTCTTGAATCTGAGCTCCTTCTGTTTCGTATATTATCCAAATTTGATCATGCTGTAGTGTATGATAAGTTGATAACTAATGCAGTCAAGTTTCCAAGAAATTTCAACTTGCATAGAGTTCACAAAGAAGCATTCTTAGTATGGTAAAAATTGCATAGATGAAGAGATGAAAAAACTTACCACCCAAAGGAGAAGGCGTGGGTTTCGGGTTTTTATATTGTCCGTAACTATCTTAAATCCTTGATGAGCATCAACTATCTCAACAATGGTCATTGCACCAAGCAAGAAGAACACTATTTCACTGACTTCGGCAGATGCATGAGATAGCTCTGAGACAGCTATATCAGTTGATGGGGCCTACAGACAATTCATAAAAAATAAAAGTAAATGGCAGTGGAAAATCGAATCAAATGATACTTGGGAGACAATAAGTGTGAGATCAGAAGCAACTTTAACTGTGAGATCAGAAGCAACTTCTTTTCCACAGTATCATGGTTTTTTACAACATATTATGTGCGTTGGTAGCAACCAATTCTTGGGGAAAACTACGAACGAATAAAAAAACACAAAATCTTCAAGGTAAACTGTTGTTTAGTTTGGACAAAATAAACTAACTTCCGTTAACTCATATATTCTAATCAATTATACAAATTTTTCACACATTTGTGAACGGTTCTGACAAAGAAAGTTGATATGTTTCAAGTGCAAGTAGCAATACTTGGATAACCATAAAGTATTGGAAACTCTTTAATGTTGCATGAAGTTTATATTGGATGATAGAAGAAAAATATCCCAAACCACTTGTTCTGTTACAAATTTGATTTTGAAATCAACCCGATCTCAGAGACCATTATAGTTAATGTTGGGTCACAGTTTAAATTGTGTTTCAATTGAATGCTGTCAAATAGCGGCAACAGGGATTTTGATGAATCAGGTATTAAGACCGCAGCCTTTTATTAGTTTCGCTATTATGGCAATAAGTGGTCGCTATTCCAATTTATGTTAGCTGATGTAGCGGCACGGCAATAGCAAAAAAAGAGAATATCAAGTTTTTTTATTGAAAAATAGTATAATTGAAGAATCTGCATGTGTGCCAACACATGACCTACTTTTATAATAGAAAAATTGAAGAGTTAAGGAGTATTAATCCTATATTCACTGCAATAATATGTAAACGTCTCGATATACTCCATTCCCTTTTATTATTTGTATGCACCATTGCCTTTTTTTAACCGCTATGCGGCTTCTGCTATTTCACGTAGCGGATTTTGGCATTCTCAATCCACTATAGATAACGCCGAGTCAAACTGATGGTTGCCAGGGAACATGGAAAGGTCAAAAATTTGAATGCAGTGATATCAGATACATAGAATCTGCCTTATTTTAAACGTTGTTAATGGCTACATATCTTTTGCAAAGATGACTAAATAAACAAACCCCAACAAAAAGAAAAGGAGCAGTGCCGGTGTCTATATGAACACACACGCACAGTACCACAGACTTGATTTTGACATTATGGGAGATAAGTGGTTTTGCTGGTGCATTTTAATAAATGAAACCAAAATATACCATTTTTTCTACCTTTTATCCTGTTTTATTATACTATTAATATACACCAAACGCATAATTTTGTTCTTTACAGTACTAAGTTCTAACCATAAAGTTTAAACTAACCAAGAATCATGCTACCATAAAGCTCTAACCAATCAAGAATTATCTGACATTCTCAAAAGCCAAAACATATAAAAGATAGATATTTACCCCAATACTCCGTATCACCCATAAGCTTACAGCCATCAATAGTCCTACCCCACTTTTGTTGAACGCTAGAGATTCTTCAAATATGATGCCTGCATATCCTATTACAAATAGCAATGCCATAGCAAGATCCTGCAGTGAGACATCACATATCGAGCTCCCAACTTTCAGAACAGAAGATACATTTGCAAATGCATATACTTTACTATGAAACTACCATAAGTGAAATAAGGTATTAATGTACCTGATTTGCCGCGACCCAGGAATGGTTAATTGCAACTGTCCCAGTTGCAGCCGCAGCAAATACCGCAACGGCTTTGAGCAAATCAGTCTTGGGCTGATAGTTATCTTCAAAATCTTGTGAGCTTGTTTCATCAACTGAACATAGAGGATCACAAGTTCCAGATTCTGATGTCAATTCCTATTACCAAAATTAACCCCTTAGCATATGAAAAACAGATTCTGTAACTTTCCAATAAAAGTACTAATACACAAATTTACTAACTGAATCACCAAAATTAACCCCTTTATCTTGTATAAGCTAATTTCAAATGAAAATCATTTGAATTGAATTAATTAAGCTTAAAATTTGAATCTTTTCTTGATTATTGAGGTACCCTTAACATGCAATTATGCAAAACAGCATAAAAAATCAAAATTAGTAGATAATAAGCAGAAAGGTTAAAAGGGTAATCTTAGAAGAAGAACCTGGAACTGTTGTTGGGAACTTTGTGGAGGCTGAAAAGAAGAGTTTGAATCTCTAGCTTTATCTTCAGCACGTGCCAATACATTATTACGGAGTAACTTGGAATTGGGAACTCCGAATCTGTTTCTACAAGAAGAAGAAGAAGAAGAAGAAGAAGAAACCAAGAAGGGTTGTGATTGTGATGGCGAAGATTGAATTGTGTGAAGAGGATGAGAAGAAAGTTTAGAATTCCGTGAATGTTGGAACATAGACAAGTGTGTTCCGATTGAAAACGTAGCCATTTTGTTCCGGCAACTGTAGTATCCAACAGCAACAGAGTGAAGGATGTTTTTGACAATTATTTAGTTAGCTTCATTCATAGCAAGAGTGGAAAGAAAGAAATATACTAGCAGTAGTTTGATTCCTTTTTCCTTTCTGGATTACTGATAATGAATGGTAACTGTAAGTGGTTTGGTAAATTTTGGTTTCGGAAATGAAAAAAAGAAAGAAAAATAAAAAAAACAGTTTCGACATGAGGGCTGTCCGCAAGTGATGATATTAACCAAGTCAGGGACATGATAAAATAATTTAATAATTTATGATTTGTCATAAATCAGCTCAGCAGTTAAATTTAATAAAAACATATTTGCTCTTCCTTCTTCGTTTCCAACCCTAGCTCTCACTACTTTTTCTTCTTCTTAATTCATCGAAGAGAGGTGATTTTAGATTAGTTTTACCCTAAAATCATCCATTCAAATTGTTTTTTCTTTCTCGTTATAATAAATAAGTGATTTTCACATATTTGTTAGTTTTAATTTATCGTCTTTGTGCGGTGTATTTATTTTCTCATTTTTGTACGGTATTCATTTGTTTCAGGTTGGAGGAGTAGATATGATCTAGTGCAGATTCAATCAATGTCGACTTTGGTGTCATCAACGTTACAGATCTAAAGACATCGATATTTCGGACACTTCAATATAATCATATTTGTAGGCATATGCAATTTGTAGTTTAATGAAATTAACATGGATGTTGTCAATTTGTTCGCAGGGCATATGCAATTTGTAGTTTAATGAAATTAACATGGATGTTGTCAATTTGTTCGCAGATTTATCTTTTTTGTTTTTAGCGATTATGAATTTGTATTGCATCGATGTACTCTTTTTATTTTAATAAATGAATATCGTTTATTTTATCAAAAAAAGTTAAATTTAGTAAATAAAAAGGTAAATAGTGTCGCCTGAACATTAGTTAAGGATGTTTAATATAGTTATAAAAAAAACATTGAAATTTGTATAGTTAATGTTTATAAAATATAAATAGTGTTATTTTTAATATAGAATGGATTTTAGAGGTATTGATAACAAATGGATTTTGTTTAAAATTATATTTAACTTTATCTAATTATTGATGAGAGTTGTAATTCCAGGAACTGCCTAGGGGTAGTTCGTTTTGTTCAAACAATTGCCGCGACATTCATTCTGGATTGATGAATTTGGTTGCTTCCCGGGACAACAATATTCCCGAGCATTTTCAAAAACTCATGAGAAAAAAACAGGGTGTTCCACTCGATATTAAATGGAGACTCCTTAACCGAAAATTATTTCCATGGGATGACACTAAACCATTACTATCAAAAGCGCATGCCAAAGATTGGTGCAAGTATACTCTATCATTTTGTTTTGAATTTTCTTATGAGATATGCCAAATTTAACCGACCATGTTGTTATTTCAGGAAAGGTTTCGATTAATGTTTGGGTCTGACGGCGCTGATGTTATCAGAGGAATGATCCTTGGAAAGAACTTGGAAGACCAAGATTTAAATGAGTTTTATTGTGCGGTTCTTACCGTAGGGTAAGAATTGTTAATTCTCTTCAACGTATTTTATACTTCAGTCTTCAATTTTATTGTGCGATTATGAATTTGTATTGCATCGATGTACTCTTTTTATTTTAATAAATGAATATCGTTTATTTTATCAAAAAAAGTTAAATTTAGTAAATAAAAAGGTAAATAGTGTCGCCGGAACATTAGTTAAGGATGTTTAATATAGTTATAAAAAAACATTGAAATTTGTATAGTTAATGTTTATAAAATATAAATAGTGTTATTTTTAATATAGAATGGATTTTAGAGGTATTGATAACAAATGGATTTTGTTTAAAATTATATTTAACTTTATCTAATTATTGACTAGAGTTGTAATTGCAGAAACTGCCTAGGGGTAGTTGGTTTTGTTCAAACAACTGCCGTGACATTCATTCCGGATTGATGAATTTGGTTGCTTCCCGGGACAACAATATTTCCGAGCATTTTCAAAAACACACGAGAAAAAACAGGGTGTTCCACTCGATATTAAATGGAGACTCCTTAACCGAAAATTATTTCCATGGGATGACACTAAACCATTACTATCAAAAGCGCATGCCATCTTTGGTGCAAGTATACTCTATCATTTTGTTTTGAATTTTCTTGTGAGATATGCCCAAATTTAACCGACAATGTTGTTATTTCAGGAAAGGTTTCGATTAATGTTTGGGTCTGACGGCGCTGATGTTATCAGAGGAATGATCCTTGGAAAGAACTTGGAAGACCAAGATTTGAGTGGGTTTATCGTGTGTTTCTTACCGTAGGGCAAGAATTGTTAATTCTCTTCAACGTATTTCATACTTAAGTCTTCAATTTTATTGTGCAATTATGAATTTGTATTGCATCGATTTACTCTTGTTATTTTAATAAATGAATATCGTGTATTTTATCAAAAAAAGTTAAATTTAGTAAATAAAAAGGTAAATAGTGTTGCCGGAACATTAGTTAAGGATGTTTAATATAGTTATAAAAAAAACATTGAAATTTGTATATTTAATGTTTATAAAATATGAATAGTGTTATTTTCAATATAGAATTGATTTTAGAGGTATTGATAACTAATGGATTTTGTTTAAAATTATATTTAACTTTATCTAATTATTGATGAGAGTTGTAATTCCAGGAACTGCCTAGGGGTAGTTGGTTTTGTTCAAACAACTGTCGTGACATTCATTCCGGATTGATGAATTTGGTTGCTTCCCGGGACAACAATATTCCCGAGCATTTTCAAAAACTTATGAGAAAAAAACAGGGTGTTGGACTCGATATTAAATGGAGACTCCTTAACCGAAAATTATTTCCATGGGATGACACTAAACCATTACTATCAAAAGCGCATGCCATCTTTGGTGCAAGTATACTCTATCATTTTGTTTTGAATTTTCTTATGAGATATGCCCAAATTTAACCGACAATGTTGTTATTTCAGGAAAGGTTTTGATTAATGTTTGGGTCTGATGGCGCTGATGTTATAAGAGGAATGATCCTTGGAAGGAACTTGGAAGACCAAGATTTGAGTGGGTTTTATTGTGCGGTTCTTACCGTAGGGTAAGAATTGTTAATTCTCTTCAACGTATTTTATACTTCAGTCTTCAATTTTATTGTGCGATTATGAATTTGTATTGCATCGATTTACTCTTGTTATTTTAATAAATGAATATCGTTTATTTTATCAAAAAAAGTTAAATTTAATAAATAAAAAGGTAAATAGTGTTGCCGGAACATTAGTTAAGGATGTTTAATATAGTTATAAAAAAACATTGAAATTTGTACAGTTAATGTTTATAAAATATAAATAGTGTTATTTTCAATATAGAATTTGTTTTTTATCTTTAACCAGTACTTTAGGAATATTAGTTACCATGGCAAAAAATTATTAAAATTGAGATCGTATTGGAATTGAGATCGTATAATTGTGTGTGAGTTTGATTTATTAGTAAAATTATTTTATCTTTACGGTAACAATTTTTAAAATCAAACACCTGATTAATTGTGATATATTGTTTGATGGAAAAAGTTTTTTTATTATCATAATAAAAAAACTTTATCCACCAAACAATACATCACAATGGAGTACAAGACCTAAAAAACCTATGAAATAGAATTCCTCATTCCGCTCCGCTCCATTCCATTGTATTCCATCAATTCAAACGGAGTCTAAAAAACCTATGAAAGATACAAAACCTATGAAAGATACAATATAAATTTTTACTTTCCAACTAAATTTTCTTCATGCACATAAATCTGAAATGAAATTGAACCTCAACCATATACCTAACTAAGGAGAACAACACTCTTACCAATTGTTTGTAATTTTTTTTATCTTTATAAGATAATGGAGTACATAAAAATTAAACTCATACTTGCCTATGTATTTAAATGAAATTAGATGCAAATAGAAAAAGGTATGCTAAATAGGACATAAGTGCACTTTGCCCTATCATTTTACTGCAAACATGCTGCAACAAGCAACATTCTCATCAATCTCAAAACACTACAAATTTGAATATAATTAATATTTGTCCATCAATTAAGAACACAAATAATCCATGATACTTACATTTTACCTTATGTTCAAAATTGTGTAACAAATTAAAGGATTATGGTTGTATCACCCTATACTTACTACCATTCACCTAATTATTATTTTTTTCTTTCTGAATTTCAACATCACGACCGCAACTACGGCGGCTTCAACCAAGATATGTACACAATTCCGCATTGTTCTATCGGGGACCGCAACCGCTTTCCATAGTCCCTCGGGGAAGTATTTCGGTGTTGGCCCTCATGCATAAAAAGTGAGAATCATCAAGCTCCATCACCCTGAACCAAATCAGTCTCTCATTTAATTCATTCCACTTCTTTAGCACCCTTTCATCATGATGCAAGGGTGGGACCTCAGAGAAGTTCTCGATGATCTCTTCGAGAAAAGTAACTCTAGAGCTGGTCAACTCTGCTGACAATTCATCTTTCTTCACCAGCATGTCCTTCAACCTCATCAACTTATTTAGAGTCTTGAGCCTCTCACACAAGATTTTCAGCGGCATCATCATGGAGGTTGGGTTGGACTCCTCCATCATCTTCCTCGAAGTCAACCTCATAAGTTTCTCATATAATTCATTCCAACTCTCATTTAATTCACTCCATGTATTTCGCCAGCCCTCATCAAGGGGCAGCGGCATGGAGGTGGTCTCAGAGAAGTTCTTAAAGATGGCATCAACATCTTCAGGAGTTAGTGTGGAGTTGGTCTGTATCTCCTTTAACCTCATCAACCTATTGAAAGTCTTGATCTTCTCACACAAGACTTCCAACCTATGAGACAGCCAAGTGGGGTTGGAGTTGGACCTTATCTCCATCGCCCTCAAACTTTGCCTTTCATCATTTAATTTATCCAACTTCTCATCTAATTCACGCCACCTATCTTGCCACCCTTCGTCGTCAAGGGGGTTTGAGATGATCTCTTCGAGTAGAGTTCGTCTGCAGTTGGTCAACTCGGCTGACATCTCATCTTGCTTGACTAGCATATCCTTCAACATCTTTAACCTATCCAACCTATATAAGTTCTTGAGCTTCTCAGACATGATGATTTCCTGCGTCTGCTGCGGAAGCAAGGGCGGCACCGGCACCACCGACAACAGCGAGAGATCATTGATTGTCTCATCCATAAAACCTTGTCCGGATTTGATCGTCTCCGATAAGAGTCGAGCATCAGCAGCATATTTATCCCTGAAACTCAATAAACTGACTGTTAACCGGTTCCATTTATTGTCAAATTGGTAGTCGGAATTGGACCGATAAGAGATTTGCTCGGTTTGGGTTTTTCTGAAAAGTTCTCCTCCAGGAAAGGGAAAGGAAGGAGGGCGATATTTGGAATTGAGGCTATCCACGGCGGTGCTACCGGGGTCGAAGGTGGAACATAGGCGGCTTTGAAGCATAAAAAGGTGGGTTTTTCTCGTTCTTAGGCGGAGGAGGAGGAGGGCTGCCATTGCTAATTTTAGATGTGCCCGCAAAGGAACCGTTAGGGATTGTAGGGTTTGGTGCAAATTCGGGGATGAACCCGGTAATAGTGTAAAATGGGAAGCCAAGTAATACTCTTAATCTCGCTTTATTTTGTAACATCATTAAATTTATATCGTGCAAAATAATCAAATAATATATCAAAATAAACATATAAATAATATTAAAAAAGAAAATAATCTTGTGCACGGCACGGGCTAACATACTAGTTATATACATAACGAGATTCACACGAAGCTTTCTCGTGCATTCTCAAGAAAAAAAATCATATGTGTCATGTTTCTACTTATGAGGAGTTTTTAACACGAGGTCTGTGGTTTGAATCTAATTGACAACAATAATTTAATTTTATATGGAATTTTGCCTTTTTTTTTTTTGTTTTTAGAGAAAACTAACTTATTATTAGTATAAGGTCTGTTGTTCTATTCTCATTGATAACAATAATTTAATTTTTATAATATTTTAATTTTATGGAAAGCTATTATTGTTTTTTTAGAAAAAATAACCTTATTGTTTAAAAAAAAAATTGTTGGATATATACAATTAAATTAGAGTTTTTATTTTGTATCAAGTTTGTATTATTTTTTGTCATTCAATTAGAATATTATATTTTTTATGTAGAAATCTTTCTTTTTATGGGGATTGGTATTTTTACATTTAGAAACTCTAATATTATTGTATATTTTAATATTATTGCTAGGTGAAATTCATTCATTATTTTCACAAAATCTAAAACCAAAAGTCTTTTCTCATATTTATTATCACTATTTTATTTCTGTCTTTATAGTGAAACATACGTAAGTAAGTAATAAATTAAAGCTAGTTTTTTTTTAGTTGAAGTGGTAAAACACTGGAAATTAAACTCATATAATTGTGAGACTCCGGATTCGAACCTGAGTCATAACATCCGCCTAACAATTTTGGCATATTTTGTCAGTTGAACTATGATTTATGGGATAAAAGTAGATTTTCTTTACTCATATCAAATAAAAGGGTGTGGTGGTTGATTGATTGTGACAAATACACTTGTTAAACATGTTAAAAAATGAATAAAAAACAAAAGTAATAGTGATTAGATAACTTTTTACATTTTTAATTTGCATATATTAAATGCAAAATTTATATAAAAAAAATCATAATAATTTAATTAATTAGTACGAGTGCACTATTTAGCATTTTTGAATAAAAAAATATCCTTTATAAACGATAGTATTAGCCTATTTGGTTGTTGTAACAAAAAAGAAAAACACAGAAGAAGCCACGTATGTATTGATGAGTCAGATATATGAATGGTCATGGTTTCATCATCACTTTGTTTGTAATTGTTCATAACAAAGTAACAGAAAGAGATAAAGAATAAAGGATTGCAATTCCATTGTTACAGCAAGCAACTTCATCTCATCAACCATGGCACTCGCTCAAGCTCAATCCTCCGCTTCTCTTTCTGTCTCTATTCGAGGTAATCCTCTGCTTTTTCAATTCTCAAAGTTAGTTCTCTCAATTGAACTAAACTAAACTAACTATGTTGCAGATGCACGTGTTTTCACCTCAAGAAACAACTACCCTGCAGCAGCCTCTGCTCAATTTCCTAAACACACTTTGTCATCTGCTCGAGCATCCTTCGCCACTGGTTCTTCACTAAGTAACATTTCTAATCCATTTTGCAGTTTCTTAATTAAACATGTTTTTGCAATATCTTATCCAATGAGATTCGGCTTTTGTTTTTGCTGTATGTTTATATGCTTGAGATTTATAATTTAACATGTAAGTCTATGACGTTAATTCAGACTTTGGGAAGGGTGAAACTAAAGTATTGTTGAAATAAGATCCTAGTTATGAAGCTAAGTAAATTTTGACTTGTTTCAAGTGATTCGGAGAAGTCGTGACAGGAAGACTGTGTGCAAAGCAATGCCGGTTTCGATAAGATGTGAACAAAACACCAATGACGGAAACGGTTTGGATGTATGGCTAGGGCGGGTAGCGATGGTTGGTTTTGCAGTAGCCCTTACTGTTGAAATTACTAGTGGCAAAGGACTCCTAGAGGTATGTTTACACCCCATACAGTAGATATTAAATTGAGCTATGTATCTGTTCATGATCTTTTAAGCTATTGAGTTGGTGTATGTAGTGATTATAAGCATATAGGTTCATATATATAACTTTCTGATGCATCTAGAGTAAGTAGAATCTTCCAAGTGAACATAAGCTTGCAATGCGCCAAAACTGCCACTAAATTTATTAAGTTTTGATTTTGATACTCCTTACTTATCTCAACCTCTAGCTGGTTATTAATAGCAGAATTGCAAAAGAATAACAGTATTCCTGTACTTTGATATTGCAGAACTTTGGACTTACAAGTCCACTACCTACAGTTGCCTTGGCTGTAACAGCACTGGTGGGTGTCTTGACGGCAGTTTTCATCTTCCAGTCAGCCTCAGAGAATTGATTACATACTTAGGCTGGTTGTGTTTGTTGTAAATTCTGTAGTTTCAAATGGAGTTCAATTTTTCAAGTAACATTTTTATCACTGTTTTGTTGTAATATTAATATTCTTGGTGAAAAGAAATGGCATTATTATTGATCCTGAAAGGTTGAAGTCATTGAAGCCTTAATTGGCTGAATCCAAAGCCAATGTTTATTTTTTGTATTATGTATTGTTATGTTATCCCATTGTACTAGTACGAAGTGAATTAAGGAGGAATAATTTTTGACCAGCAAGCATGAAATTATCCTTAGCATTCCTATTTTATTTTATAAACCTTGCATACAAATAATCAAATAGGAATTAAAGCTATATATAAGCACCACAATTGATGTTAATCATAAGTCACAGTTCTAACTTTAATTCTAACTTTCTTTTTATGAAGAACCTTGAATTGTTCATCAAAAGATGGTTATATATGTAGTTGATTTCATAAGTTTGCTATACTCAGCTTAGGAATTCACATCTTTCCAATAAATACTGACATAAAAATCAGTGACCAACTACCATGGAAATCAAATCACTGAGTATTCTGCTTAATAAATTTAAGATGTCTTCATTCACAAAGTAGTGTAATGCTTCCTAGAAATAGTACACTTATAGAAAGATCTTCAAAAAAGGGGACCATTATAGCATCCATACAAGAGGCATTATATTTCCATAGACCGAATTCCAGACCCAGCCTTTGATTTATTCTTCCTCTTCTTCGACCCATTTATGTTCGGTCTTTTCTTGGGCAGTTGTTCCTCTACTACTGGTTCTGGTTGTGTGCTCCGTAAGTGTTGATAAATAGCAGCCAAGGGATCCACTTGGGAGGAATGATCCTTAAAAAACTCAGACAATCGTTGTCCTTCCTTCAATCTGATGAATAAGTAATAAGGGTTACAAAAATACTATTTGACATATCAAATGTATAGCGGCCAATATAATTGAATTATGTATGAAACACTCACACTAAGGTCTGTCGATTTTTACAATTAAGCTTGAAGTTATCCTCATTGCTTGGTTTCTGTGGTTCCTTCAACCCCGGAAGGGTCTCTAAGAATGAAGAGAGGTTATATGCTTTCAATTTTTTCTGCCGCCTTTGATGTTTGCTCTTGTTCTGACAGAATAAAACATTTTCCCAAAATCAATAACACTGATGTTCTGCACATAAAATAAGAGGGGCATACATATCTAAAAGAACTTTGGTCCAGTTAGTATAAAATTAAATCAATCGTGTCATCAGGACATTCACAACAAATATGTGTTCACAAATCTTCAAGATAATTAGTATGTTCTGGTTTGAATTAGCTCTTAACTATTGGGAATTTTTCAATAAATAAGGTATAGTTCTTTGCTTATGAAAAACTTCTTATATGTTTCAAAGTGCTTATGAACAAAATAAATGAGGCAGCTTCTGAAAAATTGAGATGCCTGATCTAATTCCAACTAGCACAAGAGGCTGCTCATGTTTAAACACCCGCAATTATTGCAACACTCTTTTTATATTTTCTTTCATGAGCGCTTCTTGAAATGTTACCAAAACTGGTTCTAAAAACATAAAAAGTAAAGTTTCAGTCCGGATATCATCACAAGTTTACTGTTCCCCCTGTTTTCTTTAAAGAGCAAGAAAAAAATTGTATGTTTCTTTGCAACTCCAGTCAAGTCGGTATTGATTCTACCGAGTGAGTTGGAATTAAATATATTGAGAACTCCCAACTTTTATTATACTAATGCATCAATCAGATACACAATATTTCATCATGATCTACAGACAGGTACCACATACACGCGTTTATCAAAATTAACATTAAAAATCTCCTTGGATTATAATCTTTCTGTAAGCAACAAAATCACATTAACATCCATATACGACTATCAGAGCAGTGACAACAAGTGTTAATCATGACAAATGACATGTCCTAATCTGTAACTGTTGGGATTTGGAAACCATAAGGGAAGCAATGATTTATAACAACCAGCAAATGATTAACTGTAGACACTGAAAAATAGATTCTCACCTTAGAAATAGACTTTTGTGCAGTCAAGGAAGCAACAGCATTTTTCACCTCTGCAATAACAGCAGGGGTGGGAAAGAGTTAAATTTCTAGACAGGTGTGTGTAACATGAACCAAACCACAAACTATAATCTTCATATACACGAAAATAAAACAGATACATTGAACCCTTTAGTCCTTATATAAATCTAGCACACATGACCAGAAATTATAATGTTGTAATTCAAAAGATGAAAAATTTGATCCCCCAAACTTACTGGTATAAAACTGTAGCTTTTTTTCGAACTTGCGGTCCGACTTTGAATCTGATGAATCTGACCTGCACATATGAAAAGCTCGACCTCAGACTTGCATAAACGCTAAGCAGTCATAAAGAAACTAATTTTAACTTTCAAAAGAGAAGTGATTAACCTTGTATTTGGCTTGCCCATTGCTGTAAAACTTAGGGTATGAACTGAGCCAAATCCTATAATAAAAGATACACAAGCTAACTTAAAAATTCACAAACATAAAAATCTTAATTGAATTGCATAAATTAGAAGCATAACTCACAATCACATTGTTACAGAAATAATCATTATTTATTGGATGAAAATAATTCAGACTTCCAATAATTTTCAGCCCAAAAGGAAAAAATTATTCTCGTACTACGCTCGCACTAAGTAAAGTGCTAAAAAGAGTGACATAGAATACAAGTTTAACCAATTTTTAATTTCTAGGGTTCAAGTTTTTCCCAGTTCTTAAACTAGCAACATTAAATTGATTGAATGGAGATGACAATTGACAACAAACTGCAAAGTCCAGACAAACCTGAAGGAATGCGAGTTAGTGTGAACAGAAGAAGGGAAGCGCGTAGGGGAAAGAGTCACCGGAGCAGGGGAGAGAGACGTCGCCGCCTTGTCGCGCCGCGTGGGGTTTAATAAGATGATTCGGTGAAGAGGTACTAGCTAGTGGTTGAGATTGGGAGTATGAAACGCCTAAAACGTGGGGTATTTCAGTAATTTGGATTTTATATTTAAAATTAGAGCGAAAATAATATGAAAAAAATCTATATAGATATAATATTTTAAAGTTGATTTTGAGTTAATTTTTTTGATAATATCTGCTAAATTGTACGTTTTCACGTTTTAAAATTAATATTTCACAATATGTGTCAAAAAAATAAATTAATATTTCACAATTGTGTATGTAAAACAACTAGATATCAAACTTGTGCATTGCACGGGAAACAATTTCTTTATATAATTGAATTTTAGATTTCACATTTTAAAACGACCAATCATATATTAAATAAATAATAAGACAACCTCATGACAATATATAGAGATAATACTTTAAATACGATCAATAATTAAATTAAGATGATACTATTATATCATGCATTATACAAAACATTCCACCCTGTCCCTCGCACCCATACAATACATTATATTTCACCACCGCAACAAACCAATGGCTTACATAATTCCTTTTACCACCGACAATCACCTCAAAACCATAATCGTAACAATCATTTTTCACGAGCCTCACATTCATCGTCCAACAAACTTCACAAAAACTATTACTAATTGTATTTAATTAAACTTCTATTATTTACCAACCCAAAAGATTATAAAACTCAATCGAATAACAATTTAAATAAAAGACCAACTAATATAAATTGTATGCGTTTACATAAACTTAACTATAGTGATAAAATCGGGAACTATAGTGATAAAAATATCACATTCTATTTTATATGCATAGTCGAGAGTTAAATTTTAAACACGCTATTTATTTACTTTGGAATTCAACCATACTTGAACTCTCTAAGTCTCTACCAGTGTGTGTTTCAGCCATTCTATTTGTCCCTTTCTTTTGGGGATAAAAAAGTTTGAAGAGTTCTGCCGTCATAAGTCATTCATGACTAAGAACATGTTGTGTTGTTTTGTGGACTCCTCAGAGTTAATGAAACGCACCGTATACCGCTCATGTCTCAATCAACAAAACTACCCAAATCAAACTGCTTCCAATATTTCCCAAGAATAATAAGAATAATGTCAAATATAATATCATACTATCATTTGAATAGAATCTTTTACTAATAAAAGGAAGCTCCTACATAGCTCCTAAGCTTCCATTGTGCCTATGTGGCACCTCTAAGAAAACTCCACATATTTATTAAAACTTTATACCAACTTCTCTTAATTATTTAATTTTAAATAAAATTTATCCTCCACAAATTTAATTTAATATTTCATGATTAATACATGAATATAGAAAGACAAAATACATTTCTTACATATGGATCAATAAAAAACTAAAATGCTCATTCAAGAGACTATAAATAAATAAATAAATGTAAATTCATAATTGTAGTATATGAGAAGAAAAAAACATAAATTAAGTTGAAGTTACAAAATCCTCTCATCTTTCTTATTTTATCTAAGAAATTATTGTTATTGTGTCATATAGTCCAATGGAAATGGATTAGATGAAGAGTCATACTATAAAAAAAATAATTGGATAGCCATTGAACTCAAGTATCAACAAGAATTTGTATAGTCAATTAATATAAGGTACCTTTAAAATTTAATTTGACGTTATACAAGTGATCTAACTAAAATGGAATAATTTATTTATAATTGGTTATGGAGTTGAAAGATTATAACATAAGATCTATTAATTATATAATGAAAGGAAGCTCCTACATAGCTCCTAAGCTTCCATTGTGCCTATGTGGCACCTCTAAGAAAACTCCACATATTTATTAAAACTTTATACCAACTTCTCTTAATTATTTAATTTTAAATAAAATTTATCCTCCACAAATTTAATTTAATATTTCATGATTAATACATGAATATAGAAAGACAAAATACATTTCTTACATATGGATCAATAAAAAACTAAAATGCTCATTCAAGAGACTATAAATAAATAAATAAATGTAAATTCATAATTGTAGTATATGAGAAGAAAAAAACATAAATTAAGTTGAAGTTACAAAATCCTCTCATCTTTCTTATTTTATCTTATATAATGCTATTAGATTTTATTTAAATTTGAGATTTTTCATCCTCAATTCATCTAACTTTTTGTATATAAAAATTTCGGTTTGGGTCTTCATCTCTCACTCTAAACAACTTTGAGGTTATACTCTTTAATTTTGTATTAAAATTTTGTTTCACTTTTTTATATGATTATGCAGGTTCAAAAGTCAAAGAAAAGTATTTGAAAAATGAAGAAAAAAAAATCTAACGAAGATTTGAAGGAGAATTTATGAGGTATATTTTGTCTATCCCTTAAAATAACTTTCTTTAGATTATAGGATGCATTTTTTCCAAGCATTGGTTTTTGTAATTTTTTTTATATGTTCTCATAATCTTTCAAGACATCAACTCTAATAATTTACATGCATCTTTTGAGGTCATTAGATTTGTAAATTGTAATTGTTTGATTTATAAATTTGAGATTTTGATCATTGTCATTTCAATATGCAACTATAGAATGGTACCTTTTCAATTTTATATTATAAGTTTTTTTTCCCTTTTTCTCTTTTTATCTCATGAATATTTATTGATTTTTACATAGCGGTGTATGTTACTCTTAGATTTATGAAATATTTTAGCCCTATTTTTTATTTATTTATATGATTTTTATTAGTCTACTTTTCTAACTTTCTTTCACATTTTCTTTTATTTCTTAATACAAAAATGACAATTTTTATCATGTGTATTAGGAGAGGATAAAAGAGGCTTCTATTTTTGCCTTTGTTGCATCCTTAATGCTCGAGAAGTCTATGAAAAATGATAGCTCATGTAAATATATCTTTGAGCGCATTTCCATGATGGTGCTATTCATAATACCATGTTCATGTATACTAAAGTTGTTTTTTTTAGGATAAACTAAAGTTTAATATTGTTGGTTCTTCAGTTGAACTATGGTTATTGTATATTTCTTTTTTATTTTTAGGCCGGAAGAAAGTTTTCACCGTAGATATATATGATATGAATAGATGGAAAAGTATTCATTACTTTATCACATCATTATTCATTTAAAATAATTTTTAAAAGACATTTTTTTATATTTTAACAATGGTTGTAATCTAATCTAAATATATACAACCCCTAAAACAATATTGCATTAAATATTTTTAAAAATAATTAGAACAATAGATAAATGCGAATAAACTAATCTTATTTGAAAAGGTTTAAATTATAAAGTAAATATTTTTCATTAAAAATGATAGAAAATTAACATAAAAAGTAAAGAAGAAACGTGAAAGATATTTTTATTCTTTTTTCTTCTTTTTTGTGTAGTATATTATGCGTAATAATAATGTGACATATCTAAAAAAGCATAAAAAAAAAGAAGCGAAATTTGTGTCAAATTTTTTTCCCTCATTCTTAATCTATTGGTCCCTATAATTGTATGGATTCAAATTTGACATTCTTTTCAACTTCTAAATATTAAATATTATTTGTGATAATGTAATTGTAAACATTGGTAACATATAGCACTTCTTTGTCAAAAAAAAAAAAAACATATAGCACTTCTTTATTTTCATTAAATATATATCGGATCAAGAGTTTCTTATCACGTGCATTTATATCATCATATTAGTAATGTTAATACATTTATTTTTTGATAGCTATATATACTCTTATTGTGCACAAATCAATGGGAAGTACTCATTAAAATTTACTATTTTTTTTGTATAAAAAAAAAGATTTACTATTTTTTTTTGACAAAACTCATTTATGATTTTTTAGAAGTTTAAAAGTTCAATATATTCAATTTATAACCAAACCGAAAACTCATTTAAGAATTTTGCATAACAAAAAGCACATAAACCAAACCACTCACAAAAAAAAATCGTAATCAATAAAAGACAAGATATAACTCTACTGCTACGTACCAAGTGAATGTTTGATAAGAAATTCCAAAAGAAATGAAATTATTATCAAAGTAAAAATTGTCTTTTCAATAAATATGAGAGGCCTTAAATTGCACAGATGAGTAAAACAAATAGTTACGTCATGTTATGTGTAACTTTGAATCATAAATCAGCGACGGTGAGGATTAAGGATTTAGTAATGTTCTTATTTTTCCAGAAATGAATGAAGGAGTAAAGGGTTCATGTGAAGAAGATGAATGTTAACATTTTTATCATAAAACTAACGGAAAAGACCAAAATGATTAACATAAGTATAGTTTTTTTTTTTGTCAAGTAACTTAGTATAGTTAATGGACCAAAATGAAACAAAAATTAGTGAGGGGATCAAAATGAAACCAACAAATAAGTTAAGGGACCAAAAAACTAATTTAGCCTTTATTTAAATTTCACTCACTCTTTTTAATATCTATTAATCAAGATTTTTTTTTGGTTTCATTCTCTCATAGTACTTTGAGCCTATTCACATAAATATTTTATGAGTTTTTCTATCATATGCAAATTTGCACATGCTAAGAAGTTTAAAATAAAAAATTTATACTAAAATTTGTGCATTTTATATTAAATGTATAACTTTTAATAAATAATTGAAGAGAAAATAAGCAACTATGCTACTTGGAATGTACCGGTACTTTCAAGGAATGTGATAAAAAAATGACAAGGGAAAAACTACCATATATAAATCTTATTCTATAAATGAAGCTTATGTCAACCTTCTTTGCTCTTATGCGCAATATTGTTAGTAAGCATGAGCTTCTTAGCCCTCTTTTTTATCAAAAAAATAAATAAATATATTGTTAGTAAGTATGATTGACTTTAACTCTTTGAAAAAAAATGTGAAATACACTAAATTTAAAAACAGAAAAGCAACTTGCAACTACATGACTATGATCTATAAAAAAGAAATTAAATTATTATACGATTACACTATTAGGATAAAATATGATAATCTCATCAAATTTATGAAATGTTATAGGAGACCCACTAAAAACTATTTTAATTGTCTTTAAAATAAATATACAAGTCTACTATATAAAACAATACAAAAACTCGTAATTTTTAACGAGCATTGCTATTTAGCATGAAATTTTTACACAAGAAATGCAAGAATTAACACATGGCAAAATCTTAAAGGATGATGTCATTTAATCTTCTTTTTTAGTGGAAAACATGGGTGGTTATGGATGTAATTAAGGGTGAGGATTTATTCATCTCTTTCTTGCATCAAAAAATTCTTGCATCATTTAATTATGTCTCATTATACTTATTTTAATTATTATTTTATTTTATATATATTTGTAAAAATATTTTATGTATTTTTTAATCAAAACCGTGCAACGCACGGGTTTATTTCTAGTAAGAATAACAAATTTGACCAAAAAAATAAACAATAAGAATAAAAACAATTTTGTCAAAAAAAAAGAATAAAAACAAAAACAATAGTTCTTCATAAAACGGGAGGGGGTGTAGCAAGTAAAAACAACACGAACAAGCATCATGATGAATTCTCTATCCATATTTGCGTTTTTCTGTGCGATTTCCGTCGCGGCAGCTTCCAAAGCCTATCCATCCGTCCCCGGCCTCGATTCCGGCGATTGCTCTCTCACCGGCGAAGAAACTACTCTTGTTCCTCCACGGCGAGAAGTCTACGATGAGGGAAAAATATACGATATTTCCCACAGATACGTTCCTACCTTACCGGTGTGGGAATCTGAAGAAGGATTAGGTCACTTCTTATGGCTTGCTTCTAGCATGAAGAATGGATCACGCGCTAATGGCTCCGCTATGCAGCTTGGTGCTCACACTGGTACTCACGTTGACGCGCCTGGTCACTTCTATGATAATTACTACGACGCTGGATTCGATGTTGATTCTCTTGATTTACAACTCCTCAATGGTATAATCCTTCTTCTCTTTCTCATTTAACTTTCATACTTGTTATCATCAATTTAGTCACTAAACTATCACTTTACTTCCAATTTACTTCATAAACAGTTCTTGCTTAATTGACACAGATTTTCATATACTTTACGGACTTAATTGACGGATTTCTTATAGTTTGTGACTAATTATATTTATAGTTTAGGAGTAAATTGGATAGATATGGCAGTTTAGAGACTAAATTGAAGATTTACTTACTTAACATTTATAGCAGTATTACGCCTTTCTTTAGAAGAAATCTAAAATAATTATTTTAAGGGTCATGCTAAACAGTGCACGATACACTTGTTAAGCATACTAAAAATAGAAATAAAACATAAAGTTAATGTCGATAAATACAACTTTTTACACTTTCAATGTATTGAATGCACAAATTCCAAAACAAAATTTTCTTATTTATGTACTTAACTAGTACACTGAGTGCACTATTTAACATTTTCCTTATTTTAATTCTTACTCAAGTGGTTGGTGCTTAGGGTGTGCAAGTGTTGAAAATATGGGGTACTGAGTTGAATTCCTAATCATTAGTAATAGTACTAGTAGCAGTATTCATTACACTCTCCCGTCACTATTATAAACAAAAAATAATTTTTTATGTTCATCGAATAACTGATGTATCAGTTACTAATAGTGACTTTTTTGTTTTTGCTTATAATAGTGTGTCCGGAGGGTCTATTATTTTGTTTTTCTATTTCATTTATCATTTTGGGAATGCATTGATTGTTGATTATAAACTGGTTAGATGTTGACAACTGAACTGATACGCCAATGGTTCTGTTCACAGGTCTTACCCTTTTGGTTGATGTTCCACGGGCCAGCAATATTACTGGTATGTGCAACTGATGCTCTTATTTAAATCGTTTTATTTGTTGAATTGTTGCATAGCTCAATTTCACAGCCATGTAAATGCTAAATCTTACCACAGAATAAATGTGATAGAAAATTATACATTTCTTAGCTGTTTGCAGTGCTGCTCTCAAGCATGAAATTTGACGGATGCTCTGCTTTCCCATTTACAAAATGTTTTCTGAGCCGTTACATTTTCAATTTTTGTTTTGAAAATGTAAACTTATCCCTGTTATCAGTGGTTATATTTAATTAAAATATTCAGAAATTTATCTTTTGTCCAGCTGAAGTTATGAAGTCCTTGAACATTCCTAAAGGTGTAAAGCGTGTGCTCTTCAGAACATTAAATACTGACAGGTAAGTTGTATAAGTTACATATGTGCGAGGATTGCTGTAGGAACATCTTCTTGTTTGTTTTCCAGAAAAGAAGCTTTAAGATTTTTTTCTTGATTGCTCTGAAAGTGCTTCTCAAAACAGCTTCATAGTTCTTGCATACACACGAAATGTGTTTTGTATAACATTCATATATCTTTTACAACTTTTTATCACCCAGTTTCAATTTTTGGGTTGCACCTTCTGAGTCATTGTAATGTGGACTGTTAGCCTACACATAAGCAATAGTCGCTTCTTCATTTTATCTGTATGATTTAAGACGGATAGGCCATTGGACGACAGAGAGGGGGTGGGTGACAGAGGTTATACTTAAGAACACAATTTGCTAAGTACCAATGATATATTACACTCTCAAGGGGAGCTTGGAAATGAGAACTGAACTTATAGCTATTAATTCCAAAACAAATTTGTAAGACAATAATAATTCTAGTTATAGCTAATGTTTAATGTATAAAAGAGAGAGAAAGGATTAGAAAAAGATCTATGACTCTAATGAGTGAACTTTATGGATTAAAAGTTATGGAACATATTTAGAAGGAAAAAAATAGGAGAATTCTAAGTAGTTCTCTAGTTATTGTAGTTTTATAATGCAATTTACCAAACATTAAGGTATATTTGGATGGTGGAGATTGGAGAATATGAGAGGGAGAGGAAGGGTTTAAATGTAAAGATTTAAATAAAAAGGTTCATAGATAATCCTTCCCCTTCATTTTATTCCAATATATAAACTTAAGTGTGTTTGATTTGATCTTGCTATTTTAACCTCAATGATCCATATATCAGTTATATAATTTTAACCTTGCAATTTCCACTTTTAGCTTAGTGATATGTATATGTATTTGTGTATTAGAAGCTGCATGTGACTCGTAGGCAATTTTTTTGTTGAAATGTTAGGCGACTTATGTTTAAGAAGGAATTTGATACAAGCTATGTTGGGTTTATGGAGGATGGTGCAAAATGGCTGGTGGAGAACACTGACATCAAACTTGTAGGTGAGATAGAAATCACTATTTAGGATTTGGATTGCTTCCTCAAAAAATAGTTCTTCTGTCTCTTTTTTTCTCAAATAAAACTATCCACTGTCCATTGTGGTCAAATGTGTGAATAACAGCACAGCACAGTTTTTCCTTGTTCGCTTGTTATCTTTTCTTTTTATTTCAAAATTTCAAAATATAAAAATAGCTATTGGCATGCACTTCTTGAGATCCACTACCCGGTGTCGATATTCTATATGACATATGGAGGAGCCATGGCTCCCCAAATTTTTTCTCCTTCTCAATTTTTGGTGATGTAATTTGTAGGAGTTGATTACTTATCTGCTGCAGCTTACGTTCACTCGGTTGAGTCTCATCTTGTTTTTCTGAAAAGCAGGGTAAGAAAGTTTTCTCCTCTGGTGGTAATTTCTGCATATTTTATTCCTACTAATTTGAGTTTTAAAAAAAAAACCCAATAAGATATTGTGGGACGAAGATTGGGATTTGGGATTATTCTCTCTTCTTGAACTTTCAAACTTTTAATATTGATAATGGCGGGTTCTATGCTCATATGCGGATTTTGGCACTCGTTATTGGCAATAAATTTCATTTGTGTAGCCAACAAGAGTGATGGTATATGTCCTCTTTCATTTGATGTCTTGTTCGGGGAAATAACTATTTATTGGATCGCTTCATACCTCTAGTCATCAAATTGAGTCCGACTGGTGACACGATAGTCTCGAAAATTAGCACTGCTAATTTCTCAATGCATCAGTCCTAATAGAATTTTATAGGTGATAGGGTTTTATCAGCACTTCCAAAGCTCTGCTCAACCTATTTTGTTTGTGATCAAAATGAATATTCACTTGATACATCTTTACTTAGGGGAAGGTTAAGATGGTGAACTATATGTATTGATCATCTTGGTGAACTGAAAAAATAACCATTAATTTGATGCTAGAAAAACCCAATAAATAGTTCGCCATGAACCAATAAATATAGTTCAACATGTTAATCTTCGCCCTTTACTCAATGCTCCATCTTCCGGCCTGAATTCACTCATTTGGGTTCAGCTGCTGGTGAGCCATTAGACAAATAATGTTCAGTATATTTGGAGTGATATTTTCGGTTTTAGTCAAAAGAAGATATAGTTGGTTGAAGAGAGTGTTGCGAGAATGCGTATGTTGATTTCCTTTTTTGTAAAATCATCGGTACGCTATGCACTAACAAAGTTCAAATGCATCAGGAAATCATTCTTGTGGAAGGCCTTAAACTAGATGGTGTCCCAACAGGATTATATTCACTCAACTGCTTGCCTCTCAGGTTGGTTCATTCTGAGGCATCACCAATACGATGCATTCTGACAGGATGACAAGTTCCATGAGAGTTCCACGGTATGATTTTATTTATGCTACTGACCTCAAACTCGTCAAGTCTACTATTATTTTATCCTGATCCTTACCAAGTCAAATGTTGATATAGGGTGAAACGGCTGTAGGAAGCAACATAGCCTGAAGATAGTCACCAGTATCAACAAGGAGCATTTTGATGCAAACAAAACTGATAGTAAAAATCTCGAATGGTTGTCTTTTATAAGCTTAGGTTGGCAATGCGCCGGCCTAATGTATGTACTAGTAGTATTATTGTCGTGACCAACCATTGAGGCCTTGTACACCTATAATAAACTCGTGTTTTCAACTTTTACCTCACAAGTCCTTGTGCACTATTTGAATTTTGAACTCGACGACCTGTGCACATAAATTGTTGATATTTATATGAACTTCTCTTCAAATAATAACGAAATATTTCTATCTTGTAAGAGTTTACCAGACGATTTAAACAGTTTTAAGAATATATTGTTTGACTATTTATCAAATAGAATTGTTATGGTAAACACTAGAGTTACATTATTGTTATGATATTGTATAGGGATATAAGAATGATTTAGTGGTTAATTATTAAAAATAAAAAACGATGAGTTGGTGATTAGGATTAGAGAACGAAGGAGTGAATTGATAGAGATCCTGATCATTAAATTAATCTAACAATTGAGAGCATTTTATCTTGATTGTTAAGCTAATGTTAGATGTTTGACTCCAAACATTTGGAGTTTGGATGGTCTGCTTTTAAATGCTGATATTTTTTTCTATTAATCATTTTCTTTGTTCACTCTAACATCCTCTTGTACATGTAGCAAACGAAAGAAATATAAAAATAATAGTAAGTAGTTAATTAATCAGGAAAAGAAAGAAGGTATTCTTTTCTTTTTTGTCCTATCATAAGTCATTTTACTATTTTAGTGAGGAAGATTTATCTATTTATAAGTTGCTTAACAATTTTGGTGAAACATTAGTTTCTATGTTTAGATAATTTTATAAAAGTAATTATGTCTCTTAGGGTCCGTTTGGTTCGAAGTTTTTGGAGGGGAGGGGAGGTGGGGGAATATTTTAAATTTTGGAGAAGTAATTTACTTTTTTACTCTTAACCTTATAAACTCAAAATAAGGATTAAATTATAATGGATATATTACGTCAAAAAAAAAATTTAATGGATATATAACAAAAAAAAAATCTAATGAGTAGAAAACCTAAATTTTTTTTGTTGTAAAAAAAATAAAACCTAGAATTTTAATATTCCAACAAGGATAATTTTGAATTTTAATAAAAAAATGAGGGTAATTTTGTCAACATAATAAATCTCTCCCCTCACCTCCCCTCCCCTCCTTCTCAATTGAACCAAACAGACCCTTAATTTGTATTTGATATTCTTTTGAAATGGTTTTTCTCAATAATTTTCCAAGAGGACTGTTTTATTTTGGTAAAGTAATTTTCTAAAATGATTAAGAAGATTATTGGAAATTAAGTATAAGTTGTTTTTTATTAAAATGAGGTAAAAAGATACCTAAGATCTTTTCTATTTTAGATTGAACACTATCCTCTCTACCTAAATTTTTTAGGCTAAATTGCACAATTGGTCCCTTAATTTATTTATTGGTTTTATATTGGTCTCTTAACTAATTAACGTTACAAATTGGTCCCTTAAGTTATTAACGTTATAAATTGGTCCCTTAACTTTAATTATGTTTGTTATATGGGTCCTTTTTAACAGATTGTTATTGTATTTATCTCCTATTTAAGAAAGATGTCTGAAGTCATAATCATATTCACTAACAATATTACTCATAAATAAATCATTTATGTGTTAATATAACGAATAATAGAAAGTAAAATTAATGTTTTTCATACAAACTAATGAAAAGGACCCATATGATAAATAAAATTAAAGTTAAGGGGCCAATTTATAACCTTAATTAAGGGATCAATATGAAACCAATAAATAAGGTAAGGGACGAATAGTCCAATTTAACCAATTTTTTATTAGCATTCTGTCAAATGATTAAATAAACTTTATTACCAAAAAGGAAGAGTTAATAATTAGCGAAAGAGTTAGTTGTCATTATTTTTACTAGCCGCGTCCGTGCCCGTTTGTGTGACCGATATTCTCTTCTTTATTTTTTGTGATCGATATTCTCTACTGTGCAAATATAAATAACTATTTAATCTCCTTTTTTATTGGACTTAGTTAATTGATAACTACGTAACCTTTTTTTTGTTAGGTTTTAAGAAGAAAAATATATTTTTTTTTACTATAAAAAAACTGAAAATCTACTTTTATGTGGAAGTTGTGCTTAGTTGTTAAGAAAAAAAAAATTTATTTACTAAAAACAACTGAAAATCTATTTTTATGTGGAAGTTATTTTTTAAGGGTAAAATAATAACAAAAAAACCATCCAAAAATTTATATCCCCTCTATATATCACGGTATAGATTTCTTAAAAAAAAAGTCAGAAAATATTTGAGTAGCGAAAAAAAGTCATACTCATCTCAAACACTGAAGTAGGAAATTTCTATTGCTACTATTGTATACCATAATTTTGCAATTTAAATTAGATTAGTAAACTCAAATTAGCACAATCAATTAATTACTAAGATGAAGTATCAAGCGGCGGTGTTATCCTTGGTGGTGGCAATTTGCACCACGGCGGTGATCGGCGACGATAACCTTATCCCTCCTCGACGTGAAGTCTACAACAATGGAAAAATCTTCGATATTACTCACAGGTATCAACCAGACATGCCTGCTTTTGAATCTAGCGACGGTATCGGTCAATTTCTGTGGCTTCCAAAGAGTATGAAAAACGGTTCCATCGCTAATAACTCTGAAATGAAACTTCCAACTCATACCGGTACTCATGTTGATGCTCCTGGTCATGTCTTTGATCATTACTTCGATGCTGGTTTCGATGTTGATTCCCTCGATTTGCATATACTCAATGGTTTCATCTTCTTTTCGATTCTTGTTATTTCTTTTCAATTTTCTTATTCTTTTTATCTCTGTTTTATATTAAGCTTGTTTTGTTTATGTGATGAATTATTCCAGGTCCTGCTCTTTTAGTTGATGTTCCAAGAGATAGTAATATAACTGGTATGCATAATATAGCTTGTGATAATTTTTGTGTTTAATTAATTGTAGTTTGGATAAACAATTTAATTAAAGACATATAGGATAAGTTCTTATCATACATAATTGCTTATGTATTAGATTAGATATTTCTATAACAAAGGGTTAAATAAAGTCAAACTGTTTTCATATAAGCTACCGTGAAGAACTTGTGAAAATAAGCTGAAAACAGCCTATGAACATTTTCATAAGCTGTTTTCATAAAAAAAATTCAGTGTCTCACAATTATTTATGTTAGTAAATACTAGTAAGCTTATATAAGTTGATTCAGGGCTCGTTCGGATTAGCTTATTTTTGAGCTTATGTAAAACAGCTTATGCAAATAAATAAGGTTTTATGTTAATTTAAAAGTTTCTACTAAAGAAAATTTTATTTTTATAAGTTTTTTTTTATCATAAAGTATCTTGACAAACTTAGAATAATATATAAAATTGTATTTATTTGCATAAGCTCAAAAATAAGCTATTCCATATGGGCCCTCAAACATGATTCTTACCTATTTTAATCTAACTTTCTGATATACTTGTCAGTTTCAATGTTTTTCCTGCTTATGGTCAAATCGGATGTTATTTTGTTTTTTTATGCAAATAAAGGATGTAGTTTTGTTTTGGAAAAACTAGTGAGCTGGATTTTCTACTGCTAAATGAAAATATGTACTGTATTTTTCTTTTCCAGCTGAAGTCATGAAGACATTAAATATTCCCAGGGGTGTAACGCGTGTACTATTCCGAACATTAAATACAGACAGGTAATGTGCACAATAGTACTAGTTAAATGAATTTGTATGGTTGTTGGGAGTATCACAACATTTTGTTAATATTGGACCAAATTAAACTGTGCTGCTGATAGTTACAAATTTAGTAAATTTGATGTAGTAAGGATCCATGAAATGCATATAGCGACATTCCGGAAGTTACCAAATATGCGTGTCTCAACTATTTTTGACACTTTTTGTTCACTGCAGTTCCTGTATGTGTTAAACTGAGTGTAGCTAATTGTATTCTTTTTCATTGTACTGGTGTTGACGGCCATATTGTCCATAATAAATAGCCTATTATTAAAGTGGTGGATGTTAAGAAAAAGAAACATTTAGACATTAGTTATGATTTATTTGGGTTCTGGTTACCATTGTTCCAATAGACATTTAGATATGCTCAATGAGATCTTGATTTTTTTTCACAGTATTATAAATTGAAAGCTCATTTGAAGCTAAATCAGAAACTAAAGCTTGTTGAACTTTTAGGCGGCTTATGTTTCTGAAGGAATTTGACTCAAGCTATGTGGGATTCACAGTGGATGGAGCAAAATGGCTAGTGGAAAACACTGACATCAAACTTGTTGGTAGGCATAAATTATTTTTCTATAGTTCGACTACTTTTATCCATGGCATTTATTCTGTCATTTGTGGCCGGGTAGAGTTTTGCCTTTGTAAATTGCTTCACTTTAAGTTGTTTCTCCTGACTCTGTCTTGGTAGGTGTTTCATATATGTCATGCAATATTTATTAAATGAAGATAATATTTGAATCTATAGTCAAGAACAGTTGTAGCCGCCGATATAGCGGCACCTAAGCGCTACGTGAAACCCTGTAGTTGCAGCATTTTCGATACTTGTGTGAACAACTAACTAGTGATCTTAATTTGATTTAGCCTCATCTTTATGATACCTCTCTCTATTACATTATTTATTTGCAACTTGGAACATAGAATTGCTATTAGTTTGTACAATAAAACTGTAGAAGAGCCATTCTAAATCTTAACAGGCCACTGAATGTTTCACCATTCTATTTTTTATTGGTATTCAAGATTATAATGGCAAGAGATGTTTCATAAGATCACTCTGCACCTTGATCTTCTCCCTTTATGACCAGACAACTACTCTGATATACTATACCTTTTTCATCTTCATTGTATGTTTAGCTGAGAGATATCACGCCCCAATTTATTTCTGTTTCAATTCTTTACAGTTTTTGGCTCAATTTTGTTGGCTGACATATATGTATGTGATGTCATGTAGGTATTGATTACCTATCTGTTGCTTCTTATGACTACTTGATTCCATCTCACCTTGTGTTTTTAAAAGACAGGGTAAGAAAAAGTGTCTCTTATTTCTGAGAATTTATGTGTTTTGTTTTACTTTTAGTTAGCTTACTATACTCTGCCCTTTCAAGGCCTTTAAGGTCAACACATGTTACTTTCCCATAAGCCTGAATATTTTCTCTGTAAATCTTGCTAAGTGATTTTTGATGTCGGTATCATTCATTTTGGCGGGTCCAATGTTCAATACACAACTGGGAGCTTTGGTTTTCATCCGTTTTGATTTTTGTAATCATGAACATCATTTGGTGTTTCCACCAATAGAGTTGGTGTGTGTTTGGTTTCACCGCAAGGATAAATGATTCTAGACTCATAAAATTGATTTTGACCATATTTAGGTGATGTTGATTGAAATTGATGTTGTCTTTAGAATTGATTCTAACTCGAAGTTAGGATTTATAACTTTTGACTCTGAATTTGATTTTTACTCTGATGTTTACGTGAATGTATCCATACATAAACCACTTCACATTCTACCCACTTTTAACTATAATCAATTTCCAAAATTCAAGTGATTCATATCCATTTTTGTTACTGCAGAACCGATCACAAGCTAGTAGATACCAACTCTCTCTTTTTCACGGACGACACACACTTGTACTATAATATCCAATTGTCAAACTTGAAAGTATTTAATTCTGACAGCATACTACTTGAACTGTTTGGAAAGTTGTTGAAACTGAGTGACCAGTTCGTTGGTGTTTTATTTGCTGCAGTCTTGACTCTTGATTCCACATCAATCTCAATGTTTGGTTGATTTTGATGTCTGTTCTGATAGAATATTAAACTTGTTAGTTTGAAAGATATTTTTGAATTAGTTGGTACACAGGTGCAATGTTAAATGAGACTGCTAGTGATGGCTTTTGTTCATTTGTATAAACATTATTGAATATGTGTGTTTTGTGGCTTGAATAAGCACCAGAATTATCATGACATGAACTAACTGCTTCAAATTCTTCAGGAAATCATTCTCGTTGAAAGCCTGAAGCTAGATGATGTTCCAGCAGGATTATATTCAGTCCATTGTTTACCTCTAAGGTTGGCTGGTGCTGAGGGATCACCAATCCGATGCATTGTAATCAAGTATTAGGGTATGTGTGATATTGAGGTGCACAAACTCGGGTTTCCTGTTGCAACTTTTTTATTTTTAAATATTTATGGTCTAAAAAGAGCATGTGCTATCTGTTCCGCATTGTTAGTGCATTGAATTCTGCTACATAAATTATATCTTTTCGCTGAATCAATAACAATTTGAAATTGCTGCAGGAAGCAGTGCTGTCTCAAGTGCCACAGGAGGAGTGCATCATCAATGATGTCTGTATGTGTAGAGCACGAGGTAGAGAGATGTAATCCGATAGCATTACTTTGAATATAGTTTTATTTTGCTTGCTAGGTTGAACCAACTAAATTGCTGCAATGGTGTCCTTATGGAGTTAGATAGTAAGTAGTAACAATACTGCACTTCAACTTTAGTGGCCTATGTTTACATAAATTACATTGCACTTATTATAAACATCAAATATGGATAAACACTCCAATAAGGCTATGTTTGCATTGCAGTTTGCTATGGAATTTCATAAATTCAACTTGTGCCTCAAATTTTTCAAAAGTCCTTTGTGATCAGCAATGCAAACAGACAATCAACATATGTTTGGTTTGGCTTTGTGATAAGATTGCGGCAACACCCCGTGGCAATCTAAAAGTACCCAAATGTAGTAGCTTCACAAATTCTGCAGTAAAAGTGCACTGGAAATGTGGGAAATTGAACATGAAACCAAACATATGCTCAGTAATTCATTAAAAAGACATGCTCAGTAATTTTAAAAACGGAAAAGATGTCAATTATTTACCTATAGCATTATAGACCATTTTTAATGACTTAGAATAAAAATTAAATTAAAGTATTGCACAGACAACTGCACGTTTCTGGTCTATGGTTGGTTTGGTACTTAGACGCGACGGTTCCAGAAACTTATGAAACGGGGGGCCGAAAACTAAAATGGTAAATAAATTATTTATTTTTGGTTAGACTCAAGCACCTTAAGTGTGGAAAGTGGAGAACTTGAGGTTCGCACCTCCGACCCCTTCATAAAATGTAAACAGCTACCATATTGTATTTAAAGGAACAATAAATAAATACTAATTTGCTTATACATGTCTAACTTCATCTCATAAAATTCGTCAATTAACTTTAACCTAACCTACTAGTATAATACATATATATAATAACTATAATAATGTATCAATGTATTAATATGGTGATTATATATGAACATGAGAGAGAGGGGGGGGGGGGGGGGGGGGGGCTCAGGCTCAACCCCTGCTTGCCACCAGTCCCAGTACTCAGTGCTACTAGTGACAACAAAGGCTGCAGTACGTTGCCTTTGAATTCACATGAATCCGAGCACTGCAAAGTGCCTGATTGCTTGGACAAATGCTGCTGTAATTTGGTGCATGCATGCCGTTTTCTTTTTGGTATGTGTTTGTAACTTTGCATGCCTAAAGTTGCGCTCTGATACCCATACACTGGCCACAGTATGTCAACTATGGTGCATACATTGATTGGTGCTTTGCTTGCACCTTATTGTTTTAAGATTCCACTACCAATGCTTCCAATGTAAAGTTCAAATTTTAATCATAAATCAGTTCACGCCCTCTTCATCCCTCCTCAATCAGTAATGTCAGACATTTTATAGGAGATGACATAGTAATAATGATACAAAAGCCTTGACCAAACAAAACAAGACTTCCATAATCTCCATCTGTTTGGATACACCATATGACTTTGACAAAATCACGAAAAACTATGGCGGCACTTTGTGATTCCATCAAACTCATGTTCAATTCAAACATACATAAATGGATGAATCTGAAAGATGTAAATAACATGTTTGTCATTTCTAAAATATTAGTACTATGTTTAATCATTTACTTTTTCCTTTCATGATCATATTATTACACCAGCCTCATGCATGCATTTATAACTTGTTAGTTGTTATTGCTGTTTTTTGGTTGACTGATAACCCATCTTTGATTCTTGATCATAAAAAAAATAGTGTAAATGGGGTGAAACGTTGAAACTTGTTTCTTACACTATCAAAATAGCAAAACTAACCATCAATGAGCAAAGTATATTAAGGCATTACTATGGAAAATTCGAGTTTTCAGATTTAGTAACCATCTCAAAATGTTTTTCATAGGGTGAATGCATAAATTGAAATTGTTCCATTGAGTTTAATGCAAAGGCAATGCCTAACCGAACCTGCAATAAGTGAATTAACTTCCTTGCAAACATTTGATAGCGAAAAGTATCCAAACATTCCTTTGGTCGGGAACAATCAGGGAATTGGCTAGTCTGCAATCACTCATTTCAATCTTGTTAAGGAGGTATAAATTGTAATATTCCTTTTGAGAGACAACATCCAAGAAGTCCTGAATCTTTTTCTGATCTTTTCAACGAGACAAAGATCATTTTGGCCCAGTGTGGCTCTAGATCTGTATAAATAATGAGATCCAATTAAGGTCCAATTAGGTATAGTATCATAAAATGTAGACAAACATAATCATGATTAAGCACAATTTTGAGCCAATTATGTTAAGCATGGAACAAATAAATTTATGTAAATAATGGTTTGATCAGCCATTTAGGTCAATGACTGTGAGTCTAAAAATGTTGAACTGTTTTTTATTATTCAATTCAATCGTTTGCAACTTTGGTTACAAGAATAATACAAGGACTGCAACATTTGTTGCATATTTTATTATCATGAGAACTCCCAAAAACTATGAAGATATCGAGTAAACGAAAAACTATGAATATGATTTTATTTGGCTGATTGTATGCCGGAGATCTTTATTACTATCTCTATCCAAAATTTACAAACACATTTAGTACTTTTCACATGAGAAAAATAGACAATATTCTTACCAGATGAGCTATGTTTACATGCACAATTCAGCAACACAAAGAGAATAAAAAATTATAATAGTTATTTAGGAACATTGAGCTCAACAGTATTTTACATAATCAAATCCATATATAATTGGATTTGTACCAAAAAGACTAGCAATGTATTTATCGATACAAACAACTAAGTCATTTGCAATAACTTATCATCCATTTTATTTTTGAGTGTCGTCTTAGCAATTTTCATTACTAACAAAGCTCTCTATGTAATTGTTGTAAAGACTAATGTGTCAAAACAAGATAAATAAATTTATCAATCGCATATATAAATTTTAACTATTTTGTCTACTATTTTTCAATAAATAGACTTGTATTTAGGGATACCTAAGACCAGCGGTGTAATTGATTGATTTGGATCGATTTTTAGTCAAAAAATTGTCCAAAATAATAATAAAATTGTTGGTTTATGATGAGTTTTTTTCAAACAATATATTTATTCTATGTATTCTCTTATTAATTTTTTTGGTGTATTATTTGCTGTAAGTTTTCAAACTATCATTTTTTTATACAAACTATTTCATGCTTTATATTTTTTAAAGAACATCAAATTAAATAAATTTATACAGCTTACTCAAAACCAAATAAACTAACATAATTCTATTTACTTGATAAAAAAAAAATCATTTCCATAAGTTGTTATGTATTGAACCATATTATTTCATCTAACATTTATAAAAATAGTATCAATAAGAGGTTCGGTTAATCGGTTCTTCAGTTTTTAAAATTGAAAATCGAATCAATCTAGTTCGATTTTCTTCGGTTCAATTTGGTTTTTGATCATTGATTAAAAAAATTGGTTTTTGATCCCAATTAAATTAGATCGGTTAATTTTACGGCTAAATTTATTTGTCGGATTGATCAATTTTTTTTTTAAACTGCTCACACCTCTGACTAAAACTAGCTCATTGTTATTCAATCCTCCGCCCATGACTAGTGTATATTTAACGTGTCTAATTTATGTATAAATGATCATAAGATACTCTTGAATTATGGTATATTTTATGCATGAATGTTCATAGGATACTCTTGGGTTATGGTGCATGGGATAGAGATATACTTATGAATTATGAATATTGAAGTGAATCAGCTGAAGTAATGGGCAAGCCTGGCTTGTTGAAAATTGAAATCAATGCAAAATACAAGTCAGTTTCATCTTTAGAGATGTATCTAGTGTAGCAATTAATTAAGGCCTCTTATTAATTAATAAGAGATTCTGCTTAGATAACTCCATTATATATTGACCCAGTAAATTATTCATGCTTTGATTATATATTAACCAACTAAGCCTATGTTTGATATGACGGTGAACGTATCAGAATCACGGTAATCAACCATGATTTTATAGAAGCTATACTTTATAGGTTTTAGAAAATTATAATGGATCGCCGTGATGCTGACATATCTATCGTGGTACCAAATATAAACTAAATTATTCAATGCTTGAACCAAAGTAAAGGTTAATTATACAAAAGGACAAGATTAAAAATAAATTGAGTGCTACAAAATTCTACTAGTAATAAACATTCTACATTAGTACTAGAACACTTTTGTGGCAGTGATCTAGTACTGTTCAGGATTAACTTATCTGATTCTAATATCTTGTTGCAGTGACTTTAGGGGTCATCATTCATCGATCATATATAAAATCTTGATGTGCCTAGGTTGAAAGAAAAATAAAAATTATGAAATCTTTTAATTTTTGTGAACTCATTTAGCCATTTATTATGGGATTTCTATACTGACATACCGTGATGCACAAGAGATAAAAATGTACAATGAAAAGAGTCACGGGTTTATATACATTTCTTTGATGATATGTGCCATGTGATACGACCCAACACAACAGATAGAAGATTGTATGAAGTGACAAACTTCAAGCCCCAAACTATACAATACTAGTAGTTCTTAATTACTTCTTGGACCATATAACTGAACATCATTCTTCTTCTTTTCTGAACATGTAATGTATGTAAATAACTGCTTTTCATGATTACATTGATTGATTGGAAATATTTAAACTTGCACAACATTTTTTTTGAGAGGGAACTAAGTAAAGTAAAGTCTATGCACACAACGCAATCAATCGTTAGTTGATTTAATAGTGATTGACGCTGAACTTAATAAGAAAGACCACAGTTCGGTAAGTAAAATTAAAGAATATTAGAAAAAAATAAATTATATTAAAGAATATTTAAATTCTAATGTCAAGCTAAAATTAATTCCGTAAGTAAAATCAATTATATTCAAGAATATTAAAAAAAAAAAATCAAATTATTTCACATCTAAAAATCAAGTTTATCCCCTTTCTAAAGTGCAATATAGGGATGTACAACCAATTTAATTTATGAAATTAAAACTAAAATTTCTCATTTGCATCCGTCTTTTTGAGTTAGTCAATTAAAGTTTTCAAATGATATTTGATTAAACATTTTTTATTTTCTAAAAATTATTTTAGAAGTTTTTTTTTAGACATGTTTTATTTCTCAATACTTATTTGACACCTCATTTCATTTATATCTCTTTCCGTATCAAATCACCAACTTATTACATACTATGCACTAATAAATTATAACATACTAATTTCTTCATCTATTTCTCTTTTCTCTCCGAAAGTGTGTATATGGGGTATCCATCAAATATTTTTCTTTGATACATTTCATGGAAATAATGTTGTAATTTGAACCTTAGTATTGAAATACAAGTTTTATTATGGAAATAAACTCTATTCTTTCATCGAGAATACAAAAGAACCAGAATCACTACAATATGCATGTTTGACCCTCAAACATCGTGTGTTCTTTGTTCGCGTTCATTGTTTCTTTTAAACTATAATGTTGTTTAAACAATTGGTATTTGAGTCGAGCTAATGATGACAACATGATAATTGTTACAGGATGATTATTGAAGTAGTTTTATTAGAATTTGGAAGGCCAAAAGTTGAAATGTCTAATGTGGGACTTGTAACATATCCCCTTACGTCCACAACTGAACCATAGAGACTTATACTCAACCATAAAAGCTAATTTAAGAATTGAAGTTTACACTATTTTTATAAAGATTATCTACTAATATTATATTTCTAACAAACATGCGACTTCTAACAAATTTCTCAAACGACCGTTGATGGTACATGTGTTGGGACATCTCATCTTAATTATGACCTAGCCAGTAGTAGTAGCAATTTTTTAAGAATGAAATCCAATTGGTAAATTAAATTGGAGATGAACAAGATTGCACGGTACATAACACAAAACGAGATTAATTTTGCTTGGTTATCGGTGCTAGTTACTGTCACATTTATGATTTATTGTTTTCTTCATTTGTCTGAATAGAAAACAACCTTATGTCTAATTACTAACTACCGTAGAATTTGACTTTTACACATGCATTCTTTTGTTTGATGTATTTGTTCTCGTTCTCTATTTGTCCCATTGTACCAACAAATGTTTTGTAGCTAGCCAAACAGGAACTTAATTTGATACTAATTACAAATAAGGTAATTTTTAGGATGATTATGATTCATTGGTCAACCTCATTTACTGTTTTAGAGTGTTAAAAACTTCGAAAAATTCATTGCTATAGGGTCACTCTTACCTGTCAAAAGATACCCAAATCTTTGTCTGATAAGCCAGACATGCTTGCAGCATGGCAGCTAAGTTTCACAGATTTGGGACACAAAACCATACTATGCTTTAATGCTGGCCCTTTAAAACATCAAAACTATCGTATTAAAAAAAATTACGATATAACTGATCGTTAGTTGGTTCAGTGGTAATTAGAGCTGGATTTGGTAGGGAGGACCACGGTTCGATCCCTCACAACTGCGATCGGGAGGGAGCTGAAACCACTTGATGCCAGGATTGACCTCCGAATCAAATTAAACTGGCGGTAAAAGCCAAAATAAACAAACTTTGACATAAGTGGTAGATATTTGAGTTTTTGATTTCTATCTGATGCGTATGGAAAAACACTAAATGGATATCAATTTTGTTAAAAAATTAGTCTCTAAAGTTACGCGAGAAAGATACTTTAATTTGCAAAAATAAAAATAAAAAACAATAAAAACTTCACTTGTCCCTTTCTTCTGACTTGGTAAAAAGAAACTAAAGGGACTTAAAGCCTGCTTGCTTAATAATAAAGTTTGCCTTGTTACAAGAGAGGGAAATAAATTTATTTCTTGTTTGGTTTTATGCAGTGACACCAAAAAGTGATTCTTGAAAATTAAAATTGATTTTGAAATGTCCAGACATCGATTGGAATTTATTTTGATTCTAACTTTAACCTAGATTTTGTGTGTGTGTTAGGCATTACAGTAGTTATTTGTGATGTGAATGCATGCAATCACACATATTTCAATTGTCTGATTAAGATAATCAAAATTTAATTCAATACATTTTGCCTTGTTGTAAGAGAGGGAAAGAAATTTAGCTATTGTTTAGTTTCGGTGACTGCAAGAAGAGATTCCTACACATAAAATTATATGAGCTACCGTGATTTTGTAAATTATACCTAACACATGTATTGCAATTTTTTTTTTGATAATGCATGTATTGCAATTTTTAACTCTTAAATTTATTGTTTAATTCATTTTCACAAAATGTAGTTAAATATAGTTCATATTCAATTTACTTTAAACTAACTATATTAAAAAATCAATTCATTCAAAATCAATTGCGAAACTATAGTCAAATATACAACTATTTGGATGTGTAGTTTATTGTGTGACTCTTTGCATATATTGGAACACTTAAACCCATCAGTACTATTTCTGCCTTTTTGCTTTGGTATTCAATGCTTTTTTTTGTCCTACTCTTTCCCGCTTATAAACGTTCTTTTTCTATGTAAGACATTACAATACGTGAATTTGGTAGGGTATCCTATTAAGGCACCATGAACTCTAGCCATCATACTAAGACATGAGGTTTAAATAAGTACTACTACAGTATCAACTTACAATCAAAGGCCTTTTTCTCAATTTATTGATCTTTTGTATTGTATATATGTAGTTATTACTTAATAACACTTAAAACACCTTACAGACATAAACCAACTTGTTCTCAGTTCATTTAATGTTTGGTCCTGGATCTCATAAAAATTGATACTAAAATAAATTGTATTTTTGCTCTTAAATTGCACAAACAAACTTGTGACTTTGGTCCACAACTTTTATAATAACACTTTTAATCCCCTAACTTTAGATTATTTTGAAGAAAATTAGCTCCTCATTGATTTTGATAAAGTCCACACACATATGGACATCGACTCACATGCCACGGGGACAATGACTCGAATGTAATGTCAGTATATGTGTCAAAACATATTGATTTGCATGTACGTAGCATGCGAATCGTTCAAATATGTATTGACTTGGTCAAAATCAGTTGGGGTTAACCTTTTACAAAATGGAATAAAATTAAGGGTTAAAAGTGCTATTATGAAAGTTAACGAGCCATAATTACAAATTCGTAAAAATTAAGAGACCAAAAGTAGAATATAGCTTGATACTATAGTACTCCAACTTAAGGTGGAAATAGGTTGGATTGAGATAGACTTTGTAAGTTCTAAATTTGATTTGTAAAACAATTTAAGTTAAAATTTGTTTTTTTTAGTGTGTTACTTATTTTTTAGGTTTGACTAAAATGTATCGTATACATAATATATAGGGATGTCAACGAAGTGGTGATTGACCAGATGGTACTTTACCACTCTTTCCTTCACCACCTAAAATGTTCTCCATCCCCGTCCTCATTCCCCATTTCGCGGGAAGTATTCTTCATTCATCCTCATCTTTGTGAAAAAATGTTAGTAATGTATTAGTTAATGTGTCAATTGATGCGGTACTTTTTTTTCGATCATATAATCAGCAAACTCAATTCAACACAAAAATTAGCTGATTGGATCAAGTCAAAATTGATATAGGCTTAAATTTCAAGAATCATATAAGAAGTGTTCAAGAGTTTTCTATCCTAGTTTTACAATCATAATTCCATATAAAATATGTATATAAGCATGCCAATGAATATAAGAATTAACCATAAAAAAAATTGTAGATAAGAATTGAATTCAAAACATATGTTGGTTAGAAATGTCTGCAGTTTGGATTTAAGTTCACACTACATAGTGTTTGTACACATTCATAATTATGTACATTTTCTCGTACAAGTTCAGCACAACATAGCCAAATCTAATTGTGTTTCTAGTGTTGGCAATTTTGTCACTGCATGCAATGTTGTATATGGTGGCCACTTAGAATATGATCCATTCTAGCAACACATTGGATGCCCCATTGTTGGTATCAAATATGAACTGTAACAAATTAAATAGAAAATAAAATTGTCATATAGTATATAATAATTTGGTTCACGCATTAGTTGTGGAAATACTACTTGACAGTTTATTTGGGGCCTTGGTTTCTGACTTCATTTCATTGGGGCCATTGAGAACAGTGATGCATCAATTTATTACTTGAATCCCATTGGTCTTGCATAATCTCATGTTACATAAAGAAAAATAAAACATTAAAAATGTGGTGCTATATTCTGAATGAAAAAAAGAGAGTAAATTAACTATTATTCTTAAATTAAGGGGGGTGAATTGTCATTTCATATATTTTAAGGATTAAATTGTCGGATCTTTTAGATTTCAAAAATTAAAATGCATAACTCTCAACTGTATACTTTTTATGTACCTATTAGGTGTTCTTACATAAAAAAAAAGTAAAAATGTTTTCAATCTTTATTTTTATAGCGAATTTTGGTTTTCAATTCTGTAAAATAAAATCACCTATTTTCATCTCAACAAAAAAACTTTGTTTTTAGCACCTATGGCTAATTTTTGCTCATTTTAATGCCAATGATCTTTTTATGTTTTAAATGTGTCTATATTATGTCTATATCATATTAAACCTACCTAGTCCACATTATGTTAAAAAATGTCAAAATTTTGTCCATTAGGGACTAAAAACAAGAGAAAAAAATTTATAGTGATGAAAAGTGATTTTATTTTACAGGGACGAAAACCAAAATCCGCTTTAAAAGTATGGATTAAAACATATTTTACCCAAAAAAAGAAAAAGAGATGTTGGGTATTTTGGAATAGAATTGATGTTACGAATGATTTTGAGTGTCAAAGTTTATTATTATTTTCACATAAATTTCCCTAAACATAAACTATTTTTCTTTTCAATTTAAAATATACATTAATTAAACTTAAGGGTTAAATAATTTTTTGATTTTCTAAATATCCCAAATTTTGGTTTTAGTTTCTATAAAAAATTTCACCAAATTTTGGTCCCTCAAATATTTTTCGTCACAATTTTGGTTCTTGCTTTAAAGTCAACTCACATGTATCATTCAAAACTTTGAATTTTGTTTCGCAGTCATGTTTAGTACATTATATAAATCTTTTTTGCAAAATCTTAAGTTTTTTTAACAGGGTGTGAATTAAATATGAATTTTTTGAATTTTGGTGCTTACAAATTTACATTTAATTAATCTTTTGTTAAAAATTTTTAAACTTTTGTGAGACATATTTTTTGTAATATTATAAACATAGATAAAACATCATTCAAAATATAAGAGTACACGTGAATTGACTTAAAAACATAGCACCAAAATTGTGGCGGAAAGTATTTGAGGACCAAAACCCGCTAATTTTTTTTATAGAAACTAAAATTGAAATTTAAAATTTTTATAAAAACTAAAAAAATAATTTAAACCTAAATTTTAATATTTCAAAAACAAACCAAATAATTTGGGAATTGATGCATGAAGGAAATTATTACTAGTGACAAAAATAAGAGGGGAAAATTTCAAGTGTGGAGTTTGGTGGAGACATGAATTTCTAAACTTTTGTTCAAATTGTTGAAGAATTTAAATTTAATTACTTTAAAATGTTGTCTCATTATCTTCAAGTTGAATTTGCCATAAAAGGCAAAATTAGCATAATGATGTGACATATTTCCTTATTATAGAGTGGATTAACACTGCCCGTCCTAGAGGAACACTTTCATGGGCACAATCACAAACTATTCAAATTTGGGCACACATACAAAACTCAAATAAAATTAAAACATAAATAAAATAGTCAATATCAATTGATGTGACTAAATTACTTTTGATTTACTTTTTGTCATTTATGTGTGTGTGCCTATAGAAAAATGATTTGGTGTTGTGCCTATAGTAGAAATTCTCGCCCGTCCTAATTGTCTGTCTTGGAAAGGTCAAATTCTTCTATGTTTCATCTACCTTGGTTGAACAATACAAGTTTTGAAATTTAATTAATATAACACCGTAGTTGTTTGGTTTAGATTTCTATCCCCACAAAATAAGATATACAATTTTGATGAAAGGGTAATGTAACTTTTAAATATAGTCTCGAGAAGCAAAATTTTGTAGTTTAATTTGTCTCAACCGAAATCTAAAACAAAAAAAGAGATATATATTGTATATTAGATTATACTAAGATTTTGGCAAACACAAATAGGAAAATTGAGTGTCCCAAGTATGTATGCGTTTGGTTCCACCACCATGAAGGTTAATTAATTTTCCAAAATTGAGCATGGTTAAAATTAATATAAATTTAAAGTGTTTTATATTAAGATTTTTTTTTTATAAGCAAGAAACTTTTATTAATGTGACTACAAGAGGTACTCAAACTCTTAACATAGAAGGTTACATTCTTTGAAAATAAGCAAGTGGACAATTGATCCAATCACTAAATGGAGTTTTCGCAATGCCAAGCGTACTTCTTGGATATGTCTACTTAAAACTAAAACTAATTTTACAAACAAAATCAATTTACTCAAGTTAAAACACTCAAACATGTAAAAATCAATTATACAACGACAAGGAGGATGGTTCATTTGGATTCCAACCACGTTGGTTGGTAAGATGACATAATCAAAATGAAACCTAGATAAATATATCTGACCAAATATTTATTTGACTAGGTCTTGGTACATCACATGTTGAATGCCGCACAAACATTTTCAATGGGTGTGTTCTTAATGTTTGGAATCAAAACTTTTTTTCTCTTTCTAATCCACCGTAATTATGGTATTTTATTACAATACACGTCTCAATAGTATCTCCAAGACTTAGGCTACACGAAACAAACTTACTATGAAATTAATCCTCGAGTTGGCTGACCTAAATTTATCTTTTGATTTTGTGATATTTTCACTTTTAGTTCTAATAGGGGTGTCCTTAGCAATAAGAGATCATTGATGGTTTAAGTTTGATGAATTGTAGTAGCATTTTGGAATGGTTAATATATAGTCACCAGCTTCAGCTTTTCCAGTACTAGATACGGCTGTAGGTATGAAGAAGAGGCATTTTTATTGTATGCTTCATTGATGAAGAGAAGGAAGCATAGATTAATTAAAGAGTAGTACTAGTAATGTCTTATTGTGCAACCTAAGCATTTGTTTCCATTTACTCTACATACATACTAAACATTTGTCATGCAAAATTGTAAGAGAGAAATAGAGAGACAGTGAAATGAGAGGTAGGGGTCCACAAACATATATGGTCCTCTTTTTACTGTTCTTTTAAACTTTACAGCTGTAACCAAGAAAAGACCATAGGAAAATTACAATGGGGGTCTTAATAGTATATGTTAATTAATTAATAATGTAAATTAATTAAAACTAATTAATAAAATAATGGATGGGACTAGGTCAACAAAAAAAGTTTAAAATCATCAAGCTTATAGTGCCCAATGCATCATATTATTCTACAATTATTTGTGTGGGGGCATACATAACTAATTTACATAATAAGCTTTGGTCCTCCTAAATAAGTTATTTCCATTTGGAAAAACAAATTTCTCACTATAGTTTTTCTGTCTGACTCATGAAGTCATAATCCATATGGTACTATATATAATGTACCAAACTTAAAGTGGAGAAAAATATTAATAGAACTAAGGACAATCTTCCTACAAAATCAGATTTTGTCCCCCATAATAAAATCCAATGCCTTTATGCATTACTATATCATAATTTATGATTAGATGGGTATTTTGTCAAAGACACCACAAAACTAAAAGCATTTTGATTCTACTTACTCCTTTTGTTTTTTTCTTCATTTCTTGTATTACTAATCGCACTTCACTTAATAAAAACAAACAAATATGGCATTCTTATGCTTTATAATCCCTCCAAGAAAAAACTTTTTTAATTCTAAAATACCAAACCAAGATATGTATGTATATACATAATTCTTAATCCATTTTGCTCCATACAATGTGTTTTAGATTTTGCAATATCTTTATTGAAATTGTGTATACACGTGAAAAAAGTAGAATGAACTTTAATTTTAATTTTAAATTTTTTTCACACAAGAACAAAGACCCAAAAAAAAGTAAAGTAAACAAGCAAAAGGTGAAGCATGCACTATAGTGAATCCACTAGAATGATGATGATGATGAATCTTTGCACCATAAAAGAAAAAGTTATAGGAAGGAAAAACAAAAAGAAAAAAGAAATCTTAACACAATTTAGAGAAAGGGAAAGAAGTCTACTACGGAATGTTAACTCCACATGGGGTATGGTAACTTTCTTGTTTCTTTAAAAAGAGTGTGCAATTAATCATAGTTAGTCTAATCCAACTAACTAGTACTCCAAAACATAAGCATTGAAAAGTTAATTATGTTATGTATGTATCCCACTAATACTTTGAATTTATTTTGAAATTTTTTCTCCGTGTTCTTCGGTATGCTTGTCATTAGTACTACTATTAACCATCATTATTCAATTGTCACCTTCTCTTGACCGCTAAGTTGTTGTGCAATAAGACTTTCATAATTTATTTATTTAACTAATATAGTATGACAACTTATAGTAAATGTTTGGAAACCAACAAAACTAATTCCATATATATACTCCCTCACTTGTTTATTTTAAATATTTGTATTATATATGTTTTTGCATGTAATAATTATTGTACTCTGATAAAATTTAAACTACATTCGTTAAAGTTATAAGGTCAAACTTTTACGTTGATTTGCTAATTGCTACTTTGTCGACTTCAAAGTACAAGATGAAGAATTATAACAAAAAAGTTAAATGTTCTTCAAACTATTAAGTTTCAAAAACTTGATTATGGACAAGAAACATATTAATAGAGAAAGGGAGCTTGTATGAAATAGTGGTTATTAAGTTTAAAAATTGAAGTTCATTTATAAAAATAAAAGTTTTATAACAATTGACTTATTGATCTAAGTAACATTATAACATCTAAATTACTACTAGTATATTGTGGTGAAATTATTGGATATTGGCAGAGATGTACAAGAGCTGACCAAAGTTTTGATTGAAGAGTTATATAAAGGCATAAAGCTCATCTATTCGTCCTTTCCTTGCTCAATGACAACTTTTACCACAGTAACATTTTATAGAATGAAGATGTTTGCAATCCAATTAATAATGCACAATAGGAGTGGAGTACAATAGTAGTAAAAGATTACTACTAGTACATTAATTAATTAGTGCTATCTAACTCTAATCTTTTGATAATGACATAGTAGTACTAATGCAACAAACTATATGCTGGAAAATACAAGTACAATTAACTAGGAGTATAGTATAGACATATAGTATGTGTGCCGTACAAAGCATGGAGTAGGAGTAATAAATGAAGCTCAGTGATAGAGGTAAAACATAGCTGGTGTTTTCAGTGAATAGGTCAGTGGTTAGGTTTATGGAAGAAGAGCATGGATTAAGGTCATTTGTATAATACCAAGTGTTGTGTTGTGTTGTGTTGTGTTGGCCCTTTTTACGAGGTCAATAGACTAAAAACTCAATCCCCCAATCAAACACCAAAAACTCTAATGCCCGACAAACTACTCCTCCCTCCCTTCACATGCAAACAAACAAATCCTTCTTCTTAATCTCAACAAAAAAACATTTCTTTATTTGTTATGTCTCATTTGTTTCCTTTCTACTTCAAATAAATAAATTAAAATGGTTTCCCACAATTTTCTCATATGATATTACGGTGAATATATCATAATTACAATGATTTATTGTAATTTTTTAAAAATTACACTTTATAATTTCTGGAAAAGGTCACCGTAATTTTAGTGTGTCCATCGTGATATCAAACATTAATTAATTTGTTTTTGTTGAGTTATAAGGTGTTTGAAAAACTACTCACATTTAGTAAATAATAATCGTGGTAAATTTTAATATGTGGTCCATGGTGGACCAGTTATGAATAATATTACAACGAATACGAATTTTATAAAATTGACCATTGGATTGAAAATTTATATCATATAGATCATTTATAGAAAATTTTAGAAAAATTCAAAATCATTTGATATGTTATTGAGATCCATCAAAATTAACGGTTTATTAAATACTGTAAATCTTAATAAATCCAAATAAATTATCAAATAATTTTCAATTTTTCTAAATTTTTTTATGAATCATCTATATGATATAAACTTTCAATCTATCAGTAAATTTTATAAAATTCGTATTCGATAAATCACTTATCCACAATGAACCACTTGTTATTTTAGTCAAACATAACATTGGCCTAATAATCATACAAGTGAAAAAGATATCACATATTCACTCCAAGATTTAAAGCATTAGATATATAAATCATCTTAACACACCGGAAGGCAAATCCCTTTAGTAACTAACCATTGACTATGATAAGCACCACATGCATTGAATATAACACACTTTTTAATCTGATATATAAGACTTCTAAATTCTAAGTCACTATACCAATATTTTTGTGATGGTGAAAACAAATAATGAAGGCCAAAGTAGGTATTTTAGTCTAAAAATAAAACTATATGATAAAGAAAATGGTGACAATATTTGAGTGGACCAATTGGGTCAGTCCCAAATCTCTATGTTATACTAACAGTTTCCCACCACAATCCATCCATCCATCCATCCATCCATCCAAAAGATTCAATTTCAAACAAAAAAAGTGAATAAAAGCATATGAACAAAAATTATTCCCAATTATTTATTATAGAAATATATAATTTAAATATGTCCAAATTTGGTATGGTCTTAGAAAAGAACCATTGAATATAAAAATAAAGTGCCTTGAAATGAAACATATCATCATAGCATAGCAACATAACGTGCTTTCTTGCTCATAGTAATAATAATCTTCATTGCCAACTTTGTCCTCTCCTCTTTAATCAATTCCCTCAGAACCATTTTTTCATCATCATCATCATCTCATTACCTCTGCCTCTTCAAGAGATTCATGTAAATGAACTTTGGAACATTGTTGGAAATGAAGAGATTGAAAGAAAAGACACTACTAAACTAACTAGATCAGTTTAGTAGCAACATGAACATTATAACCATAGTAGATAAATATATATCTTTTTTGGGGGGTAATTTTTTTATGGTTATTTTTTTTTTTAAGGACATAGAAAATGCATTGCAGAGGGAAGGTTTTAAGGAGAAGTTGCAGTGGATAGAATTCCAACAATGACCCTATTAAGAGGTGACAAATTCACATTTTGTCCTTGAGTTTTGGTCTTCTTAAAAACAGGCTCTGATGTTGTTGAATATGTTGATGACCCCACTGTCCATGAATCGTTGGAACCATCAGAACTAAAAACTGCATCAATTACACCACTTGGACTACCAGGGATTTGTTCATACTTTCTTTTATTATTACCATAATAATAATAATCATCATTAGAATTTGCATTTGTCACTTGGATAATCAAATTATAACATTCATCTACTTTCTCCTGTAAAAATAAAAATAAAAAAAATTACTAAATAAAATCATGTGCTTATTATTATGTTCATTAATTAATAATAATAACATTGTCAGCATTTATTTATTTATAATCTAAGATGCTGCTCATGGACACACTATTTATATGGTCCCATTGAGTAGTTCTATTAAATTAAAGTACTTGTATTAAATTAAAATTAACATAAACTAAACAAAAGCATAGGAGTAACACATAAACATATATCCAGTTACTATACTGACCTTGCTGATTTTGAGAACATTAAGAAGCTGATTTTTGTAGTCCACACCATCATCACTCTGTTCAATCTGATCTATAACATGCAGCATTGTAGCAGTGGCCAACACAGAAGGAACACAACCAACGAATCTTGAATCTATACACAACAAAACAACAACATGCATATAACAAAAAATCAATATTTTGTCTTTCTTTATTACTATTTTTTATATATTCTTTTTTTGTACTTATTCATAAGGTAAAGTTTTTCAACAAAGTCAAGCACTACACTCAATAATACTAATAATGTTATGTAACTGAAAGAGTACACTATCCATCTGTTTACTTTATAGACACATCGAAAATTAGATGTATCTGGCCAGATACATCTAACTTTCGATGTATCTAAAAAGTAAACATTTTCTTATATTAAGGAACGGAGATAGTACTATTGAGAGGGTTGAAAAAAATGTTGATTACCTAAAAGTACAGCTAGAAGAAGATTTTCACAACGCCTTAGAAACTCCCAATGAAGATTAGTTTTCAATCCAAGTCTTCTTATAATGTGATCTAGAAATGAGTGTGGTGTAACAGGATGCATCTTCCATTTCAGTGTTGAAAGAATCAAAAGCTCCATTCTCTGAATAGTTTTTGCCTCAAACACATATTTAGTATCTTGCACCTTTAAAAAAAAACAAAACAGAACAGAACATGAAAACCAAACATAAGAAAAACAAAAACAGAACATTAGAACAAAATAACCAAACATAGTAAGTAACATACTTGAAGGTCCAAGAGAAGAGGAACTTGAGTTTCTTCAACTTTAGCAGCTAAAGAGATGCAAGTAACAGCAACAAGCTGAAGCATCCATGGTTTATCTTTTTGAAAATGGAAACTTAAAATGAATCTATCAAAGTAAGTAACAGCAAGTGTTGCAGTGAGAGAAGAGAAACCATAATGAGCATTGACTTTAAGCATCCATTCAACAGCTTCACGACGTGGTTGAGAGAGTGAGTCATCATCATCAAAATTCATCTTCATGTTTTTTAGATCTTCATAATGAGTTTTTTCTTTGATGAAAAGAGTGTTAAGTTCTTCATCTTCATAGAACAAATCTTGTTGTAACAAAAGAAGGGGAAAAAGGGAAGTAGAGTCAAAGATATCATTGTTTGTTGTAACATCACTTTGTTCAGATGATGAATCATCTTGTTCTTGTTCTTCTTCCCATTTTTCTTCATCACAGTAAAGAACATCTAAAAGAGATGAAACGTTTTGATTGAGTTGATTGTGATGATGATGGATTGCCATCTTCTTCAGTGAAGAAGAGGATTTGTGGTCCTTTGTTCATTATAAAAAGAAGGAAATACTAGTACTCAGTCTCACACCCATATCTCTTTTTTCTCTTTGTGTGTGTTTGTGTGAAGAAGTGAAGAAGAGAGAGAGAATAGTGAAAAGCAGAGAAAGAGAGGAGTAGAGAGAATAGGGAGAGGAGAGGAGAGGAGAGGAGAGAATTGAAGAGAGTGATGATTTTCAGCTGAGTGGGTGTCACCCTTGTCTTTTATATATTTATATGAATATCAAAATAATACTAATAAATTTAAGTTTAATTACGATCTTTTACGAATTTATGTTGATATCATTAACATAAGGGACAAAATTAAAACTTTTAAAATATAGAGACAAACTTGAAACATAAAATAAAAATAAGAGATTGAATATGCAATTAAGTCTATTATTTAATAGAGATATAAAATGCAATATCAATTAGGCCTATATATAATGCAGAGTCTCTATCAAATGAGTTAAACTCACGAGAATAATTTGAATAATTTTACATAATTTAAAAACGATTTTGTGATATTTGAATGAAAAAACAATTGCATTTTTTATTATTTCACATTATATCACTAATGTTATAGTTATATATTTTTCGGTCATGCTAAACAAACAGTGCACTCAGTGCACTAGTTAAGCCTACCCAAAAAAAAAATATAAAGACAAAGTTAATGTTAGAAATATAACTTTTTGCATCTTCAATATATTAAATGCATAAATTCCAAAAAAATATTTCTATGTTAATATGTTTAACCAGTGCACTAGATGCATTGTTTAACGCTTTCCTATATTTTTTATTGTAATCTACAATATTTATTTTAAGAGTGTATAATAGTCTAAAGTGTTTCGTTTTAAAAGTTATTTTTTTATATTTATTAAAATTTATTTTATCATGATTTTAAAAATGTAAACCAACTTGTTTTCATCAATTTGATTTAATTCGGATTTTATAAAAAAAATAATGAATCAAACCAATCTATTACATCTTTAGAATTTTGTATCAGCAATATAATTGTAATATTAGAAATATAAATATATTACATGTAGTAGTACAGTAGTACATTTTTTCTTGTCTTACTTTTTAATTTCTACTAACCCACAAAAATCAAATATAATTTAAAAATATCATTTTTCCTTTTTTGTTGGTGATTTATCTTATATAGTATGGTCTTCTTTTCTTGATTCTTTATATTTTGAGTTGTTTGTGCTTTCGGTGTTTATGTTTAGTTGGCGGGCAGAATAAATTACATAGCATCAAATCAAATAAATCTAACGGCACGCAAATCAAGTTGGACCCATGAAAATAACCTCTCTTATACCAAACTACCTTTCAATCTTTAATTTCATTTTCACACTTTTTCATTCATTTCTTCTTCTTCTTCTTCTTCTTCTTCTTCTTCTTCTTTATTTATTTATACTCAAAAAATTCTTACTCAATTGTCTTGAGAATTTAGTTTAATTGACAATGTGAATATTGTTAGGTTATATACTTCCCTCTAAATTTGAATATAAGACAGTGCTCTTTTTTTTGTGTGTAAATTTTATTGGGTTTGTTGGAAGCAACCAAAATGAAAAAATTTATCCAATTTGGGTTATGTTCACTGATGCTTCTAAGTCACTAATTAAAAAGGTTAGAATAAGTAAATTAATATGATTATTTATCAATTTAAGCTTTTTGGACTGGGGGCTAACAGATTACTGCAAGCAACTACGACCTAGTCCACTAGCTTGTTTTCGCTTTTCGGGTTATCCAATTCGTTATTTATAAATAAATAAACTTTAGTAAAAAATAAATTACCAAAAATGAAAAATCACTTTGTTTGTGAGAATATGTTTATAACAGATTATTTAAAAAAATTATTTTGTAACTCAATAATTTAAGGGTTAGTTTTCGAGAGGAAAAAAAATGACGTTATTTTGTGTTTGTTTAACAAAATGAAAATCACTTTTTCTTTTTTAAATTAATTATAAAAAATAACTTTATGAGAAACTACTAAAAATAAATTTCATTTTTTTTTTGGATTATATATATATATATATAAAATAATTACACATTAATAAAAGGTAGACGGGCAACAAGCTGCGACGCTAACCCTTTTTATATAGCAAATCCTAATCTTTGAAAAACTATATTCATAGATTTAGGTGCCACAATATTACTATGCATGACCTTTTGAACTCTTTTCAAAAGATTAACAGCCTCAGGTGCTAAAAAGCCAAAAGTGTCGAATGCAAATGGTATAAAAATATGTTGATTGTCAATGCATGTTTTCTCATGTTTAGCCATTTTGCTTGAGGCGGCTTTGAGGGCAGCCCGTCCCACAATAAAATCCCCAACTTCCAGTCCCACAAGGGGGAAACTCCAGTCAAATCCACACATGCATGCTTTCCACATACCCATCCATACACCATCACATCCGTTGGACGAAGTGTCGATCTTCCTTCTTGTGGGTCTGTCAAGAAGTTCACCGGTGCCTCTTTCTTTACAGAAATTCCTGCACTTCTAAAAATATCAAAGAGCACATCTGTAACCACTTTCATTTGAATTATATTTTAGAATATTTTTAAAAAATACTATTTGTTTAAAAATCTATAATAAACAAATAAAAACTTTTAATAGTAAATATTTTATTTTTAAGTGTTTTTCTCATGATAAAACTGTACCATACAGGCTTTGAGAAAACACTTCTATAGTTAAGAAGAAGAAGTACTTCCATTAGTTGAATGGTTGGTTATACTTTTTATGATTTAACATATTCTGTTCCTAAAAAGGAGTTAATTATTCTTTTGCATAGAAAATTTATTATTCTTTTGGATATATATTTATTATTTAATAGAATGTGCTTGACCACATGGAAATTAGCACGTCTGATAATTTATTTATTTTTGAATAGGCAAGTCTGATATTGATATTTATGATTCCTGGTGTTATTGTCTGTGTTGTGAATTCGAGATAACCACACCAATAAACCAACTAGTATGAGGCTAATAACAACTAAGCAACTAATACCAACAATGGAAATAAGCTATAATCCAAACACCAAGACAAGATAAGCAAAAGAACAATAAAGAACACAAAGCAAAATTGTTCACCCAGTTCGGCCAAATTGACCTACGTCTGGGGGAGAGGGTAGCTCTCCAATCCACTATCAAACTTGTTCTTGATTACAAAGAGATTCCAAAACAAAGGTTACAAGAAAATAGAGTAATCCTATTTCTACCCTTTTCCCAATCTCTTCCCGTGACCAAGAGATTCAATGATATGTGTTTACAAGGTGAAAGAAATGAGCTACAAACACTAGAGAACACCTAAGAGATGAACCCTTAACCTCTAGACATGATATTGCAGCAAAACCCTCTTAAAACCCTATTCCTTTCACTGTTGCAAAAAACCAGAAACATGTATATATAAGATCGCGGCCGCGCCGCGCGCCAGGGACCGGCGCCGCGCGCCACCTGGACAGATCCCACAGCCCTTTCCAGTGGCGTGTGGGCGCCCCGCGCCACCTGCATAGCCAGGCCTTGCTTCTCCACCATTTTCTGCACTTTGCTTCACTTTGATCATGTAATTTCAAGGCAATTACTAACAATCTCCACCTTGCCTTTAAATTCATGGTGATGCCAACTTCCCATCAACCATCATGCTGCTCTCTCCAACCTGATTACACCACATCTTCTTTGAACCCCGAAGTGAACCGCTTCGTACTCTCAAAGAAATACTTGCCTCCAATTGTCCTTGGAATTTTTTAGAACAATCCTACAAGTCACTCCACCACCTTCGAACCCCGGAATGTCTTTCGTACTCTCGAAGAAAAATGCTTGCCCTCAACTTAGCCTTGGAATTTTAGGCAAGTTCCACAAGCCGCAACTTCAAACTCTCTTGTATCCAACTACCTCTAATAGTCCCACAAGATCCCGAATTTGAACACCGTTGCTTCCAATTGCCTCCCTGAAGATCTTTCAAGTTTTGCACTTCTTCGGTCACAATCGAAACATAACCCACAAGATTTCCATAGCCATACCACTTTGATGCAACAATACCGCTCTCCTCCCTATTTCTCATTAAATAGCCAAGAGCTATTGATTGTTTGTCTTCCTCTAGTCCCACTAGTAACAAACTCCACCTCAAACCGAGATTCCTCCATCAAAGTCTCAAACCGGTATATTCACTATGTTTCCCACCTTGTAACGCAAAACTTTTCAACTACTCCGAAACATACTTCAAGATATTGTTAGTTTCCAACACTTCCCGTTTAGTCCTACCACCTAGTAAAATCTCATTTCACTAGTTCAACTAAACCTATGTCACTAACAATTACCAACCGAAGTTTCACACAACTCCACCATATGAGGAACACCACTAGTAACAAATGCATAACCAACAGTAGAACCAACTATCTATGCATTTTAAGTTCAAGAAAATACCTCACATCATGTAAAAGAGACTCACCGATACCTTGAACCTTACAAGCTTTCCCGTCTTCAAGATGAACAACTTCACCTTCAACTAGCTTTAGGGCTTCAAAAATAATCTTTCTCTCAACACATGTGATAGGAGCATCAAAGTCCACGACTTAAGACTCCACCGATTCCGAACTTCACACCACTAGAATTTCCGCATCCTCATAACCAAGTTGTTGTTTCAAGAGCCACCCGAGTATTATTCCACCGCCTCTCCAGGCCGATGTTGAGTATTATTTCACCGCCTCTCCAGGCCGACAACCATCTATGGTTCAAAGCATGTGACTATGAGTGCTCCCGCACTCTCATAGCCTTCCTCATAAACTTCATCACTCACCGCAACCTGAGCCGACGAACTACCACCGCCCCCTCTCCGAGGACAATCCTTCTTGAAGTGACCCGGTTCTTGACAATAGTAGCATTTGAACTTGCTACCACCATCACCCTTTGGCCTAGACTTGGACCCATTCTTCCACTTTCCTTTGCCTCCGTTCTCGCTTCTACCCCTCATCACATTCAACCCTTCCGCACCATCATCAACCTTCAAGTCTTTAAACTTGGTCAACTCCTTGGTTCTCAAAGCCGATTGGACTTCATCCAAGGTGATAGTGCCTTCCTTGCCGTAAAGCAATGCATCCTTGAGATGTTCATATGACTTAGGTAAAGCACACAACAAATGAAAAGCTTTGTCCTCGTCTTCCAAATTCACATCAACATTCGCCAAATCATCAATGATTTTATTAAACTCAGTCAATTGCTCCACCACAGACTTGTTCTCAACCATACAAAAGAAGTATAGTTGTTGCTTCAAACATTGCTTATGAGCCAATGACTTTGTCATATACAAAGTATCAAGCTTCGACCACATCGCCGCCGCCGAAGTCTCTCGCGCTACCTCTCTCAATACCTTATCACCAAGACACAAAATGATAGAACTTAGAGCCTTCTCATCCATGTCTTTCTTCTCTTCATCCGAGAGAGTCGCCGGCATTTGTGCAATTCCCTTTAAAGCTTCAACACACTTGTGATGGATTAATAGAGCTTTCATCTTCACCTTCCACAACCCAAAGTCATTACTCCCGGTGAATTTCTCAATATCCCATTTTGAACCCATAGTGCTTAATTGTTTAAAACCCTAGCCCCACGGTGGGCGCCAATTGTTGTGAATTCGAGATAACCACACCAATAAACCAACTAGTATGAGGCTAATAACAACTAAGCAACTAATACCAACAATGGAAATAAGCTATAATCCAAACACCAAGACAAGATAAGCAAAAGAACAATAAAGAACACAAAGCAAAATTGTTCACCCAGTTCGGCCAAATTGACCTACGTCTGGGGGAGAGGGCAGCTCTCCAATCCACTATCAAACTTGTTCTTGATTACAAAGAGATTCCAAAACAAAGGTTACAAGAAAATAGAGTAATCCTATTTCTACCCTTTTCCCAATCTCTTCCCGTGACCAAGAGATTCAATGATATGTGTTTACAAGGTGAAAGAAATGAGCTACAAACACTAGAGAACACCTAAGAGATGAACCCTTAACCTCTAGACATGATATTGCAGCAAAACCCTCTTAAAACCCTATTCCTTTCACTGTTGCAAAAAACCAGAAACATGTATATATAAGATCGCGGCCGCGCCGCGCGCCAGGGACCGGCGCCGCGCGCCACCTGGACAGATCCCACAGCCCTTTCCAGTGGCGTGTGGGCGCCCCGCGCCACCTGCATAGCCAGGCCTTGCTTCTCCACCATTTTCTGCACTTTGCTTCACTTTGATCATGTAATTTCAAGGCAATTACTAACAATCTCCACCTTGCCTTTAAATTCATGGTGATGCCAACTTCCCATCAACCATCATGCTGCTCTCTCCAACCTGATTACACCACATCTTCTTTGAACCCCGAAGTGAACCGCTTCGTACTCTCAAAGAAATACTTGCCTCCAATTGTCCTTGGAATTTTTTAGAACAATCCTACAAGTCACTCCACCACCTTCGAACCCCGGAATGTCTTCCGTACTCTCGAAGAAAAATGCTTGCCCTCAACTTAGCCTTGGAATTTTAGGCAAGTTCCACAAGCCGCAACTTCAAACTCTCTTGTATCCAACTACCTCTAATAGTCCCACAAGATCCCGAATTTGAACACCGTTGCTTCCAATTGCCTCCCTGAAGATCTTTCAAGTTTTGCACTTCTTCGGTCACAATCGAAACATAACCCACAAGATTTCCATAGCCATACCACTTTGATGCAACAATACCGCTCTCCTCCCTATTTCTCATTAAATAGCCAAGAGCTATTGATTGTTTGTCTTCCTCTAGTCCCACTAGTAACAAACTCCACCTCAAACCGAGATTCCTCCATCAAAGTCTCAAACCGGTATATTCACTATGTTTCCCACCTTGTAACGCAAAACTTTTCAACTACTCCGAAACATACTTCAAGATATTGTTAGTTTCCAACACTTCCCGTTTAGTCCTACCACCTAGTAAAATCTCATTTCACTAGTTCAACTAAACCTATGTCACTAACAATTACCAACCGAAGTTTCACACAACTCCACCATATGAGGAACACCACTAGTAACAAATGCATAACCAACAGTAGAACCAACTATCTATGCATTTTAAGTTCAAGAAAATACCTCACATCATGTAAAAGAGACTCACTGATACCTTGAACCTTACAAGCTTTCTCGTCTTCAAGATGAACAACTCCACCTTCAACTAGCTTTAGGGCTTCAAAAATAATCTTTCTCTCAACACATGTGATAGGAGCATCAAAGTCCACGACTTAAGACTCCACCGATTCCGAACTTCACACCACTAGAATTTCCGCATCCTCATAACCAAGTTGTTGTTTCAAGAGCCACCCGAGTATTATTCCACCGCCTCTCCAGGCCGATGTTGAGTATTATTTCACCGCCTCTCCAGGCCGACAACCATCTATGGTTCAAAGCATGTGACTATGAGTGCTCCCGCACTCTCATAGCCTTCCTCATAAACTTCATCACTCACCGCAACCTGAGCCGACGAACTACCACCGCCCCCTCTCCGAGGACAATCCTTCTTGAAGTGACCCGGTTCTTGACAATAGTAGCATTTGAACTTGCTACCACCATCACCCTTTGGCCTAGACTTGGACCCATTCTTCCACTTTCCTTTGCCTCCGTTCTCGCTTCTACCCCTCATCACATTCAACCCTTCCGCACCATCATCAACCTTCAAGTCTTTAAACTTGGTCAACTCCTTGGTTCTCAAAGCCGATTGGACTTCATCCAAGGTGATAGTGCCTTCCTTGCCGTAAAGCAATGCATCCTTGAGATGTTCATATGACTTAGGTAAAGCACACAACAAATGAAAAGCTTTGTCCTCGTCTTCCAAATTCACATCAACATTCGCCAAATCATCAATGATTTTATTAAACTCAGTCAATTGCTCCACCACAGACTTGTTCTCAACCATACGAAAGAAGTATAGTTGTTGCTTCAAACATTGCTTATGAGCCAATGACTTTGTCATATACAAAGTATCAAGCTTCGACCACATCGCCGCCGCCGAAGTCTCTCGCGCTACCTCTCTCAATACCTTATCACCAAGACACAAAATGATAGAACTTAGAGCCTTCTCATCCATGTCTTTCTTCTCTTCATCCGAGAGAGTCGCCGGCATTTGTGCAATTCCCTTTAAAGCTTCAACACACTTGTGATGGATTAATAGAGCTTTCATCTTCACCTTCCACAACCCAAAGTCATTACTCCCGGTGAATTTCTCAATATCCCATTTTGAACCCATAGTGCTTAATTGTTTAAAACCCTAGCCCCACGGTGGGCGCCAATTGTTGTGAATTCGAGATAACCACACTGTCATACCCTAATTTTGCCCCATGATTTTTTTTCACAATTTTGCATTTATTAGAAAAAGTCAACAAAGTCAACGCTTTGACTAAAAAGTCAACAAAGTCATTTTTTTTTAATTGAAAAAGTCAAAGTTGGCACTCAAATAAATGGAACTATTTTTTCTTGCATGATTATGGCTTAGCATTATCATAAGAGACAAATTTTTACCATTTTGCCCTTCCATTAAGTTTATTTCTTATTTATTAATTATTTTTTTAATTAGTTACTTGCATTACAAGAAACCTTTAAAAAATCAAATTTCAATTCTTTTTTTCTTTCATATTTCATACAATCATGTCTCATCATGCATATTTTTATTCTTGCATTCTTTTTTTTATTATATCATATATTATTTTTAATTTGTTCAAAAAATGATAAAAAATCAAAGAAGGGTGACAAAATTTCTTATTTCATTTACACCTCATCAAAAAACCTAGAATGTTCTATCCCTTAACACCTCATCACCATTTCCTTTTGGAACAAAAAAAAGGATCAAAAGATAGTACAAAAAAAAGGAGCTCAATCACAAAATTACCCTCACTAACTCTCACAAACCACAATGCCATTCAACCTAATCCTTCTCTATAAATAGATGCCTCAATTTCAGTGCCCTAGGGTTGGAAAGATAGAGAAAACGGCGCAGCTACAGTGACTGAAACAATTCCATTTTTTCTTCATTTCCAAAAATTCCAAATCTCACAATCTTACCCCAAGCTCTGAACTTATCCATCAAAACACCTTTATCACATACTCAGAAGAAAGAAACAACCATTTCCAACGCAAGAAAGTGAAGGAATCATTGCAGAGAACAGCTACGGTGGCTAGGAAGAAAACGAGTTCAAATCGCACTATTCAGAGGTCGATTCAGTTAGAACTTGAGACTTGTTTTTTACAATAAACATAGTGAAAAAGGGTTGATCTGACGTATGACTTTTCACACCCGGATAATCCCTATCCCTGACGTATGACTCGTGATCTTGGGATTATCCTCACTATTGATTAATTTAAGATTTTTTATAATAAACAAGGATGAAAAGGGGTTGATCTGACGTATGACTTTTCACACCCCGGATGGTTCTTATCCCTGACGTATGACTCGTGATCTTGGGACCATTCTCATCCTAAAGCGTTAAAATAAACCAACATTCGTCTTTTCCTTTTGGAATACTTTCTTAATCAAACTAAATCAAGGTTTTCATAATAAACAAGGATGAAAAGGGGTTGATCTGACGTATGACTTTTCACACCCCGGATGGTTCTTATCCCTGACGTATGACTCGTGATCTTGGGACCATCCTCATCCTAATCAAGCGTTAAAACTGACCTCCACTCACTCAAACTTCTTTTCAGAAAACAATGGATATACGCTTTATCCATTCCTCTGACACATACACGGCTTAAGCCTCCAAGTGGAGCATACAAGCGTCGTTGTATCAGCGGAATGCGAGTTAAGACATATCCGTTAATCATACTCTCTTTTTATAACGAATACACGTCTTATCTATTCCTCTGATACGCACACCCAGCTTACGCCTCTAAGTTGAGCACACAAGCGTCGTGGTATCAGCGGAATACGAAATAGACGTTATTCGCATAAAACCAACAACCACACAAACATTTTTACCAGAACTACGTGAGTTTTGAGTTTCCCATTGCACCGGGGAATACGTAGGAGCGGGCTCCTACAACCGTCAAACTCGACTAATAAAAACCTTTTTTTAATTTATTTGGAAACGAAGTAGAGACTATAAGAGATAAAAGGCAATTTAATTCAAACCTACGCAAACGGACCCAAACCACCTAAACGGTTCCCATCGAGTACGATGGATGCGAGGGGTGCTAACACCTTCCCCTCGCATAACCAACTCCCGAACCTAAACCAAGGTTTTCGCGATATTTTCCTTTCCCCTCACGGGATAAATAAACATCGATGGCGACTTCATTGTATAGAAAAATGGAAGTGATTTTCCAGCCCGCTACAGCTGGCGACTTCACTGGGGAGTAGATTGAGAGTTAAGCCCAGTTTAGTTGGTTTGTTTGTTTGTTTGCTTGGCCAGGTTTGCAATATCTTGCCTTTATCTTTTATTTTTCTGTCAATTATATCTGCTTGGATTGGCTGTTTCTCTTCTTCTACTCCTTCTTTTATTTTTCTTTTTGCCCTTGTGGCGTGGATACTGTGTGAAGCTCTATACCCGAGCTTGAGGAAAACTTAAGTTAAGCTAGGGGTATTTATGCTGGCCTCCCTGACGTATGACTTGTGAGCGCTGGCATAATCACCTCGCCTAGGGTAGATTCTTTTGAAAATGTTGGCCGTCCTGACGTATGTCTCGCTAGCGCCAGTGTTTTCTTGGAGAGTCCGTGACCCTAGGGACCTTTTGTAAACCGGTCTAGAACCAAACCTTGTTATTAGGGACCTCTGTTTAGAACCCGAAAGGTTCCTCCTTGGACGCGTTTGCCGTGCAATAACGGCATCGTTTCCAAAGAGGTGATCCGTGATTCAACCATGTTAAACCTAGAACAACATGTGAGAGGGATGGGTTGCAGGTAACTTTGAGCCTTTTGACCTCAGAAATAAATTAAACCTTTGCTTCGATGAGACAGACTATGCTGCAAAGTATCATGCATACATGCATCCATGCATTCATGCATCCATTTACAAAAACTCATACAAAAAATACATATCTGGTTTTCAGGGAATCAAGAAAACTTTATTTTGTAAACATGAGGGATATGGAAACAAGAGGTACTTACAGTTACAGTTTCAAGATCCCAAAGGTTGACAGACTTATAGCTATGGAATCTAGATTGACATCCATTCGTAGAAGCAACTTCCAGTCTAACTATGGTGCCATCATTGATCTTCTACACGTCCAGCTCGATACTACGGCTTTGGGTACCTTGGCTCAGTTTTATGATCCTCCACTTCGTTGCTTCACTTTCCGTGACTTCCAGCTCTTCCCCACTATAGAGGAGTTTGATAGTATTTTGGGCCTTAAGAAGGATAAGGGGCCGTGTTATTTGAGAGAGATTCCGACTCCGGAGGACGTAGCTTTAGCTCTACAACTTGAAGACCAAGATTCCATGTCTTTCCAAGTTCTCAAGACGGGTGTTCAAGGGTTTGCAAGGAAGGCTTTAGAGGACAAAGCTCAGTTTGTGTTGGAAAAGGGAAATTGGAAAGCCTACAACGCTATTCTTGCCTTGTTGATCTATGGTTTGGTACTTTTTCCTAATGTGAAGGACTTCATTGATATCACTGCTATTGGGGTGTTCTTGACTAAGAATCCTGCTCCTACGCTTTTGGGTGATTTCCTCTACTCCCTTCATGATCGGAACGGCACAAGAAGAGGAGGACAAATCTCATGTTGTGCTCCTTTGGTCCAAAAATGGTTGATGTCTCATTTGCCCGACAAGGGGCCTTTGGTAGATAATGAAAGTCTTAAGTGGTCAGAAAGATTGAATTCCCTTACCGAGAAGGATATCCGATGGTACTCTCCTCATGTAGAATCTTCCAAGGTACTCCTCAAGTGTGGGGACTTCCCAAATGTACCTCTGGTTGGAACTCAAGGGTGTATTAACTATAACCCTGTCCTTTCTCTTCGCCAGTTAGGTTACCCCATGGTGGATGCTCCTTCTGAAATCACTTTGACACCTTTCGTCCTCAAGAAGGATATGGTAGACTTAGAGCTTTGGGGTAGGATCAAGAAGGCTTGGCTCAAGGTAGAGAAGTCTGTGGCAAAAAGAAAGAACTGCTTGGCTAGAGAAGCCTATACCCAATGGGTGAAGGATCGTATCCTCCGCATCCAACTCCCTTTCAGTTCTGTGGTCCCTGAGGTAGTTGAAGAGTCTGAGCCCATCATCACTATCTCAAAGGAAGAAGCGGATGCTTTGAGGAATCAAATTGCACAACTTAAGAAAGAGAATGAAGAGTTGCAATTCAAGTGCTTTAGCATCCAAGGAGAAGCGAAGAGTTTCAAAAGAGAAAGGGATGCGAAGGATGAAGAGATGCAAGGGTGCAAAAAGAAAGTAAAAGAAGCCCAAGAAAGGGAAGAGAAGTACAAGGATGGTCTCGCAAGTTCCAACTTGAGCATCAAGGCATTGAAAGAGGATATCAAGAGCTTGAAGCGTTCCAATGATGAAATGTACGCCACAGGGAACAAGGCCATGATCGCCCAGGGGGATTGGAAGAAAAAGTTTGAGGAGAAGACTCAAGAGTTGAAGAAAGTCCAACAAGAGTTCAAGAAGCTTCAACAAGAGAAAGAGTTGGAGTTACAAAAGAAAGAAAAACTTCATTCTCAAGAGAGGCGGAAGGATAAAGAGTCCATGCAAAGATATGAAGAGAGTCTAGCTCAGATCATGAGAGCTCACGAGGACCAAATGACCCAAGTGGCGGAGCAAATCGAGCATCTAGAGAAGAATTTGAAGTACCACAAGACGGTTATTGAAATGTCCCTACAGGAGATGGCCAGATGGAAGGAAGCTTTCCGCAAGATGCTACTGGTATCTACTTCAGTGTTGGATGAGATGCCTAGGATGCTGAGGATGGCCGAGGCGGAGGTCCCCTTTCTTAATGTCTCAGGAGCGGTCAAAGAGTTCGTGTGTTATTGCCGAGCAGTGGTAACGGCGTACAAGAATGTTGTCAAGAAAGCCAAAAAAGGACTTTAGTTGGTATCTAGGATTTTATGTAATGAACCTTTGGGATTTTGAATCTTTGTAACTTTGCTTTTTTCAGTAATTATGTAATGAATTGGTTTTAAAAATTTGAATGAAGTGTTGAATCTTTTGATTATATCCCGCATTGTTTACATTAATTGCACATTTGTGATTCCCTGAAAACCAAATATAACAAATAAAAATGAAAGTATAAACTTTACATGCATTTGCATTCACATACATAATAAAAAAGAGGACATCATCTCATTACCGTTCTCCCATCTCAACAGCGTTATCCTCGACACTTACATTGGACAAGAAGTGCTTCCAGTCTGGTAATGGAGAATTGGCAAGAACAACACGGTGAACTAAAGGGGGAGGTTTCCCAGTTGGCAGCGAAGATGGATCGTGTGTTGGAAATGTTGGCCGCACAGAATCAGCCGTCAGCCCCAGCAGTGAACGCAGAGACAGCAACGAATGAACCGGCCAGCATGGTGTGGCCTGTGTACGGTTTACCTCCGGGTTATACTCCACCGGGGTATGTACCTCTTGGGGACGGGGCTACTTCAGTTCCTCCTCCTAACAACAACTCAGGAATTCCAGTCGGGGCCACCCCAACTCAGCCCCAACCTACCATTGTTCAGCAGGTTCAGGAGGATCCTCATGATGTGTACCATAGCTCAGATACTCAGAACAGTGGGTCAAAGTTTGATGGAACTATTCCTCAGTTGGAGGAAGCAAAACTGAAGTTCAAGGCTATTGAGGATCGTTTGAAGACGATGGAAGGAGGGAGTGACTCCTTGGACTTTTCCGATATGTGTCTTGTACCTGATTTGGTAATCCCGGCTAAGTTCAAGGTGCCGGAATTTGAGAAATATAAAGGTTTGAGCTGCCCAAGGAATCATCTCGTGATGTATAGCAGAAAGATGGCGTCTTATGCCAACAATGACAAACTGATGATACATTGCTTTCAAGACAGTTTAGCAGGGGCATCTTTAAGCTGGTACATGCAGCTAGAGGGTAATCACATCCGATCGTGGAAGGATTTGGCTAATGCTTTCATCAAACAGTATCAGTATAACTTGGATATGGCTCCTAATCGTACCCAGTTACAAAACATGGCTCAGAAGGAGGGAGAGTCGTTCAAAGTTTATGCCCAAAGGTGGAGAGAGTTAGCATCGCAGGTTCGTCCGCCACTTTTAGAGACGGAATTGGTGGATATGTTTACCAACACTTTACAAGGGGTTTATTTTGAGAGGATGATCGGTAGTGTATCCTCTGGCTTCTCTGATCTAGTCAGGATTGGTGAGAGAATTGAAAGCGGTGTCAGGACCGGCAAGATCCAAGCCGGCACTAGCTCACCAAATAATGCAAAGAAGCCCACCAATAACTTTGCAAGAAAGAAAGAAGGAAACACCAATGCTGTGGCTCACCACCAGTCAGTGATGCCAGTTCAATACATTCCCTACACAGCTCCGGCTCATCAACAACAGCCACAATATCAAGTGCCTCAGTATTCACCACCACCCCAAGGTTACCCATATCAACCACAGTCACAACAAGCTTCTCCACCTCAGCAACAAGCAAGAAAAGTGTTTGATCCCATTCCGGTATCATACAAAGAGTTGCTGCCATATCTTGTCCACAGTAAGATGGTAACACTCAAGACTTTGAAACAGATGAATCCACCTTTCCCCGCGTGGTACAAGCAAGGTGCCACCTGTGAATATCATTCTGGAGCTGAGGGGCACTCCATCGAGAATTGTAGGGTCTTCAAAAATGAGGTACAAAAGTTGATCGATCAGAAGTTGTTGTCATTCAAGGAAGCGGGTCCCAATGTCAAGGGAAACCCTCTGCCCAGCCACTCAGGGGGAGGAATCAACATGATTGAGGGCGCCGAAGGTTTGATTAAGGATGTGTCGGATATACGAACTCCTTTGAGCTTAGTAAAGGAGATTTTGCTCAGCTTTGACCAGTTCTCAAGCATGCATGCAGATTGCATAGAATGCGAGGAGAATCCAAATCATTGCGCAAGGATGAAGGAATGTCTTCAGGAGTTAATGGACCAAGGGTTGGTACAAATTGGTTATTCTCAGAGAAAGGGCATGGTGGCTATGATGGAACCTCATGAGCATGAGAAGGTCATGAAGCCAATAGAGATAGTTTACCAAAGAGCCGAGGCGAAGTTGCAGCCCTTGGTGATTCAAACACCAGCACCATTTCCTTTTACCAACACTAAAGCTACACCTTGGATATACAATACATCAGCTTCAATACAAGGAAAACCTGTGACCCTGCCAGAGCCAGTGGTAGTTAGCATTGATGGGACCGGGGGTATGACTCGGAGTGGCAGGGTGTTTGCTCAGAAACCAGTGCAAGACAGTGCAAGAGGGCCAGTTACAACGGTCAATGAGAATGTCTTAAGCAAGACTCTTGAGGGGGGAGCACCCAAAGAAACAACCCCTCAGAGTGATTCAGATGAGTTCCTCAAGATAATCAAAAGAAGCGACTATCGAGTGATAGATCAGCTCGGTCAAACTCCGTCAAAGATTTCTATGCTCTCCCTGTTGATGAGTTCGGAGGCACATAGGAATGCTTTATTGAAACTTCTGCAAAAGGCCCATGTGGATCAGGATATTACGGTTGCCCAGTTTGATGGGGTGTGCAATAATATAACCGAAAGCCGTTGTCTAGGATTTTTAGACGCAGAATTGCCAGTTGAGGGGCATGCACACAACAAAGCTCTCCACATTTCCATGAAGTGTCAAGATAACACTATTGCAAGGGTGTTAGTGGACACGGGTTCCTCCCTCAATGTCATGCCCAAATCAACTTTGTTGAAGTTATCTCTTGTTGGACCGGTTCTCAAGCCTAGCAGTATGATCGTCAAAGCCTTTGACGGATCACAGAGAGAGGTTATTGGGGAAATTGAATTGCCAATGGTAATCGGGCCGCATTTATTCAACATCTCTTTTCAGGTCATGGACATAAATCCTTCCTACAGTTGCTTGTTGGGGCGTCCGTGGATTCACGCTGCCGGTGCTGTAACATCAACTTTGCACCAAAAACTCAAGTTCATAGTTGACGACAAATTGGTAATTGTCTCGGGGGAAGAAGATGCTTTAGTGAGCCACTTGTCTTCGTTCAGGTATATTGAAACGGAAGAGGGGGTACTTGAAACCCAATTCCAGGCTCTTGAAATTGCCACCGTCACTGTGGTAGACCAAGAAGAGGAAGACGTGCTAACCGCACAGTTTAAGACTATGAAGATTGCTACCACTTCTCAGGCGAATCAGAAGCCAAGGGCCTCCATCACATCTTGGAAGGATTTGAAGAAAGCCATGGAGGAAGGTGCTCTTAAAGGGTGGGGGCAACTGGTGTATCCCCATGAGAAGAAAGATTTGCTAGGTGTGGGTTATCAGCCATCAAAGGGGAAGCAAAAGGTTTTCGACTATACTACTCCCCTTGAAGAGGTCTTTGTGAGCGCTGGGCTCAGGTCAGCTGAACAAATCAACATGCTGGAGAATGAAGAAAAGGCCAGTCAAGGAAGCTACAATTGGGTGAACCAATGCCCTGCAAGCACCGTTCTATCAAACTGGAAGGCTGTTGAGATTCCCAAAGTTTTTATTATTTCAAAGTAATTTTTCTTTATTTTCAAAATTCCCCTTGCCGCGCCCGAGGCATGTGGATGAACTTGTAAGGGCTTATCTTTGTTTTTAACAAATGATTATCAATGAAGTGAAAGTTTTTATGTGCATATTTTGTCCTTTTTTATTCTTTATTTTTTTTCAGTTTTAAAAAGATAAAAACAATAAAAATGGCAATAACTTCTTGCATATCATGACCACCTTTTGCATTCATCTAAAAATCAAAAAATATACATCATGCAGAAATGAATCTCTGGACCATAACAATGCCGTAAATCTTCATGATTCCGAACTCCCAATCAATCATGCTGAAGAGGATGAAGAGGAAGATTATGAACTCCCAGCAGAGTTGGCACGGTTATTGGATCAAGAACAGAGAATGATTCAACCTCATCAGGAACCAGTGGATGTGATCAATCTGGGGACTGAAGAGGACAAAAGGGAAGTCAAGATAGGTGCGACCCTGCAGTCAGAGGTGAAAGAGGGATTGGTCAAGCTGCTCAGAGAGTATGTGGACGTCTTTGCATGGTCTTATCAGGATATGCCGGGTTTAGACACAAGCATAGTTGAACACAAGCTTCCGCTCAAGCCCGAATGTGCACCGGTCAAGCAAAAGTTGAGAAGAACTAGGCCGGACATGGCTCTTAAGATTCAAGAGGAAGTCAAGAAACAGTTTGATGCGGGATTCCTTGCAGTGGCCAAGTACCCCGAATGGATTGCTAACATCGTGCCAGTGCCAAAGAAGGATGGAAAGGTCCGAATGTGTGTAGACTACCGGGATTTGAATAGAGCAAGCCCAAAAGATGATTTTCCACTTCCTCACATTGACGTGTTAGTGGATAATACTGCTCGATTCCCAGTCTTCTCCTTCATGGATGGATTCTCAGGTTATAATCAGATTAAAATGGCGCCCGAAGACATGGAGAAAACAACCTTCATAACGCCATGGGGCACTTTCTGCTACAAAGTAATGCCTTTCGGATTGAAAAATGCCGGGGCAACATATCAGCGGGCTATGGTCACTTTGTTCCATGACATGATGCACAAGGAAATTGAAGTGTATGTGGATGACATGATCGCTAAGTCCTCATCTGAAGAAGAGCACCTTGTACATCTCCAGAAATTATTTGAGAGATTGAGGAAGTATCAACTGCGTTTGAATCCTAACAAATGCACCTTTGGCGTCAAGTCAGGAAAGCTGCTAGGTTTCATCGTCAGTCAAAAGGGAATTGAAGTGGATCCTGATAAAGTCAAAGCAATCCAGAACATGCCCACACCAAAGACAGAAAAAGAAGTTCGAGGGTTTCTAGGCCGGCTGAACTACATTTCCAGGTTCATCTCTCATCTTACGGCAACTTGTGAACCAATCTTCAAACTATTAAGGAAGGATCAAGCCATTGAATGGAATGAAGATTGCCAAGGGGCATTTGACAAGATCAAGCAGTACTTGCAAGAGCCACCAATTTTAATACCCCCAGTTGCGGGAAGGCCTCTTCTCCTATACCTACATGTGCTTGAGGAATCCATGGGCTGCGTATTGGGCCAGCAAGATGAAACTGGTAGAAAAGAACACGCAGTGTACTACTTGAGCAAGAAGTTCACTAGCTGTGAAACCAGATACTCACTCCTCGAGAAAACTTGTTGTGCTTTGACATGGGCAGCTCGTCGGTTGAGACAATATATGATCTGTCACACTACCATGTTAATTTCCAAAATGGACCCCATCAAGTATATCTTTGAGAAGCCTGCTTTGAGTGGAAGAATTGCCCGTTGGCAGATGTTGTTGTCCGAATATGACATTCAGTATGTATCTCAAAAGGCCGTCAAAGGTAGTGTGTTAGCAGAACACTTGGCACACCAGCCTTTAGAAGACTATCAGCCTGTGCGCTTTGACTGCCCAGATGAGGACATCATGGCTGTGAGCGAGAAACCTCCCATGGATGAGAATGAAGGACCCGAGCCGGGATCCCGATGGAAGCTTGTGTTTGATGGCGCTTCAAATGCTTTGGGGCATGGTGTAGGAGCAGTTATCATCTCTCCTAAAGATACCCACACACCTCTTACGGCAAGACTTTTGTTTGATTGCACCAACAATGTCGCAGAATATGAGGCATGTATCATGGGTCTAGAAGGAGCCATCAACTTGAGAATCAAAATCTTAGAAGTATATGGAGATTCCGCACTCGTCATCTATCAGGAGAATGGGAGACTCGTCATCCCAATTTAATCCCATACAAAGATCATGTCTTGAAATTGGCAGAATACTTTGATGAGATCACTTTCCATCATATTCCAAGAGAAGAAAATCAGTTGGCTGATGCTCTGGCCACTCTCTCATCCATGTACAAGGTCACTTGGCCCAATCACGTGCCTTTGATTGAAATCAACCGTCGTGAGGCACCGGCATATTGCTTGGCTACCGAAGTGGGGCAGGATGAGAAACCATGGTATTATGATATCAAGAACTTTCTCCAAAGGCAAGAATATCCCTTGGGGGCATCTAATGGAGACAAGAAAACTCTTAGAAGGCTTGCATCTGGTTTCTTCCTAGATGGAGAGTTGTTGTACAAAAGAAACCATGATTTGGTGCTCCTCCGCTGTGTGGATAGAAAAGAGGCTGATACACTCATTGAAGAAATCCATGAAGGGTCCTTTGGCACGCACATGAATGGGCACGCTTTGGCAAGAAAGATTCTTCGGGCCGGGTACTATTGGCTGACCATGGAAACAGATTGTTTGAACCATGTCAGGAAATGCCATAAATGCCAGATTTATGCTGATAGGATACACATCTCTCCAACTCCTCTGAATGTTTTGACATCACCATGGCCGTTCTCCATGTGGGGCATAGACATGATTGGTATGATTGAACCAAAGGCCTCCAATGGACACCGTTTTATCTTAGTGGCTATTGATTACTTCACCAAATGGGTCGAAGCGGCATCGTACGCCAACGTCACAAGGCAAGTGGTGGCTCAGTTCATCAAGAAGGAAATAATCTGCCGTTATGGGGTCCCCAACAAGATCATCACTGATAATGGTAGCAACTTGAACAATCAGACCATGAGGGAATTGTGCAGAAATTTCAAGATTGAGCACCATAACTCCTCACCGTATAGACCCAAGATGAATGGCGCTGTAGAAGCAGCAAATAAAAACATCAAAAAGATTCTGCAGAAAATGGTGAAGACTTACAAAGACTGGCATGAGATGCTCCCATTTGCGCTCCACGGATACAGGACGGCAGTTCGTACCTCGACTGGGGCAACTCCTTTCTCTCTTGTATATGGTATGGAAGCAGTGCTACCAGTGGAGGTGGAGATCCCCTCATTAAGAGTTCTGATGGAAACCAAGCTAGAGGAAGCGGAATGGGTCCGATCCCGGTTTGATCAGCTCAACCTCATTGAGGAAAAAAGGATGACGGCCTTGTGTCACGGACAGTTGTATCAGCAAAGGCTCAAGAGAGCATTTGACAAGAAAGTTCGTCCAAGACAATTCAAAGAAGGGGACTTGGTGTTAAAGGCTATATTACCAATTCACAAAGACGTCCGTGGAAAGTGGACTCCCAATTATGAAGGACCATATGTAGTGAAGAAGGCCTTCTCAGGTGGAGCCTTGATACTAGCTACAATGGATGGTGAAGAGTTTCCACTCCCCGTGAACTCAGATGCAGTCAAAAAGTACTATGCCTAAAGAAAAGAAAATAAATAAAAGCTCGCTAAGTTGAAAACCCGAAAGGACGGCTTAGGCAATAGAGAGCGTCCCGGTGGGCTGAAAACCTGAAAAGGCGGTCCAGGCAAAAACTAGGGACATTAAAAAAGGAAAATAGAACCCGCTAAGTTGAAAACCCGAAAGGGCGGCTTAGGCAAAAATGGGTATCCCGGTGGATTAGCAGTCCATACTGAACAATCCAGGCAAAAGTTAGGGAAACAAATAAAAGAAGGCATGAGACTGCAAGATCAAGGTGAGTACGGGGCAAACTTCAGAAATATCTGAGACTTCTCACTCAACAACAAGATAATTTGAAGATTGAAATCATGGAGAAGGATGGCATTGTTATGTTTCCATGGAATTCATTTATTTTCATTGCCATTTATCTTAGCTCAACTATGCGGTCACCTCTTTGAGGGATTTGCTTCCGTTGTAAAAACTCCGCACGCTTTGTGCTATCAATAAAATTCTCCTTTTACTCATTGTGTCTCTCTTTATCTTCTTGCACATTTCATACTTTTATTTTTCTGATAAACAAATGTTAAAACTTTAAAAAAAAAAAAAAAAAAAAAAAAGTAAAAAGGGCATTTTGAAAATCAAGCGAAAATATTTTGAAATAAGAAAGATTAAAGAAAATCAACAGCATACAGTAAGGTGCCCACCTTGTTAACATGCAACAGACTGACCCAGCGTTCCGAGCTGACTAGGCAAGAGGCCTTTCCCACACAAATGAAGAATGTTTGGTATACAACGCCCAACTGGGATCCCCTTCCCCAAGGAAAGAGCTTCTAATGTCTCGGTGTCGAGATGAAACCCAACTTCATGCATCTTCATGCATCCATGCATACACGTTCATGCATCACCATGCATCCATGAATAAACACTCAAAGAACCATATGTCAAATCATGGGCATAATTAAACACTGCATTAGTCTTGCATTTTTAGGCAATCAACAAGCATTCATTGCAGACATGCATTCATAGAAGCAGGTCCAAAATTCCGATTCAAGGAATAGCAGAGTTTGGTCACTTAGTTTTCAGAATAAGCAGCTTGATTTTCCCCGACAATTTGGCTGGTGCGTTATTTCTTCAGCAGATCAGTGGCAAAATCTCCTCCCCAGTGAATCGCAGATTTCTCAGAAAAATTCTCCTACGGGGATAACAAGTTTGATCACTTAATTACAAGAAAGTCAGTTTGACCTTTTTCCAACAGGTTGGTTGGATAACCACAACAGGATGCATAAGCACATCATTTCAACACAGATAGATCTTCAGTGAGAGCTGGATGTAATCGACCTTCAGAAGAATCCAAGTACCCGTCGAGGCGACGATTCAACCTTCATTAGTCCAAGTACCCGTCGAGGTGACGACTCGTTCAGAAAAATCCAAGTACCCGTCGAGGCGACGATTCAACCTTCATCAGTCCAAGTACCCGTCGAGGTGACGGCTCGTTCAGAAGAATCCAAGTACCCGTCGAGGCGACGATTCAACCTTCATCAGTCCAAGTACCCGTCGAGGTGACGACTCGTTCAGAAAAATCCAAGTACCCGTCGAGGCGACGATTCAACCTTCATCAGTCCAAGTACCCGTCGAGGTGACGGCTCGTTCAGAAGAATCCAAGTACCCGTCGAGGCGACGATTCAACCTTCATCAGTCCAAGTACCCGTCGAGGTGACGGCTCGTTCAGAAGAATCCAAGTACCCGTCGAGGCGACGATTCAACCTTCATCAGTCCAAGTACCCGTCGAGGTGACGGCTCGTTCAGAAGAATCCAAGTACCCGTCGAGGCGACGATTCAACCTTCATCAGTCCAAGTACCCGTCGAGGTGACGAATTATTCAGAAGAATCCATGTACCCGTCGAGGCGACGATTCAACCTTCATCAGTCCAAGTACCCGTCGAGGTGACGACTTATTCAGCAAAATCTATTTCAACTCAGATTGATCTTCAGTGAGAAGTGGCTGGACAAGATCTGCTCAACTTTACTAAGCTTTTCAGCATGAATGGCTGGTTAAGGTTAGTCTTACTTTAGGGTTTGCCCAGTTCCACAAAAAGGGATAACAACAGGTATACTCGATCCACTTATCTCATCAATATTCACTTCCTGGCAAAATTAGGGCATTCTGTATTTAATTATCTTTTACCGCAAGAGTACGAACACCGAGGTCATTCGCACTCATGCGGTCTAAGCTAATTAAATAGGGGCAGCTGTCATACCCTAATTTTGCCCCATGATTTTTTTTCACAATTTTGCATTTATTAGAAAAAGTCAACAAAGTCAACGCTTTGACTAAAAAGTCAACAAAGTCATTTTTTTTTAATTGAAAAAGTCAAAGTTGGCACTCAAATAAATGGAACTATTTTTTCTTGCATGATTATGGCTTAGCATTATCATAAGAGACAAATTTTTACCATTTTGCCCTTCCATTAAGTTTATTTCTTATTTATTAATTATTTTTTTAATTAGTTACTTGCATTACAAGAAACCTTTAAAAAATCAAATTTCAATTCTTTTTTTCTTTCATATTTCATACAATCATGTCTCATCATGCATATTTTTATTCTTGCATTCTTTTTTTTATTATATCATATATTATTTTTAATTTGTTCAAAAAATGATAAAAAATCAAAGAAGGGTGACAAAATTTCTTATTTCATTTACACCTCATCAAAAAACCTAGAATGTTCTATCCCTTAACACCTCATCACCATTTCCTTTTGGAACAAAAAAAAGGATCAAAAGATAGTACAAAAAAAAGGAGCTCAATCACAAAATTACCCTCACTAACTCTCACAAACCACAATGCCATTCAACCTAATCCTTCTCTATAAATAGATGCCTCAATTTCAGTGCCCTAGGGTTGGAAAGATAGAGAAAACGGCGCAGCTACAGTGACTGAAACAATTCCATTTTTTCTTCATTTCCAAAAATTCCAAATCTCACAATCTTACCCCAAGCTCTGAACTTATCCATCAAAACACCTTTATCACATACTCAGAAGAAAGAAACAACCATTTCCAACGCAAGAAAGTGAAGGAATCATTGCAGAGAACAGCTACGGTGGCTAGGAAGAAAACGAGTTCAAATCGCACTATTCAGAGGTCGATTCAGTTAGAACTTGAGACTTGTTTTTTACAATAAACATAGTGAAAAAGGGTTGATCTGACGTATGACTTTTCACACCCGGATAATCCCTATCCCTGACGTATGACTCGTGATCTTGGGATTATCCTCACTATTGATTAATTTAAGATTTTTTATAATAAACAAGGATGAAAAGGGGTTGATCTGACGTATGACTTTTCACACCCCGGATGGTTCTTATCCCTGACGTATGACTCGTGATCTTGGGACCATTCTCATCCTAAAGCGTTAAAATAAACCAACATTCGTCTTTTCCTTTTGGAATACTTTCTTAATCAAACTAAATCAAGGTTTTCATAATAAACAAGGATGAAAAGGGGTTGATCTGACGTATGACTTTTCACACCCCGGATGGTTCTTATCCCTGACGTATGACTCGTGATCTTGGGACCATCCTCATCCTAATCAAGCGTTAAAACTGACCTCCACTCACTCAAACTTCTTTTCAGAAAACAATGGATATACGCTTTATCCATTCCTCTGACACATACACGGCTTAAGCCTCCAAGTGGAGCATACAAGCGTCGTTGTATCAGCGGAATGCGAGTTAAGACATATCCGTTAATCATACTCTCTTTTTATAACGAATACACGTCTTATCTATTCCTCTGATACGCACACCCAGCTTACGCCTCTAAGTTGAGCACACAAGCGTCGTGGTATCAGCGGAATACGAAATAGACGTTATTCGCATAAAACCAACAACCACACAAACATTTTTACCAGAACTACGTGAGTTTTGAGTTTCCCATTGCACCGGGGAATACGTAGGAGCGGGCTCCTACAACCGTCAAACTCGACTAATAAAAACCTTTTTTTAATTTATTTGGAAACGAAGTAGAGACTATAAGAGATAAAAGGCAATTTAATTCAAACCTACGCAAACGGACCCAAACCACCTAAACGGTTCCCATCGAGTACGATGGATGCGAGGGGTGCTAACACCTTCCCCTCGCATAACCAACTCCCGAACCTAAACCAAGGTTTTCGCGATATTTTCCTTTCCCCTCACGGGATAAATAAACATCGATGGCGACTTCATTGTATAGAAAAATGGAAGTGATTTTCCAGCCCGCTACACACACCAATAAACCAACTAGTATGAGGCTAATAACAACTAAGCAACTAATACCAACAATGGAAATAAGCTATAATCCAAACACCAAGACAAGATAAGCAAAAGAACAATAAAGAACACAAAGCAAAATTGTTCACCCAGTTCGGCCAAATTGACCTACGTCTGGGGGAGAGGGCAGCTCTCCAATCCACTATCAAACTTGTTCTTGATTACAAAGAGATTCCAAAACAAAGGTTACAAGAAAATAGAGTAATCCTATTTCTACCCTTTTCCCAATCTCTTCCCGTGACCAAGAGATTCAATGATATGTGTTTACAAGGTGAAAGAAATGAGCTACAAACACTAGAGAACACCTAAGAGATGAACCCTTAACCTCTAGACATGATATTGCAGCAAAACCCTCTTAAAACCCTATTCCTTTCACTGTTGCAAAAAACCAGAAACATGTATATATAAGATCGCGGCCGCGCCGCGCGCCAGGGACCGGCGCCGCGCGCCACCTGGACAGATCCCACAGCCCTTTCCAGTGGCGTGTGGGCGCCCCGCGCCACCTGCATAGCCAGGCCTTGCTTCTCCACCATTTTCTGCACTTTGCTTCACTTTGATCATGTAATTTCAAGGCAATTACTAACAATCTCCACCTTGCCTTTAAATTCATGGTGATGCCAACTTCCCATCAACCATCATGCTGCTCTCTCCAACCTGATTACACCACATCTTCTTTGAACCCCGAAGTGAACCGCTTCGTACTCTCAAAGAAATACTTGCCTCCAATTGTCCTTGGAATTTTTTAGAACAATCCTACAAGTCACTCCACCACCTTCGAACCCCGGAATGTCTTCCGTACTCTCGAAGAAAAATGCTTGCCCTCAACTTAGCCTTGGAATTTTAGGCAAGTTCCACAAGCCGCAACTTCAAACTCTCTTGTATCCAACTACCTCTAATAGTCCCACAAGATCCCGAATTTGAACACCGTTGCTTCCAATTGCCTCCCTGAAGATCTTTCAAGTTTTGCACTTCTTCGGTCACAATCGAAACATAACCCACAAGATTTCCATAGCCATACCACTTTGATGCAACAATACCGCTCTCCTCCCTATTTCTCATTAAATAGCCAAGAGCTATTGATTGTTTGTCTTCCTCTAGTCCCACTAGTAACAAACTCCACCTCAAACCGAGATTCCTCCATCAAAGTCTCAAACCGGTATATTCACTATGTTTCCCACCTTGTAACGCAAAACTTTTCAACTACTCCGAAACATACTTCAAGATATTGTTAGTTTCCAACACTTCCCGTTTAGTCCTACCACCTAGTAAAATCTCATTTCACTAGTTCAACTAAACCTATGTCACTAACAATTACCAACCGAAGTTTCACACAACTCCACCATATGAGGAACACCACTAGTAACAAATGCATAACCAACAGTAGAACCAACTATCTATGCATTTTAAGTTCAAGAAAATACCTCACATCATGTAAAAGAGACTCACTGATACCTTGAACCTTACAAGCTTTCTCGTCTTCAAGATGAACAACTCCACCTTCAACTAGCTTTAGGGCTTCAAAAATAATCTTTCTCTCAACACATGTGATAGGAGCATCAAAGTCCACGACTTAAGACTCCACCGATTCCGAACTTCACACCACTAGAATTTCCGCATCCTCATAACCAAGTTGTTGTTTCAAGAGCCACCCGAGTATTATTCCACCGCCTCTCCAGGCCGATGTTGAGTATTATTTCACCGCCTCTCCAGGCCGACAACCATCTATGGTTCAAAGCATGTGACTATGAGTGCTCCCGCACTCTCATAGCCTTCCTCATAAACTTCATCACTCACCGCAACCTGAGCCGACGAACTACCACCGCCCCCTCTCCGAGGACAATCCTTCTTGAAGTGACCCGGTTCTTGACAATAGTAGCATTTGAACTTGCTACCACCATCACCCTTTGGCCTAGACTTGGACCCATTCTTCCACTTTCCTTTGCCTCCGTTCTCGCTTCTACCCCTCATCACATTCAACCCTTCCGCACCATCATCAACCTTCAAGTCTTTAAACTTGGTCAACTCCTTGGTTCTCAAAGCCGATTGGACTTCATCCAAGGTGATAGTGCCTTCCTTGCCGTAAAGCAATGCATCCTTGAGATGTTCATATGACTTAGGTAAAGCACACAACAAATGAAAAGCTTTGTCCTCGTCTTCCAAATTCACATCAACATTCGCCAAATCATCAATGATTTTATTAAACTCAGTCAATTGCTCCACCACAGACTTGTTCTCAACCATACGAAAGAAGTATAGTTGTTGCTTCAAACATTGCTTATGAGCCAATGACTTTGTCATATACAAAGTATCAAGCTTCGACCACATCGCCGCCGCCGAAGTCTCTCGCGCTACCTCTCTCAATACCTTATCACCAAGACACAAAATGATAGAACTTAGAGCCTTCTCATCCATGTCTTTCTTCTCTTCATCCGAGAGAGTCGCCGGCATTTGTGCAATTCCCTTTAAAGCTTCAACACACTTGTGATGGATTAATAGAGCTTTCATCTTCACCTTCCACAACCCAAAGTCATTACTCCCGGTGAATTTCTCAATATCCCATTTTGAACCCATAGTGCTTAATTGTTTAAAACCCTAGCCCCACGGTGGGCGCCAATTGTTGTGAATTCGAGATAACCACACCAATAAACCAACTAGTATGAGGCTAATAACAACTAAGCAACTAATACCAACAATGGAAATAAGCTATAATCCAAACACCAAGACAAGATAAGCAAAAGAACAATAAAGAACACAAAGCAAAATTGTTCACCCAGTTCGGCCAAATTAACCTACGTCTGGGGGAGAGGGCAGCTCTCCAATCCACTATCAAACTTGTTCTTGATTACAAAGAGATTCCAAAACAAAGGTTACAAGAAAATAGAGTAATCCTATTTCTACCCTTTTCCCAATCTCTTCCCGTGACCAAGAGATTCAATGATATGTGTTTACAAGGTGAAAGAAATGAGCTACAAACACTAGAGAACACCTAAGAGATGAACCCTTAACCTCTAGACATGATATTGCAGCAAAACCCTCTTAAAACCCTATTCCTTTCACTGTTGCAAAAAACCAGAAACATGTATATATAAGATCGCGGCCGCGCCGCGCGCCAGGGACCGGCGCCGCGCGCCACCTGGACAGATCCCACAGCCCTTTCCAGTGGCGTGTGGGCGCCCCGCGCCACCTGCATAGCCAGGCCTTGCTTCTCCACCATTTTCTGCACTTTGCTTCACTTTGATCATGTAATTTCAAGGCAATTACTAACAGTCTGCAGATCGAATATTTATAATTTAAAATTTATAAACAGTCACTAGCAATCAAGCAGAGAATACAAAAACTGGAGCGTATATAAAAAAAATTGCTAACACATAAACTTGTCCTGTTTAGATACAATACAATCTTAACTTGTGTTATTTGTTTTTGCATCTGTGACTGTCTTTATTCAATAAAAATAATTGATTAACATAACTCATTTAGTTTTAAAATGCTGTTTGATTTAGTGTAAAATAATAATGCTGTTCGATTTTGATGATCAATTATTAAGCAGAGAGTATGTAAATATTGTTATTATAGTCTTATTAATTTATTTCTTATGTGTCTTATCTCATTTCAAATTTCAGATAAAAGGTTCTTACAAAAGGGGTGTATTTTTTTTTATTAACCATCAAGTTCTTATTGCTTCAAAAAAAACCATCTAATTTTTTTTTTTTTATGGAAACCGTTTTTAGTAATTCAGAGTTCGGTAGTAAAATGAATAAAGCTTGATAAAAAATTATTTTTACCAGAACTCGAATTCTTAAAAAAGTGTATTGGTGCATTTTATTGAAATATATATGTTCATACTTTAGCTAACACACTTATTGCCTTAAAAATAAAATAAAAATGGTAACGTACTTATGTTGCACATGTTTACCAGGATGAAATTTTAGGATCATTGCACATACTAGCAAATCTATTAATTAATCTTAATATTTTAGTTTTGCAAGTTTTTTTTTTATAAATCGTATATCTTCCGCGTATAACTACGTTGATTATTGATCCTTGTGAGACCTAAATAGGTGTTAAACTCTCCTAAATTTTTTTAACATTATTGTATGTCCAGGTCATAAATTAAACTTAAAATTTTAATTAAATTAGAATAGATATACATTTTTGGGTTAGTTCTACAAGTTTAGTCAGCTCAGTCTCATGATTTTGATGATATTCCACATTGTATTAATGGTATTATTATCAATTATATGACATAACTTTTATTTCTTAGAAAACACTTTTACACAATTCTAAAAAATACAGTTGAAGACAAATGCTTGACTGTACAATTATTTGTAAAATTATGACTACTACAAGGTCAAAATTTTAAAATATTCAGAAAAAATAAAATTTAGATTTTTCATAAGATTTGGACTTCATCAAAGGTACATGACTCTTATAGTAAAAAGGAAGGGGAGCACCAAACACTGAAAAAGCATGCAAAGACTGAAGGTGCATCAATTCCACTAGCTACCACTATACTATTAACCCAACCAACATATTAGAGACAGCATCGCCTTTGTTAAGGGTACATTTCCCTTTGAGTCACTGGCGTGCATATAGTAACTTTTTAGGCTTTACTTTTTTCCATTTAAACAAAAAGCTAATGTTGTAGAGAATACCATATCAATTCATTAAAAGATCCAATAGTTTATTTTGTAATTATTTATATAAAAATTAATTTTTCTCATGTTTATGTTTCTTGATTTAAAATTGTATAATTTGTGTCCACAAGTCCTATGATGGCTTTTTCATAAAATGTTCGAGCCCCGACTCTCTTACTTGTGTGTGTGAGTTTATGATGGTTTTGTCATTTTGTCTATGTACCCAATTTTTTTGTATAATTTGTCTTAAAAGTTAAAATACACTTTTTTTAGTTGTGCTGGTATCCAATCAGATCTTATTACTTCTTTGACACATTCAACACACAAACAAAATTATAGAGACTTTCTATATAAATTAAATTATTATTAATTATTTCAATAGTTAATTTATTAATCAAATTAGATTAGATGAAATATGGGCAAAAAAATTGTTTACAAATGGAAGGCATCATACATCTTACAGTTGATTTTATAAAGTTGAATTTGGAGACACACAGCTTTCAAGCAAGCAAGTCATCAAGATGGGCATCATGTCAATTTGCATAAATTTGTAACCTTCAAAGAAAATGTATGGTTCAAACAGAGCACTCTATAGCAGAGATTACTCAGTTCTATTTCCTCATATTGGAACTGCTCCATCATAACTCAGAAGTGTGCTGGTGGAAACATTATAATTGGAGTTCATTTTCTGTATGGGTTCAAACAATAAATAAAAATGGAAAAGAATACACTGATCAAGAAATGGAAAGATTTTAAATAAGTTGAAAAGGTTAGTATGACAAGTAGATTGATCTAATTGTTCGAATAAAATCACCTAACTGTCTCATTCCTTATATCCTTCAGGTTTAAAAACAACTAACATTTTACTATTTTAGTGATGTATTATTAAAATAGAAAGCAAGTGAATGACAAATTGGAGTTGGGATATGGAATGATGAATGACGATTAACCTAATTATAAGACGAGTGAACAATCATTCTTTCGTTCCATAGTTTGCCGTAGAACAACAACAAATTAACTAAATTTCCTGCTTTCATTTGTTTAAAGTGACAGTTTGCTGATTAGTTAGTTAAACAATGGAACATTACACGACCCAACTAATCAATAGCGAAAAGTGAGCAAATTATTATTTTCCATTAGTGCATTGCCAGTGACTGTCGCCAGAATAATCATTACAGCAAACAAACAAATGGATGAACATGGTATTGTAGAATACGAAGTTGCAAGCAATATTATGTACAGATATCAAGGTATAAAGATAAGCATGGTGTAACCCTGTTGAAACTCAATCACTTTCATAGTCTTCATCATCTCCGAACGTAAAAACAGAAGCATCTGCAGCCATGGCCTTAAACTCACTTTCTGAGCTAGGCCCGTCGAGACTGGACACCACTGTTCTTCCACCAACATCACTTTTTGGCTCACCAGTACTTTGACTTGGTGTAGAGATCTTACTACCCAAAGAAACTTGTTCTGTTGCATGTGTTATATTTGTGATTTGATTTGAAATTTTGTTTGCCTCAGACTCTTTGGTGGCACTTGCAACTGTTTCAACTGCTTCAGAAGGTGCCTTTGTTTGCTTGCTTCTTGAAGAAGCAGGATGATCTGCCTCACCATCTGAAAATACATCGTCCTTGTCCTGATCTCCATCCCCTGACTCTTTGTCTGCATTTGGTGCGGGGTTGCTCGCCTCAACTGGGACAGGATTGGTACTTGAACTCTCATCTGATTTCTTTATAATTTCAGGTTTTGAAGCCACAACATTGCCATTATGATCCACCAGCACAACCTCAACCTGGAATCCTGGAGATGGCAATTTTCTCTGCAAGAATACCATTCCAATGAAAAATACATTTAATTACAAGACCCTGATTATATTGGATGATAAAAATGGAAACACAACACAAAAGCCGGATCTTTCTATCAAATATTAAAAAGAGGGTGAGGAAGGAATTTATATTAGTAGAGTTAGCGGGAAGCAGCTAGGCCTACAAACTATATCCGAAATAATATGAACAGTCCATTGGGATAATAAGGCGAGATAGTCACCACTACATTATCATCCTTGGATATAATCATGAGATATTAAAGAGAGAATCATCAAAGAACCACAATAGCTTACCTTGTCAAAGCCATCAAGATCACCGGTGTTCAAAATTTTCCTGTTTTCTATCATGGTTGTGTTCAGCCAACTAAAAGAGAAAGATATTTCAGTTCAACATGAGATAGGCAGCAGAGGCAATTGAACATTGATGAAGAAAATTAACTACCAGTAAAAATCTCCTTGGCGATCATGAAAATGGATTTTGAAGTCCCCAGCCAACTCTGTGAGACCAGGCTCTCCAGGCAAAGCAAAGACCATCACTCCCTTTTTCGGTGCAGTAAACCAAAAATCTTCTGGCTGCAAATAATGAGACCATATCTCAGAAATTCCCACACTTTAAAAAGAAAAACAGAGAGAAAAAAGGCACAACGTTGGCACAACAATTCAATCAATATTTTGATAAACTGAAATCATATTATTAATGAGACGCACCAAAAGATCTTTTGTTCTTGGATGCTTTTTCGTTGAGAACAACACACCTACACATTAGAAAACAGAGTCATTGGCAAACTGAGCAATCTCTCATCTCACATTCTTCCCTTTCAAAACAGTCGGCTGTGAGTCAACAGTTGAAATAAACATAATGTCATGTACAAAATATGTATCAATTTATCACTGCTAATAATTGAGTAAATAAAAATCACTGCTAACAGCTAATAACCAGTAAAAATAACGGTGCAACACAGATAGTAAAAATAACAGAACATCATAAATAATTAAATATGCCCGAGTTGTATCATAGCTAGTGGAATAAAATTTAAAAAAAATATATGGTTAAACGATCCGAATACAGACACAAAACGATACATACATATATATATATATATATATATATATATATATATATATATATATATATATATATATATATATATATTGTTAAAGTAAACTTCAGCAGACGAGTCAACAAAAGGAATAAAAAAATGAAACACTAGAACCAGAAATTACAGTAACATGACATTATAACTATACTAATATATACTAACAGACTGGACTGGACATGTACTATAAACAGAAGGGCGATATTTAGTACGAGAATTTAAGGCACACCACTATGATCTGAGATGGTTATAGATGGCCTGATCCAATAAGGACATCTGTGAAGCCGGAATCCCCTAAGCATGCACCTGCACAAAATATGATGTCAGCACATGAAAACAGACATATGTATATCAAAGTAATGTTTTCACTGGTACATACCTGCGGGGAGGTGGGCATTCACCATTAAAGTAAGTCAAGACCCGTTCAAAATACTTGACATACCTCTATAGAAAGAAAGAAAAGAAGTAAAACATATGACAGACAATAAGATCGTATGTGAGTAATAATGCTATAATCCAATTTTGCACTAATAACACATTACAAAACTGAACTTACAATCTGACTAGGCAGAACAAGTCCTTTTCCATCAACACATCTTTTCTGATTATAGTAATCCATTGACTCCTCAGCAGTTGGGAAGAACTACAGTACATATAATCAAAATCTAAAAACAACTAAGCAACGCAACAAGACAGATGAAAATAATCAAGCACACATCATATTTTCAAGAAAATGCTTAGAAACTATTAACCTTTAAGAATAGTAGAAGACTAGAAATCATCAACCCTGTCCTGGCCATCCCAGCCTTACAGTGGACAACTACCACATTCTCAATGTCTTGTTTCAACCATGAGTAAGCACTTTGACAAAATGATATAACCAGTTGAAGCGGTGGGCAATTATGGTCATCAAATGGGAAGCTAGCAACCTGAAGAAGGAATTTCACAGTTCAGATTCAATAAGCTGCTCAAACAAATTTGATTGAAATATAATACAGAATAAAAACATAAAATTCAAGTGAAACAGAAACAGAAACTTGACATAAGTAATATAGGCTGTCTAGCATCTTGATCAAAAACTATGGAGTTAACTATCCAAGACATCTGGAAATAAAAAATCACCTTCCCCTCGAACAATGATGCATCATACAGGCGCTCCAAACAAAGATTATATACTTTGTATTTATCCTGCATATCAAAAAACAAGTCAAATGCAAAATTTGACAAGAAAATGGCAATGGCAAACTCTCGGCAAGTTTAAAAGTTTAAGGCATTGTAGGAAAAAAAACACCATGTAAGATGCCTCCCATAAAATTCAACCCTGCATCAAACTACAAAATATGCAAGCACAGTAGCAGGGTAACAAGAATATAAAGCAAGTGCTCATATTACACAAAATTAAGGATGACAATTTGTATCTGTAAGTAGGGATCCCCCTGGGGCTACCCCATTTGGGGTCCTGTGGGGACCCGGGAGAAATCCCCCTCGAGGATGGTTTGGGGACCGGGATCATACCCCGCCCCCGAGCCGTTTACTATATTAAACTTTATATGTATATATTCAAGTATTTTATGTTATACTTATTTGTCTTTTCACATAATATGTGTATAATTTTTTTTGTGATGTTTATTGTTATGACAAGACTCGGACTAATGTATTAATTTTTCATTTGTTTTATGTTAAATTTTTAATTTTTTAAACTACCAATTTGACTGAAAATAATAGAAATATAAATATATTTTTATGTTGATGATGGGGTCGCCGTCGGGATCCACAGGGATGGGTGAGAATTCTCCGTGAAACGGGAATCGGGAGTACTTTGGATGCCAAGGATGGGGAGCGAGGGAGTACTACCCGTCCCCGCCCCGTTGACATCCCTACATAAAATACATAACCAAAGTAAGGAAATGAAAATAGCTCAAGAAATTTTTTCAGCAATTCAACATTTCCTTTTGTTTTTCATATCTAAGTATATGCCTTGCAGAAGGAGATGAAGGGCGGAAGAAATTGCAACATGTACAACAGTAAACAGGTTTGCTGCACATCAGAAATTCAGAAGCTGTGGCAGAGTAAGCCAAGCAAAGGGGGAGATTTAATGGCCATAGACAAATATTCACTTGCAAGTGTTGAGAGTAATTTCAAATATTTTTGTTATAGACACCCTAATGAAATAAAACAGCATTCTGTACAATATAACGTTGATTTTGACTTTAAATAAACTACAAAAAAAGACACAAGCAGAATAACTTGTAACATCACATGGCAGGGCATGCCTCTCTACCTTGTGGTGAGTCTCAAAAAACTTGATCACTTCTTCCATGTGATTTCTGTAAAATCCCTGCATTGCATATACCAAAACTAAAAAGTCAGAACACTTATCTTAAAGATGTAAGTAAACAACCAGCAAAACATAGTGGTTTGAAAATCTACTAACTCACTTCAACATAACCAAAAAAACCAGAGCTCATGTCACCAGCAGGGAACCCCATGGCAATAATGTTTTCCGTGATATATGTCATATCCAAATCAAAACCTCCCTCCTGAAAAAAAAAGAGGTAATAGAAGTGGAAAATAGCACATATTAGCCAAAAATTAGCATGACACTTGGTGTGAAACAAAGAAATATGAAAAGCAAACTCAATCTATCACAATTCACAAGACATGACAATAATTATGTCCTGAATTTCTAAGAGCTTTTCTCAACTGATGCAGATAGAATGTTTATCAAATAGAATACCAAATCTTGTGTGGCATTTTTAATACTAAAAGGAAGTAGGCAAATGTATACAAAATTCAGGGCTTTATAAAATCATTGTCAGCTATAAGATTGGATGATCTAGGGAGCCAGGTGAAAAAAACAAAGTTTAATTCGATAAAAGATAATAAGTATTACATTACAAAAGTTATCCATAAATAGGTTCTAAAGATAAGCTCTAATTTAAACTATTGTACAAAAAGGGAAAGCAACTGATGAGAACCATGCATTAGAGCAAAAATCCAATAGAAGAAACAATAAATTGTTCGGATTTGTAAGAGCAAGACACTATCAGCTAACCAAAAATAAAACACAACCATTTGAACAATAACAACACCTGGTATCTGCGTTTGTTTTGAGAAACAACGTGCCGCGCTTTGACCTGCACAGCTTTCACCGCATTCTTCGAAGTGTCTACCAGACCTTTTGTGATACTTCCAAACAAATTAGATTGTGCTGCCGGTTCATTGGAATTGTCATCTACCACAGGAGCTTTTGGAGACATCCGCAATCCCAGATTACTTGTAAAGCGTGCAAACGTTGATTTCCCAACATTTTCACTTGAAGAGTCGTCTTGGTTACCAGAAAATGACTGAGAAATTTTTAAATTTTTTGCCCAAGAAGATATGCCGGTAGGAGAAAGCCTAGATGGTGCTTCATGGGAAGTATTATCTTGTCCAGAGGCTACAGCAGCAGAATCTTGACCATCATCCTCTTTAGCAGGAGTTGTCGTAGATGGTATTTTCAGAGGAGGTGGATTCGACGCATCACCAGGCACTGGATCCATTCTATTAAACAGAATCAAACTTACGCAGAAGTTGGAAATCCTATCATTAGGTGGCTCTGGCCAAACAGTGTCTTTCTGGTTGAGGCTACAAACACAGTCATAACGCTAGTAAGAAAACTTGTTGAAAAATGCAAATAATGTTTTTTTTTAATGGCCAATGTCAGTAAATAATCAGCCCACCCCACCCCACCCAAAGTCAGTAAATAATCAAACCAATTGAGCTACCCACCCCACCCAAAAATGTAAATAATATTACTTTTTACGTTTCGCAAACTCATTTGATCACTCCAACATACTCAACTAAAAGATACTAACAATATCCTTGACGGAAGAAAGAAAATATGTCTCTATACTACTCATATTTACATCTGTGATTGTGATTACATCGTCTCTTATTATGCAGCCATTAGTCATACCTTCTTATATAATTTTACCATGCCTATGTTTGGTTTCACGTTTGGAGTCTCCAGACTTTATTCTAAAGGTGTAAAAATGATATTTAGACATGTTTGTTTGCTCTCGAGTAGAATAGATTTTGCCTCCACCATAAGTGATTCTAACTTGAAGCTAGGATATTTATTTAGCTTTTGAGTCTAAACGTGATTTTTACACAGAAATTTATTATTGAATTTACTTTTACATAAATGTATCCAAACATCCAAACATAAATCAATTTACATTCAACTCACTTTTAAGTATAAAACCAATTTTACAAAATCAATTTTTGTCATTGCAAAACCAAACATGCACTATGCCATTCATTATAAGCAGACAATGTAAAGTCATGTTCTTTCATCTACCTAGAGGAAAATAGAGTAAACCCTTAAAATGTTAAACCAATACAATGCTAGCTAACATACAATAGTTATTGTTGTTACTCATCTATTCAGCTTTTAATAAGGTTAAACCAAAATGAAATGAAAACCTAACAGCAATATCATATGCTAAGAAAAAAAAACTATCAGTTATTATTAGTGTTGACCGTTATTATCATAGCGAAAAGCATTACAGGGTAATTAATGATTTCAGTAAACTAAACCTGGTGAGTTTCAACTTCAATTTAAAAAAAATATAAAATTGCAGCATAGAAAACCTAAGTATGAATCAGAAATATGAAAAAGATTGAAATTCGGAAAAGGGATTTGCACAAGGTGTGAATGAAATATGAAAATGAAATTGAAATCAAAGATGGGGAAACAAAAGGAGAAAAAGGTAATTATACAGATCTGAAGATGGGAAGTGATTTTACCAGAAGTGGAAAGAGATGGAGATGCAGAGAAAGTGAAGGAGCTGATTAGGGTTTCGAGATTCGATGAGATTGGGAATGAAGTCGTTGAATTAATTTTGTAACGTCATTACTATTCAACATGAATGATGAAGATGAGTTTGATGGATTGATGATCGTACGGTTGCCGTTAGTCCTGCGGTTATTGTCTGTTGTATGGTGTACCATGTACCCTATTCATGTTGTATCGGTTGGATCAACATCATCTCCATTTCTTAAAGTAAAATAGAAAAATATTCGGACACCGGTTAATAAAACCAAATATAATATCTCTACCAAAAAAATAAAAAAACCAAATATAATATAAATATTTTAGAACTAAGTGTAGCCTGTTATACTAATCATAAATAATGTGAAAGAGAATGTTACTATTAATGTTAAAATATTTATGCAAATTTTCAACTTAAAATAGTAAGGTTGATTATCAACCTAAATGTCAACTTAAAATAGTGAATGTAAATTATTTTATTCATAGATTTAGTAGTATAGATACCACTCTTTACTTCATGTAAAACACACCTTTGAAAATGATAAAAACTTGATCCAAACTTCTTCTTTCTCATCACATTCATAATTAGTATAATATGTATTAATAGTATTATAATTATATTAGTAATTTATATTACTCTATTAATCAATAAAGAAACATCCAATCTCTGATTTTCACAACATAGTCAATATTTTTAAAATATGAAATTATTAAAATGATTTGGCGATTAAAGATAGATGTGTTAGGAAATGGAGATGGAAAGGTAAGGAATACTAGTTACTAACTATTAATATAAACTATAATGTTAAAAAAAAATTATTAATAGATCTCTCCTCTTAGCCCAAATATTTATTAACAACATTTTTTTGTGATTAATGAAATAATAAATTTGATTAACAAGCGCAATTTATTTTATGCTTATGTTACAGAGCTAACTTATTTGGGCACAAACTCAAGAGGAAAATATTTAGGCACACGCTTATAGAAGAAAAAAAGTTAAAGCAAAAATAATATTGTCTCATCACTTAGTCATTTTCTTTTAAATTTATTTTGCTTATGGGTTTGTGTCCGAATATTTTTTCTTGGGTTTGTGCCCAAGTAAGTATTCCTCTATGTTACAAAAATAAACCTCTATATTAAAAAATATTAAAAAGAAAGTTAAAAATAAGTCGACTATGATATATTAAGACTCTGTGTAAAAAATAGTGGAGAGTTGATAAGTTAGCTTATAACAAATAAGATAACTGATTGAATTTGTAGTATTCGATAAAACAAGCCTGTAAGTATAAACTGCCATAAACAATATTTTATTTTTTACAAATAAGATGACAAAATTAAAATTGAAAGAAAAATATTTTATTCAATAAACTACTTAAAATAGCGTTTGAAAAATAATTAATCATATAAACTTATAATCTAGAAGCTAAAAAAATCACAACTCACTAAATAGAGCCTAAGACTTCGTTTAGATTGATGGAATATAATGGAATGTAGCGGAACGGAGTGGAATATAATAATGTTCATTGTTTGAATTTGAAAAATAATAATGGAATTGAGCAGAGCAGAATGAAATAAGATGGAATGAATTTAATATAATACCACCACTTACCATCAATTTATTCCATTCCGTTTCATCTCATTCCACTTCACTCTATTCCGCTCCGCTCCATTCAATTACATTCCATCAATCCAAACAGAGCCTAAGAGTATCCATGTAACAGCCCGAGCCTTCGGCGTTCCCGGCACTGCTACCTCACGATCTTCTCCAACCCCCTTCACTATTGGAGTTTTTGCCTTCCGTGTGAATCGAACCCATGTACCTGGGGATAAGTACATGCCCAATCCATTCCCACTGCCAATTGGGCTAGTAGCTCAATTGGTAGTGGGAATGGATTGGACATGTACTTATCCCCAGGTACATGGGTTCGATTCCCACGGAAGGCAAAAACTCCAATAGTGAAGGGGGTTGGAGAAGATCGTGAGGTAGCAGTGCCGGGAACGCCGAAGGCTCGGGCTGTTACAATCCACATCCATGACACCCAATTTGGTAGTATAAATGGATCTCACTCAATATAATATATTACTTTATACTTCCCAACTATTTAAACTACTCATCTAAAATTCTTAAAAATCCTTACCACTCATCTAAATAATTAAAATGGGTTCTACTAATCACACAATATACACTAACTTTACATTATATAGAATAAATAATTGGCCAAAAGAACCAAAGATACCGTGGCTTTTTATGGCACCGGTGCATTATAAATTGAATTTTAATACTATTATTTTCTGACACACGGTGGCATTTGGGAGTTTAACCACTCCCGATGTATATGCTCTAAGGGTATATTTTTAGGTTTTAAAAGCTATCTAAAAGTAAAAATAAAAATTTTTAGAAAAAAACTAAAGCTAATTGATAATTTTTGTATTTTCTAGCTTTAATGATTTTTTATCTATGTATTTCAGTCATAAAAATTAAACAACTTTTTTCTATCAAAAACTTTTTAAAATCTATTTGGCCTAGCTTCTCATTTTATTAAGTAAAATTTTTTTATATAAACTAAGTCAAACAATACCTAAAAGGCTAAGACCATATATAAAGATTAAAATCGAAATAATAAAAAAAAAATATTTAAACTATATAGCAGAGTTTCTCTAAAAAGAGAAACTCTTTCAAAAATTAGCGTATGCCGCTTTGAGTGACACGTACACGGTATTCTTTAGTAAAAGGCGAAAGAATAGTTCGCTATGTACTTATCACACGGCTCCGTGAATTGAAACAACAGAATCCCATTTATTTTATAGCTTGAACATTCTACTTTGATTCAAGAGCTGGCCGATGTGGGCTCTATAGTCAGAAATATACCCGCCTGCGTTACTCAACTGTCCTTCAGGTACCTCAACACTATTGAAGAATTTTTTTCCACTTCCATATATTTTGGATTAACTTAGATTCTTTATCTCAAAGAAAGAAGAAACACATGCTTCAGACAGTGCTAATTGTCACTTCACATTAAAATTCTTCCTTCTCAAGTCTGCAGACTGAAGCCTCCATTTCCCTTAGCATGACATCTTGAGGTTAAAACTTCTAAAATATTCAATCAAATCCTTTTTACTTCTGCGTCCACTTGCCTGAGTTATTCACTTGTGAGATTAATTAGCATGAATAATAAGAACACGCATACTTGTACTTGGAAAATACTGAAAAATTTACTGTAAATATTTGTCAATGACTGTATGAGTATGACAGGCATTCACTTTCTCACTGTCAAATGATCAAGAAACATCCGGTATGCCTTATGGAGTGTTGTTCCCGACGATGTGCCAAAGAGAACATAAAACTTATAGGAAGAACACATAGCAAAGAGAAAATGAAACTTATAAAATTAACAGAAAAGGAAATTGAAGCTTAATGTTTTCTTCTTATTAATCAAGCACAGTATTTTGGCTTTTGGATATGTATATTAACAAACAAAAATGACTTTAATTTGTTTAACTTGACCTATACCAAAGAGAACATGGAACTTATAAAATCAACAGAAAAGGAACTTGAATTTGGTGTGGCTGAGCTAATTCTCAATCTCCTGTTTAGTCCGAGTCTCTTGGTAACAAGATTTAGTCCTCAATGAGTTCAGGGAAATTTCCCACCAAAGATTTAGAACCATAGGTTCTAGCAACTCCAACTAAAGCATGAACTGCAGAATTCTTATATCGCCGAACAGAAACTACTCTAGGGCTTGGTCTCAAATAGAGCATATCACCCATGATAACAATAACATTTGATAAGTTTTATTTATTAATCAAGCAATGTCCTCTGGCTGTCCACCTTAACCCCAATATCATGTTAATGATAAGGTGTATGTTAAGAAAGAAGATACTGAAAGGAAGTTATAAACCCATATTTTTATCCTATAATTATAAATAATAATTCCATTTTCATATTCTACACAACTAGAGAAGAAAAAAAAAAGGTTTTTTTGTTGACAAAAAAAAAGAATCAAAAATAGTTTTCAAGGAGTTCTTTCATATGATGTTCATTGTGTGGGAAGCTTGATACTTACAAATGGTGTGCAAATTTCGTCCCAGTATATAAAAGAAAAAGGGCACCGCAACATATTCTAAAGTTGTAAATTGAAATCAAAGAAACACGGAGAATCAAGAATTGGAAAATATATACAATCTATTAACATCATCAATATTCGAAGTGCATACGGCTTGAGCAGTTCTGGAGATATTTACACCAATCAGTTTAAAAAAGATGAAAAATAATAATGCTGTTTGGTTGTATATACATAATAGATTGTTGATTTGTTGTGCCTTAAACCAGCCATGAGTATTCCAATCTCTTCTCTCACATTTAGTGTCCTTTCATAGCGGTTTTTCGTTGAGTCCAATTCCAAGTACTTGTAGCAGGTGTCCGTTTCAAAGCTTTCACTCCAAATGGATTATCTTTACTCTGTTGCACACACACAAAAGAAATTAAATCAACTTCAAACTAAAGAAATGTTAAGTCGCAATACAAGATAATGATTGTTATTTGCAACACAAGTTTCGAATCATTTAGAGAGAAATAGACTAATGAAAAAAGGGTGATTACCAATCGGCAAGTTCCAGCGCTAGCATCACAGACGGGGTAATCCGGAGGACAACAGCTGGAACCGTCATCACAGCAAGTTGCAGACTCAATAGGACAGCATCCCCAAGCAAAGCAGAAGTTTCCATACTCAAAAAGGCAACAACATGTGGTACCAGCTGAGCAAGTGTAGTATTCATCACAGACAGTTGAAGGCTTTACAGGTGATGGAGGGGTAGGACCAGGGTTTGGAGGGTTCTGACCCTTCTTGATAGGATATGATGCTTCCATTGCAATCCCACACTTACCAGTTTGAGTTGATTTCACATTCCTCTCCAACTTTATGTAACCACTCTCACCCCATGATGAGCCCCATGAGTTCCTCACTAACCAGTAATCTGTGCCGTTCTCCGTTCCATATCCAACCGCCACAACACCGTGATCAAGTTCTGTTCCACAAGTGCCGGTAAAAACACCCTGCATCGACCAAAATCAAAATTTTCAAGTCAACGCCATCAACACATTTGAACAACTAATCAATCTTAATCTTATTCTACCGAAACAAATAATTGGAAGAATATCTTGAACTAACAATCTACCGATTGTGAAATGATTTATCGTTACATTAGATGAGTTAAACATAAGGCTAATATTAGATAATTGCCATCATAACAAAATATTAAGAATAATAGAATATTACCGATTGGTAAAGTTGAAATGCCCTGCCACCAGCTTCAATGGCAACGCTAACAGGTTGAAATGCAAGGGCCTTCTTCAAGGATTTCTCATCATTTTCGGGAACATCTTCATATCCGTCAATAGTGACAACCCGGGCATTTTTCTGAAAACCCACAAATCATATAATTAGCTAAACCAATACATTTTGAAGGTGTGATACTTAGCTTTAATAGATGGGACGATCATTGTACGATCATTGTTAGTGTAAAATTGTTTTATATATACCTTGTTTATATCACAAGTATTGTCGCGAGCACGATAAGGGTAATCCTTTTCGGTATCAATGCCTCCATTTTGCATTATAAACTCATAAGCATTGTCCATAAGACCTCCATTGCATCCCATGTTATAACCTTTATCACAGTCCACCAACTCTTGTTCGGATAGAGATATCAGATCACCTGTTACAATTTGATTGATCCCTTCCACAGCACCAACTGTTGAGAATGCCCAACAACTCCCTTCACAAATCACAGAGACACAAATTAATCATGGAGAGCAAAACTCCAAATTCTAGCTTCTACATGCAATAATTAATTGTCTCATCCAAAAGTGGAACCAAGCATGCACTAAATTCAATTCAACAATGAATAAACAATTATGGATGCAAAAACTACAAATCAATTCAACCTATGAAACCTGTCAAAATCAATTCAATCTTTGAAACATGTCAAAATCAATTCTACACCCTATGTCTCCTCCAAAAGTGCAATCAAACACACTAAATTCAATTCAACAGAGAATAGACAAAAAAAAGCTCACCACATTGGCCTTGATCTTTGACATCAACAACAGCACCTTTCTCCCTCCAATCAACAGACTCAGGCAATTTATCATCGTCGCGAAAAGCATAACGGGTACTCTTCTTAAAACCAGATAACAAACCTTTAGATTTACGAGTCCTTGTACCCAAAAACATGGAACGATATTCCTCATTGGTAAGATCAGCAAACTTTGTAAGACCCAATTTAAAACTTTGTTTCTCCACATTGTTATGGCTTTCAATATACCTAAGATTATCTTTAAAGATTTCAAATCTACGTTCTTTCTCACCTAATGCATTATAAACCTTACCATGTTTAACCAACCATGACTCATACAACTTCATGAGATGAGTTTCGGTTTTCAAAGCCTCAACTTTTGCATCATAATCAATAATGGACATGTCAAGGGAAAACGCAAGAGAAAGAAGGGAGAGAGAAAGTACGATGAAGAGAGGAAGATGTGATCTTTGAAAGAGACCCATTATGGGATTTTGGGAAGAGAATGAATTTGTTGGAATGGGACTGGTTTTTTTGGAGAATGGAAAGTGTGTTTATATAGGGAGAGAGGTTTGTGATAGAGATGAATGAATGTATATGAAATCGTGAACAAAATTTTGCTGGAATTAAGGAAAGGTGCGTTTTTGGCTCTATTTAGGTTTAGGATTTGGATTTACCTTAAACTGAATTTGTTTTGACGAGGATACAACGCATCAAAATATAACAACTTTTTTTTCTAAACAACAATACTGCTACTATACCGTCAAAAAAAATAAAAATAATGCTACTATATTTTTCTTTTTTCTTTTTTTTGTTTCTTTTATTACCTCACTGGCTGTTCCGTGTCCGTTTGTGTGATCAATCATTTTTATTATGCTAACATATATAAATTGTAAAGAATGGTTTATTATAAATTTGATTTTTAATTAAACTAATTTGCGTATTTTTAGTTTTACTCAACATAAAAATTGTAATCTATGTACATCGGTCAACACCATAGGTAAAGTAACACCTTGAAAAACAGATAAATGATATTAACATGGATTATATAAGTTTGTTAATAGAAATAAAATCAAAAGAACGGTTTTTTTTTACAGTACCAAAAGAAACTTATAATACTTATATTGTATCATTCAAAATATAGTCACATAGTGACATTAAATCCAATATATAAAAATCCATTTCGCGACGAAAGCATGCTAGAAATATTGTAAAACAAACATAAAAAAAAAAAAAATTACACCTAAAATAAAAAAATTGTTTACTTAAAAAAGTGACTATGAAATAGTATAATTGGAGAAAGAAGGGTCTGATCGAATCTTATAGATTATTAAGGAAAAAATTTGAAGTCTTTAAAAAGTGTTATAATACTTTTTTTTAACAGGAAATATATTATATATAAATAACTGACCTCCGCACAAGATGAACAGAGACCAGTAAGAGAGGCTACAATACAACGGCACCGTATATAAGCGGAACACCAATGAAAAAACTAAAACATACAATGCCTAAAAGAGGTCACTCTAATCCCATACTTAGAGGGACACTCCTCAACTCCCCGACCACTAAAGGACCTCAACCTGACCCAAAAAGACTCCATTAAACTCTAACTCCCGATCTCGAATTAAAATTAACCGGCCCATCAGTGTCCAAAATGCAGCTCCGTAGGTCAAAGGATAAGGGACAACAGTAGACAAAAAGCATACGCAGAGACGTCTCAGCTTGCAGCCCACCTCCAAGCAGTCAACACTGACGAGATAGGGGTTAACCAGATAGCAAGAAACCTGCAAATCTCAGCAGATTTGGACACCGTCAGAGACTCAAAAAAGTCCTGCAAATCTCAACAGATTTGAAAAGTGGTCAGAGGATCAAGTATCCGATAAAACCACCCACTCACAACGTCAACCACACAACACCGGCACCAAAACGCAACAACCACCACCACCACCTCACGAACACCAACCCACCGAACCTACACAGTTCACCCCAACCTTATCCCATCGTCAATTCCTCCACCCACCAGCAGCAGCACCCATCACAAACAACACTCATTGCCACCTCTGAAACAACAACCCACCGAACCGACAACATATCACCCCAACCCCCTCCCGTCGTCACCTTCTCCACCCACCAGCAGCACCACCCTCCACCAACAAAAACAACTGAAACAGTGGGTAAAGAACCTCACCACCCAGACAACACTCGACCATAGAGATGACTCACGTCTAAACTCTTTGAAAAAAGTTTTTAAAGTCAAAAGCCAAATGACAAAAAGGTTTGAATAAATCATGCAAACACGCACACGTCACATGCACTTCCCAGCAAAGTCCTGTGTGGACCTTCACATCTTAAGTGTTAGATATATTAGGGCTTTTAGTATTGGGCTTTATAGGTGAGTAGTCTAATAGTCTTATTATAAATTCTCTTGTAATCCTTATTTTGTCAAGCAATGTTATTCTAATATTATTGGAACCCTAGCCGTCTTTATTTTCTCTTATTTTGTATCTCTGATTCTAACATGGTATCTAGAGCTTGTTTCGATCCGCCTTGAGCCACTCGTCGCATCCGTTGTTGAGTTCTAAAAAATTTGGGAACGTTTTTGCTTTATGTATTTTATGATTGATTCAGTACATGTTGCTTCTGCTAAATAAAAAAGAAAGAAAATTGCAAGTTGGTGTTGGAGAAGGAATTGCTATTTTGCAAGTTTGGCTTTATGGTTGTGCAATTGGTTTCATAAATTGACGTGGTCAATTTGGTTGCTCTTCCTTGGCTTTGATCTCAAGTGTGTTTGGTAAATGGATTCCTTCGTTGATTACTTGAACAAACAAATTGAATAAACGGTGGAACATGGAAGTTAATTGGTATAATAGATTGTTGAATTCTTTGTTGGTTTGGATACTGTTTATCTTTATTTGTTTGGTTCTTTTCGGTATTGTTTTGAAGAAATTGATTGAAGGAAGAATTTGGTTATCCTTTGTTGTTCTTCCACGCAAGTGATGTTTCTGTGTTGATTCTTCTATAGTTTGGTTTAGCTTTGATTAAATTTGTTTGTTTTGGTTTGGTTTGGTTTGGTTCAGTCCAGTTTGTTTGATTGATTGCACTTCTCCTTATTGATTTCTTCCGATTACATTGCACTTCTCCCTATTGAATTTTCTGATTGATTGCACTTCTGTTTGATTGCACTTCTCTCTATTGATTCTTCTGATTGCATCGCACTTCTCCCTGTTGCACTTCTCCCTGTTGCACTTCTTCTAATTGATTGCACTTCTCCCTTTGATTCTTCTGATTGCATTGCACTTCTCCCAATTGCACTTCTTCTGATTGTTTGCACTTCTCCCTATTGATTTCTTCTGATTGGTTGCACTTCTCCCTATTGGTTTCTTCTATTTGATTGCATATATCTATTGGCCGATTCTTATGTTTGGATTTGTTCGATTGATTTTGTTTTGGTTAGCTTGGATTGGATTAGATGTTGGAATAATTTAATTTGGTTCTTCTCTCTTCGATGGTTTCTCTATTGACTGCAAATTGCTTCTCTCGGTAGGTTATTAGTTGGGTTGGTTTATTTTCAGGCTTAATTTGTAACAAGCGTGAAGCTTAGTAAGCTTTAGCTTGAGGGGTAGTATTAGAAATAAAATGTTAAGTTTATATTATTATGTTTTTCGTTATTTGTTTGACAAACTCTCGATGATTATCCATTAATGCATCGCGAGTTTGAGGGGAAGTGTTAGATATATTAGGGCTTTTAGTATTGGGTTTTATAGGTTAGTAGTCTAATAGTCTTATTGTAAATTCTCTTGTAATCCTTATTTTGTCAAGCAATGTTATTCTAATATTATTAGAACCCTAGCCGTCTTTATTTTCTCTTATTTTGTATCTCTCATTCTAACATTAAGATGGTGAATGAACCAACCGGTAACACAAACACGTACCAACTGCCCCCTTGCAATAAATCGCAACAAGCATTCAAGACTCATTCGAGTCAAATAGTCCTACACCAGAAAGAGAGAATGACATGGATTTCACAATCGCAAAAATTCAAACCAAATTCATAACACCCCGAACAAAATCTAAACAAAATTAGTGCAAACTCACCACCATCTAGAGAACATCAAACCAGCACGACCCTTGCAAACTAAGACAGACCAAAGAGAATTATGACGACGGAGGGATAATCTTGTCAAAGTACATGCAACCGTCAAAATGAAAGGGGTGAAACACTAACTGTGTTAGAACGACATAAGAGTACCCACATCCGTGTCAAGCAACAAATTGAATCATAACGAAATATTAAAAGCTATTCATAAAACGTAAATAAATCCTAAAATAATAAAAAGCTAGCCATAATCCGAATCACCAAAACACACTAATCACAATCACAAATAGATTGTGAGAACAATCAAAGCACAAATTTTAAAATTAGTTTTTTTCAAGATAAAAATCATAATTTTATTTTCTTTTTTGATTATTTACTAAGTGAATAGGATTTTTTTTTATATAAAAACATGAACATGTGAACATGAGCCCTTGTTAATTACATGAGAAAAAAGAATATGCACAAAAGTGTAAAATAATTTTATACCGTTAATCAATCACAACAATATTTTCTGCTATACCATTTCACTTACCCTTATTTTTATTTTTTTTGATAAATATGACACGTTTAACAATTCTTGTTGGTTGTCGGTATAAAATTAGTTTACACTAATGATGTGTGTCTTTTAAATTCCAATTATAAATAAATATTTTCTTTTTAAATTAAATTAATTGAATAACTGATTTATTAGATTTTTAATATAAATCAAATATATAAAATATTTAACAAATCTATACCAAAAAAAAAATATTAACATATCTAATCTAAAAAATTACTATACTAAAGTTATGAATAAGGCGGCAGGGACTAACTTTTTAGTCTAATTTTTTGTATTTTATATAGAATTTCAGTTTAGTGGTAATAGATTGACATTGTAACTTTCTGAATGAAACAAGAGGGATCGCATAGACGGTAATGTAAACTCTGTGGTGTTGCAATCCCTGTTCTTTCCTTTCCTACACTCATTAATTCTCTTTGTTAGACTATGCATGGCCTTGTTTTTTTAAAGTAGACTTCCTCGGCGCTATAGACGTGGCAATATGCGATGGGGCGGGAGGTGTGGAGGGACCTCCTTCACCGCATGTTACGGGGATTCAGGTGGCGCTATAGACGTGGCAATATGTGATGGGGTGGGAGGTATGGAGAGACCTCCTTCACCGCATGTTACGGGGATTCAGGTAGCCCCGAAGGTTTTGGACGTGACGGAGGTTTGTATTATTCACGTAATACAATAGAAATAGTCCCAATAAGAGTTTCTTTTATAATTACAAAACAAGTTTTGTAAATTGGTAACAACAAAAGCAGGTTATTTTTTATAAGTTATAAATTATCCTTACTGTAGATTTTCTAATGTTCACTAGCAGTATACAGAAAAATTGGATCCTAAAATGAACGGCAATGTTATTCAATTAAAACCATCTTTATTGCTTGAAATTTGTTTGATACAACGAAATAAAGGGAGGCAAAAATAACGATATAACCATCTTTATTCAATTAAAACCATCTTATGTAAGGTTTAGTAAACACAGATTGATTTTTTATTTTTATATGCAAAAATAGCTTCATTTTGTTTTACTATCTTAGGATATCTCAAGTTATTTCATAACTCATTCAAATAGGCTTATTAAAACTCCCACAATATATACATACCTTAAGCAACATAAGAGCATCAAAATCTTAGTTTTCAATTACCACCAAGTTCAATGTTTCTACCATCAACAGCTATTATTTGGAACAATGAAAACTGGAAAATGAAAATATCAGTGGCGTCGCCACATACACCCGAGGGGGTTCAACTGAACCCCCTGGACTTAAAAAAAATACACGTATAATTCTATATAATTTATATTTTGAACCCCCTCATTTTTCTATATTGAACCACTGACCCAATTAAACTCAAAACAATTTTAACTTACTTATTTTCAAATTATATTCTATCTTTATTAAGGCGGACAATGAACCTAAATAAGTCGAATAAAGTTTGAGATCGATTTGACAATTAATTCGTTTAACTTGCTTGGTTCATGAACTAAATGAGTCAAACTTAAGCTAAATATTAAGTTTGTTAATTAAATGAGCTGAACTTGGGCTATATATAGTTCGGCTTGTTTGATTTTGAACTTGGTTCATGAATCAAATGAGTCGAACTTAAGCTAAATATTAAGTTAGTTAATTAAACGAGTTGAACTTGAGCTATATATAGTTCGACTTGTTTGGTTTTGAACTTGGTTAAAGAACCAAACGAGTCGAACTTAAGCTAAATATTAAGTTCGTTAATTAAATAAACTGAACTTGAGCTATATATAATTTGACTTGTTTGGTTCACGAGCTGACTTGATTATATATATAACACTTAAAAATATATTTTTAAATAACACTTCAAAAATAATTTAAAATTTATATAATTTGAAATGGAGAATAAATATAATGAAAAAAAAATTCATATTGAAAATTAATTGAACCTAATGAGCTGAACCGAACTGCTCGTATACTATAAACGAGTCGAACTCGAGCTGAAAAAAGAGTTTATGTCAAACTCAAGTCTAGTTTCTAATCGAACCAATTCTTATCGAGTCTAGTTTTGATGTATTGACTTATGATGTTTTATGTTTTATATAGTATGAAATTATAAATATTATCTAATTTTATTTATTATTATTTTATATAGTATTTAAAAATGTAAAAAAAAAATATATATTTAATTAAAAATAGTTCGATCTGTTGACCTCCGGTCCGACCTATTGAACTTTGAACCGGTATGTACATCCGTTCAATAATCGATCCGATTCTGATTTGTTTGGTTAACTAACCCGACTATTAATTTTGATAGAACATTTTTTTGGATGAATTTAACCTTAGGATAATTTTTTTTTAAAATATTTTCTATTTTTTTGTAAACTATTTCTTAATTTTAAGCCGTTTTCAATAAAAATTTTCCATTTAGAAAAAACAATTGCTAACTAGAATATAAAAAATATTTTAAAACAAAAATTTTCTTAAAGAAAAATAGTCTGAACCCCCTGCTCCAGGTTCCTGGAGACGCCACTGGAAAATATCATCAACCATATGCAATGGAGAGGAACGAGATTGGGAAGCACAATATTATAGCTCAAAACTAAAACATGGTAAATTGGTAATAAGATAAATGAAGCGTAACTAAAACCAATTGTAGATCAAAACGAAAAGCCTCGCAATTATGATAACAAATCAATGGATTGAACGAAACGTAGGCAATGAATAAGCTCAGTTTCGGTATTAAAAACATCAAGATAAGCAACTAAAAATGCCAACAGAGTAGTGCATTATCCTTGAATTAAACAAAACATGAAAATACTGTCTAAGATAGATTTGACATAAAGCATGCATAGCATGAATTAGAAATCAAAAACAAGTTTACTATTCTTCAGCGGCAATTTCACCATTTTTCTTGTTGTGCTTCCTTGCATACCTCTGATTCCTCAAAAACTTAGGATCCATCTACAGTAATCGATAACAATAAACTATTAATTATTAAACAAAAGAAATCGATGAAAAATGAAAAAATGAATGAATACAAATACATACTCCTTTGGTTGAAGTGTGGCGATGTCTCTTTGGCTTTTTGATGCCATTCTTGTGAGCTTTGTAAGATTGGTTGTGAGCGGTGTGATTCTTCGACTTCGCCATCTCTGCAACTCAACAACGCCAACGGAACAAATCGAACCCTAATTTTTTGAGCTCAACAACAAACATGAAAGTGAAATCGATGGAACGTTATATGGGTCAGTTTAGACGAGATACGACTAGGCCTTATGGAGAGGCCTCAGGCCCACACATGTATAACATTGGAAAATTACTCTTTAGGCACCCTTGATTGCTACCAGGTCCCCCAAAAAATTCCAAAAATTTCATGTTGGGCCAGGGTACTTCTTGTATAACTAGTATGTTAACTCGTGACATGCACGTAATTATTGTCTTTTTTAATATTATTTTAAAATAATAATTATTGATTATATTTGAACATATGAAATAGTAAAAAAAAATAGATTAAATTAATCTAACAAGAAGTATTAAAAAATTTAAAACCAACAAATAATAGGTTAATGCAACATATCATATTAATAAAATGATAAAAAAGTATGAAAATATATGTATGTAGTTTGGGTCAGTTTTGAAAAATCAATCAAGAATTTGATTTAATCTAGCAGCTTTCTCAAAAGAACATCTAAATACATCCACAATGATTCAGTTTTTTGTGTTTCCGAGTTTTTTAGATCGATTTGATGTTTTTATTTTGTTTGGATTTGAACACCTAACTTTATATCAAAAAAGAGAGTTAACTTATAACATAGAATCGTTATATTCTGGTACTAGTTCTTACATCACCTGTATAACTAACCATTTTAATTCCAAAAATGACATGTTAAAAACTTCTTAGTTTTTTTAATTATAAAAGGAACTCTTACTAGGAGCATTTCTCTTGTATTTTATTTCATTTGTCAAAATGTTTAAGTGGAGAAAACAAGGTTATTGATGTCTAACAATGTTGAGGAAGCATTAGCCGATCATCTTTTGAACTCACTAATGAAATTGGCCATTATCTTGAGTTTCATATTCTTCACTGAGGGGCATGGTGACCACCTATTAATGGAGAAAACTCTTACGTGATATTGTGAACTAGCATGGTGTATAATTTGGTCATGTTTGTAATTTAACTATGAAGTACTTAACCACTTAACCAAGAGATAAACTATGTTAAGTTCGTGCCATTATGATTATTTAACAATTGCAAACTTCCAAATTTATATTTGAAGAGATTCCCAAAGCTTCTTTTCTTTTGTTTGTTACTCTCATTTTAATAAGTTGTGTGCACTCAGTTGCTCAGAGTTGTCGCCCAAGCGGTAGAATTGAAGGAAAGAATGCTCCTCCAGGATAATGTTATAAAGAGAATGATTCTGATTGTTGTGTACAAGAAAAAATGTACACAACTTATGAATGTTCTCAATCAGTGTCTATTTACACGAAAACATATCTCACTCTTAACGGTTTCCAAAACGGAGGAGATGAAGGCCGTCCTTCAGAATGTGATAATCAGTACCATTCAAATAACACTCAATTTTTGCACTATCTATCGGATGGTTCAACAACGAGAGCAGGTGCCTAAAAAAAAATTACCATCAGTGCTAATGGGAAAAGTGTAGTGGCCAAAGGTCATGGTTGTTGATGACTGTGACTCCGCAAAGGGGATGTGATGAAGAACATGATTACCAACAACCTTGTTCAAACAACATTGTTGATGCTTCCAAGGCTGTGCGGGAAGCTTTAGATGTGCCTCAAAATCAATGGGGTGGCCTTGACATTACTTGGTCAGATGCTTGATATAGTATGAGTTGAAATCCATGTTTGTGTGTCTATAGTTTAATTTAGTGATCTTTTGTACTTCTATTTGTCATCATGTGTATCATATAATTGTTGTGACCATTATATTGTTATAAATTAAGAAAATTCAGTACATAACATTTATCTATGGAGCTCAAATCCTAAAATTAAATATTTTCCTTTATCAAAACAAGTGCCCCCTTGCTAAACACTGAATTCCCAAAAAGACAGATCATAATTTTACTCTCACTATGTTACAATAATCCAAATTCAACTGCATTTTACTGTTTTATTCAATAATACAGTAATCAATAATACTTCCTTGTTCATGTTTATGGATTAAGGAAGTGCAAAACTTTAGACAAATCATCATACATTTTCCTGTGTATGTATATTTACTTATTTTGATGTGAATCACCACCTATAGAATGGCCAGCTTCTAAGTGCTTACAAGAAAGTAACTACATAATTACCACATCATGTATGTCATTTTCCTATACGCACATGTTACCAATTGTTGGCTCTTCACTTGATGATCTGCAAGGGTCTCATCATAGCATTGTCTTCATGGTCCAATATCTGCAAAAATTTGGTATGTGTCATACGATGAGTATCAATACATTTATATTTTTAAAACCACAAAATATGAGATAAGATAAAGCACTTACATGACAATGATACACGTAACCAGATTCAGCAGTTGCATCAAACCCATACGATGTATTTGTGTGTATGTAACCAAACCTCACAACAATCTTTGTAACAAACCCAGGACTCATCTTAAACACATTTTTCCAACCTTTCTCATAATCAGGCACCAATACTTTCTTCCCACGTGCATGCTCCTCCACGTGGCACTTAACAGCATCATTGATTTTCTTCATACAATCCTTAAACTCATCAGATTTCACCAACTCTGTTTGATCCAAAACCTTAAACAAACCCAAATGAATATGAAGCGGATGATTATCATCCGTTAAGTTAATCACATACCAAACCTCAGTGGACCCCACTTTCGGAGTTTCAGTAACCGGTGCTTCATAAGGTTTCCCATTCAAATACAAATGAGTCGGTTCATCAATATCACTAGTATACTCATACATAGCAATATACCGTGTGCGCGTCACACTAGATAAATCAACAACCGGATACTCCACAAGCTTTTCCGGTATCCGTGACGTGTCAACTTCATTATCCGGTAAAATAACAAACTTCATAACCTTACCACTAAACTCATCAACCGGATCACCGGATGGGTAAGGATAAGCTGCATTGTTGTGTAAAATAGCTACTTTACTCTTCGATTGAGAAAAATCAACTATAACATCTGTGATCTCAGATGGCCCCACAAAAGTTTCATTACTCACAACTGGTTTACCAATATAAGCTGAATCAGATGCCACGTGTACAAATCTTAAACCGTTTGTAAAAAACAGTCTAAAAAATCTAGCGTTACTAGCGTTGATTATACGAAATCTATACTTACGACGTCGTACAGTTAATCGAGGCCATGCTTTTCCATTAACAATGATTGCGTCACCGAAATATTCCGGTTGCCACTGTGGATGAATCGAAGGGTTGTTACCGGTGGAATTCATGAAAATCGAACCGTCCGTTTTAAAGCTACGATCGAAAAGCATCAACGGTAGATCGAATTCGTTACCGTGAGGTAAACCTAATGGAGATTCGATTTTAGGGTTACGAATGATGTAGGAACCGATTAAGCCAGCAAGAAGGTTGACTCTAGTCAACCCCATAGCATGGTCATGGTACCAAAGATTTCCAGGGTGTTGATTATTGGGATAGTGATAGGTTTTTTTGGTCCAAGTGGGACCCTTGATTTTGTATCTAGCAGTGAACCATGAGTTTGGGTTTCCATCACTTGATGGTTCGTGGATTCCACCGTGGAGATGGACTACGGTGGGGATGCCGTTTGTTGAATTTGTTAATGATGTGGGGATTGTTGGATCCCATGGTAGGATGTGATTTGGAGGGAGGTGATTTTGCCACGTCACGTGGGTGCTGATTGCATAGAGCGCTTCTATTGTTGGACCAGGGACTGTTGCTGTGTGCTTGTTTATTCCGTAAGCATAAACTGTTGTTGGTGGTAGATCCCTGTGGAATTTCTGCAAATGGATAAAAGCTGTGGAAATTAATAACATAATAAATTCAGATGAGTACAATTGAAGACTAATTTTAGACCATAAATAAAAATATGAAGACTAAAGTGACAACAATGTGAATGGAAGAATTAAACAATTCTCCAAAGTGGAGAATGAGTTATATCACTATCGGTTTCAAGGCCTGAGTGGATTATTACACTAGAAAGTCTAGGGGGGACCAATTCTGTGCTTAATAATTTATCAATAATATGAGATTTTGTTAGAGCCTATGGTCCACTAAACTCAGAGAATTGGAGTAGAAGTAGAACACATTTTTTGTGAATATAGATGGTTTAAATTTTGTAGTTTCTCATCCAAAAATATAGTTCGGTCGATAGAAACATTGTAATATGTAGATATTGAGATTCAAATTTAGGAAATCTAAACTACTGAATTATAAAAATAAAGAAAAATATTGTAGTTTTTCTTTAAAGAATATCTTTAAAGCATTTAATGACAAATTGATAAAGTTATTCTTATTCATTTTGTACGATATTAGCATTTATTAAAAATTATTTTACAGATTAATTTTTCATTTTTTCCTTTATTTGTTGTGTCTTATTTTATTCAATCAATTACTTGTATGCCATGTGAGGTATCAGTGCAAAGAATATTTACAACATCATTTCTGATGAAGAAAGTAAGGGACCTTGAATTCATTAAAAAAATGTACATGACCTTGGAAAGATTTAGCTCATATTTAATTTGATAGTGAATTTGGTAATATAACATATACCACCATGGTTTTTAATTAAGGATCTCAATTACCCTGGGTGCACCCTTTACAAACTGGCATTTGGGTAGGTAAGGCCAGGGTATCACATGCATATGGCAAATGGAACACTAGTTAAAAAAAGGGTACTATAATTTTATAGCATTTGATGGGAAAGAAGTGGTAAAAGAAGTATATAATTGACCATTGGAAAAAAAATCAAACAAAATTTGAATCTAGTTAAATTTATCCTAGTTAAATTGGCCAGGGTCACATGCTCCTTTATTTTTTGCTGTAAGGAGCAAGAGCAACATATCATTGCCTTGTTTTGGGAATTTAGAATTTGAAAATGACTTTCTTTGTGAGAGAAAAAGACCAGTTTTTGGGAAGCAGTGTCTAAAAATTATTAAAAAAATAATAATAAACTTTTGATTTTTTTAAATCATTTATAGAAAATTATTCAATTTTAAACTTATTATAAAAAATTAGTATTTGATTAAATAAAAACAATTTATATAATTAGGAAATGATAACTATTGTCCTATTAATACTCGTTAAGAATCAAATATGATAATAATATCTTAAAAATTGCGCATGTTCATTCCTTAAAAGTCTAAAAAAATACTATTTTTGACACAAAATTTCTTTATTTTTTGACACAAAACTTTGTTTTGGCCATAAACATAAGAACCATGTCAATCTACAGCAAAACTTATCAAGAAGTATCATATGCTACTATTTCACACACACAACTTCGATCAAGATAAGAAACTTATCTATATCTAGGCCTTAAACTCATGAACCATGTTGGCAATTATCGAAAACAAGCAAAGAAAAAGTTTGACATGGTACAAAAAGACAGAACAAAACAGATAGCGGAGATTCACATGCAAATTTTGTATTAATGAACATAAAACAAACAAAAAAACAGCACATACCCATTTCTTCTTGAACATGCCAATCTTGAGAGACTTTGATTTGGGGACGCCATTAACTACCTTGTAGCCAAGAATTCTGGGTATTTTGGGAAGTTCATCAACAAACATCTTCAATTTAGACACATTTATAAGATTGTCTTTAGCTGATGATGATGATGATGTCACAGAACAGCATAGTAAAAGTGCTAAAAGAGTGAACAATTTCAAGAGCAGTGTTTTTTCCATTGCTACTACCCTGTGAGTTGAAATTGTGCACTCAGGTATTGAAATTTAGTAATTTATAGAGAAAGAGAAAAGGTGAATGAGTTATGCTTAGAAATCAAAAAATACCAAAAAATAGAATAATTGAATCTAATGGTTTATATTGATTTATCACAATCATAAACTTGTAACGTGAGTCGTTGGATATCTATTTAACGATTCTGATAATTGGCGGATTGTGTTTGTTTGTGACTTTGTAGCAAATGAGGGTTGGAAATGGGAAATGCGATTTATGACTTTATTTATTATTGGAAATAAAATTAGGAAAGGTATTTATTTGTAGGAGGAAAATAGGTCAATATTTGGCGTGTGTAAATGGTGGGAATTCTACCTGCCTTTTGCCTATTTGCACAAGCTGGAGCATGATTTGGAATTTAGCATGAGCCAACTGTAAAATTAAAGTTCAATTTAACAAATATGTACTCATTATTTATTTACTAGCCGCCAGTGCCCGTTTGTGTAATCAATATTCTTTCTTTTTTTTCGTGTGTGATCGATATTTTGTATTGTGCAAATATAAATAATTACTTAATCTCCTTTTTTATTGGACTTTGTTAATTGATAACTACGTAACCTCCTTTTAATATTTTTTTACTATAAAAAACTGAAAACCTAGTTTTATGTGAAAGTTGTGCTTAGTTATTAAGAAGGAAAAAAAAATTATTTACTAAAAAAAACTGAAAATCTATTTTTATGTGGAAGTTATTTTTTAAGGGCAAAATTGGAATAATAAAAAAGACATCCCAAAAATTTGTATCCCCTTTATATATTAGTATAGATTTATTTTTGTCAAAAAAATACATGAGTTTTTTTATTTATAAAATTAAGATACAGTCTGTGACTGCGTATAATTTAGAGCTGTAAAAATGGGTTGACCCAATGGCCCGATTTTTTCCCGGACTTGGACCTTAAAAATCTAGTCCGAATTAACATCCGGACTTTTTAACCCTGTCTGATAAAGCCCACCAAAAATATGGGCCGCCCAAATGGGCCGCACCCGCCCGCAATCCCGGATAAATTATAATAAATATTTTTTAAAAAAATATGAGTAAATAAGGAATGATGTTTATGACATTTTCACTTGCGCCACCAATCCAAAAGTCCACACAAATATAACAAGTTAACAACACGGCAGCAGCACAACACACACGTCACACACACCTTTCAATTTCATCAAACGCGCATTTCAGAGAATAAATATGCACTAGTAACACAATTATATACACGCACTAGTAACGCAAATTATATACATAAGGAAATGAAAATAAGCCAAAAATAAAAATAACTTATCGTGTCATTAAAATAAATAAATAAATAAACTAAAACTACAAAACCACGGTCGTGAATTATTTCTCTATGTAGTTACTCGTAAGCTGTAACTAGCTTAAATAACTTTACATTAATTCTAACAAATTTTAAACTTTATATCTCAATTTAGTTTTTTCAAAAAAAATTAATGTTACGATCTCTCTATAATTTGTTGCATAACAAATCTCCTGGATTTGTCAAGTTTATTGGCCACTTGAATTTTTTTTTTTTTTCATTATCCTTCATCTATCTAATTTTGCTTTAATTATTTTTTTTTAAAAAAAACGGCCGAGCTCGGGCTTTTTTTTTTTTGCAGCCAAATTTTTATCTTGACTTTTTAGTTCGGCCCGACAAAACCTGGAGCCCAATTGGGCCGGCCCGAAACGGGTCGGACTTCTGTTTTGACAGCTCTAATATAATTGAAGAGAGAAAATTTCTCTTCCGACCCCCCGTGTTTCTTTTATACCCCATAACGTACGATTTTGCCATTGCACAGTATCATGGTTTTTAGGAACCGAATTTAAAGGGTATCGCGGTTTATAGAAACCGATTTTGCCCTTTGTGATGTTGCTGGACAGAACCAGTAGCAAATGGTTCCTGTCTTCAGTTAAATACGTTTCAGTTTGTATAAACCATGGTAGTATTCTAGGTAGTTCGGTTCGCAGAAACCATGACGCTGGAAGATGTGCTTTGCAAAATTAGAAACACCATAAATCAAACTTGGTGAAAGTTGGAAGCATCTTCCTTGATTGACACGATAAAAACAAACATTTAGAAACATTTTTCTTATCGGAAACAAATTAAACAACGATTACATAACTGATACTTAATGAAAACAAACTAAACAACGATTACATAACTGATACTTAATTGGAAATCACATACAAGTTGTTCATCATTTTGCAACAATCAAAGTAGCGTACAAACATGGATATTTGGGATCAACTAAAACGGAGTTGAACATAGATTCCACATCTTCATCAGATTTAAACTCTTTCCACTCGTATTTACGTGTTGCATCGTCGAAATCACACACACACAATCACAGGCTAGATCGATGAACGGTTCGTAATAACCAAGTTTGTCAATCTGGATATGTCTGACATATTTGAAATGGTACATAACTTGAATCTTGTCTTTGAGAGTAAAAAGAATCCTTAAATTGTCCTTCAATTCAACGCATAACAGTTCATCGATACCGCGAAACCTGACAATAAATGCATGAGATGTCACTGAACAATTACGATTGGAAGAATTCATTTTCTAAAATTGTAAGTAATGTTTTTGGATGTATGAGAATATGGGTTAGGGTTATGTATTTATACACGAATCCGATTAATTATATCCACAGGAATTTGTCGATGTTATCTGAACCACAGAAAAAAAGGTAGAGTGTACAATGTTAACCACATGTGAGTTTCGATGCAATCTCGTCCACAAAAAAGTGTCGGTGCAACCTCGGCAAAAAAAAAAAAAAAGTGTCGGTGTACTGCCGATATATTAAAATATTCATTGAATAACTACCTTTCTCTTTTTCACCCTCATGACTCTTTTTATACCCCATGTTAAATTTTCAGGAAAAAAAAACCCATTTCGGTTCGCAGAAACCATGACGCATAAAAATTTACATAAAGCATGGTTTATAGAAACCGAAATGGGTTTGTAATACTAAAATCATGGTTTCTAGAAACCGCGATTTCTTGCCATTTCGGTTCGTAAAAACCATGGTGATTATTGCCAAAAATATACCGTTTTGAGGGCCAAAATTAGATTTAAGGGGGGTATAAAAGAAACACGGAGGGTCAGAAGAGAAATTTTCTTGAAGAGATATCTTGAAGTAGTTAATATCTATTTAACGGATAGTTAATATCTATTTAACGGATTGAATTCTGGAAATAAATGCTTTTTAATTGTTAAGTGTGATTTATATCTTTAATTCTTTATATTTTTAATTATAATCTTTGTCTGTGTAAAAACAATATATCCCAGTTATACTCGTAGTAGCCATAGTTGTCGTTGTCAACCTAACAAAAAACAAAACCAGGCCGCATAGAGAGCTTCCAAAGTGAAGGGGTAATATACCAAGATGGAAAAATATACATGATCCGGATTCCCTACTTTGGGAATCATGCTATTTTCACACTATTTTGTATTTCTGCCATCTATTATTAAATCGGATGGATTAGAACAATTCATTTATAAAATTACTAAAAACGATCTCAGTCACACGATTATTATCGAATGGTCCCTAATTATTACAATGTCCTACTGTAATAGCAGAAAATCCATTTTCCACACACAGACTTCCAATTTCTTCAAAATTGATTTGGGTGACTTTAAAAGCTTCACATTTGGAGGAGTAAAATAAATTATCTATCGCTATGCCAATCATCCTCTTAAAAGAGGAAAAATCACATTTGGGACATTGAAAACGTGCATTTATGGTGTTCTAACGCCGAACCATACATATATTTTGTTGTTTTGATAGAATTGATTTTTTTTATTCATCACATTAACCAACTCGTTCCACTACTTGTATCATATTTTTTAAAACAAATTAAAATTTCAAAACAAACTAAAAAAATAAATACCTTTTTTTTTACCATGACATATATGTAACTAAAAAAAAAAATTACCGGAGAAATGTGTAAATACACAATGTATGTTCTCTCCTTCTAACTAAATTATTTGTATACACATGGACCATAATCAAACTCTTAATAGTTTTCGTAAAGGGCTCGTGACTCTTACCGCTTGGACGAATTAATTTATGGTCAAAAATACCAATTTATTAAAATTAATAATACAAAAAAATCACATAAATGCATTAAAATCCATGACAACCTTTAAATAATACTAGTAACTAGTAATTACTATCTTTTCAAATCAACACTATGTTTTATTTTTTCACAAACAGTATATATTTTCTTAAAAAGATAAATATATATATTAAGGGAGAGAAATTAGTATTTTCAAAGTATAATTTTTATTTTAAAAAGTACAAAAATTATTAGTAGTATTTTTTCAAACTTTTATGATGCACCAAAATTATTCTAAAAAAAAGGAAGAGAAATGAAAAAGAGTGGTTGGAGATGGAAGCAGAGGCGTGGGTTAAGAGAGATCCGAAGAATCGATTCGGTTTACCCGCCAACTTGTTCAAAACATCTTCCTCCATTCCCGGACTTATTCTCTCCATTTCTATCTCTCTCTCTCTTCAACCACAAACTATCTAAACAAATTCACAATCACACCACTTCACACAACCCTCAACAATGGCTACTCTCTCTGAAACCTACGCTTGTGCACCTTCCACCGAACGCGGTCGTGGCATTCTCATCTCCGGCGATCCCAAAACCAACAACATTCTCTATTGTACCGCACGATCCGTCATCATTCGTAATCTCGACAATCCATTACAAGTTTCCGTTTACGGCGAACATTCGTATCCCGTCACCGTCGCCCGTTACTCACCTAACGGCGAATGGATTGCCTCCGCTGATGTCTCCGGCACCATCCGCATTTGGGGAACTCACAATGACTATGTTCTTAAGAACGAGTTTCGTGTTCTCTCTGGTCGGATCGATGATCTTCAATGGTCTGCTGATTGCCAGAGGATCGTTGCCTGTGGTGATGGAAAGGGAAAATCATTTGTTCGCGCCTTCATGTAACTATTCTCTTAATTGTTCTATTTTAATTCTATCAATTTTTAATTATTTCATGCAATGTCAAATTTATAATTATATATCTATTTACTTCACGTGTAGTTTGAATTTTTGTTGGTCCTGTCACAATCACTATAAATGTCCATGTACAAATATAAAATTTTGATTTGAATTGTTGAGATCACATTATTTCTTTGAGTAGAGAGGAAGATGTGAGTGTGTGACTTCATAAGATTTGAAAATAAGAACTCAATTTTAATATATGGGGATGAATTAAGCCAACTTCAATGTGGGTTGTGAATCGAGAGTTGGGCCTAACTTGACTCTTAAGTACATCCCTTCGCGTGCGCGGATATAAATGGTGGGTGGGTCTGATAAAAAGAACTTGATAGGTGGTGGTCCAGCGGATCATGGAGGAGAATCCGATATCATTTTAGAATCGAGAGTTGGGCGGGTTGGGCCTAACTTGATCCTACAAAACTGATTTGTAAGGTGAGAATTTGAAGTCTGAACCGTGTCTGAGATCAACCACTTGAGCTACATCCTAGGGACAAACTTGTACAGTTAGTTACATTTTCAACTGCATTGTGACATCTAAGGTCTCAGCCACTTAGCAGAACCAAACACATCATTTACTATTATGATCTCCCTGTTTTAGATGGTTGTAACCATGTGATTTCTTAACTTATGAAATGATATTAATTTGTTTGCAGTTATGGCTTAATTCATATAGTATATATGGACATCAAATCATAAGGCTTGAATTTAAATTAGCATATTGTCAGATTGATTCCTTTCATCTTAGAAGAATTGGGTAATTGCATGCATGTGTCAAAATGAATATGCTTCCATCCTGTTTTTTTAACCACTTGACCCCTTTTATATTTTTTAAAATATTTTGCATTTGAAGGTGGGATTCAGGTTCCACTGTTGGTGATTTTGATGGCCATTCGCGGCGGGTTCTAAGTTGTGCATTTAAACCAACAAGACCATTCCGCATTGTCACGTGTGGAGAAGATTTTTTGGCTAACTTTTATGAAGGTCCACCGTTCAAGTTCAGTATGTCCATTAGGTAACTGTTATTATCTTCTGTAGCATATTTGTCCCTTTTTCATTTTTTAAATTTCTGTCTACTCTTTTAGGGGGTAGTGTATTATCATTTCCTGTGAAAGTATATCTGAAGCACGCATTGAATACACAGCAAATGAATGTGTGTCTTTTAGTAGAGTGTTTAAATATTTATATAATTTGACATCAGTTTTAAGTTTTAACATGGTCTGCATAAAGATAGCTTCATTTTAGTTTAGCCTCATGAGTCATATGGCATTATCAATTTACATATTTTCCCCAAAAAAATAAAATTTCTTACATATGTGAATAGGGTCAAATTTTAGCATGGAATAAGCATTTTGGGTTGAGTAGGTTTTCATTTCCTTATTCAGGTTGTCATAGAAGACATTCTATATCTGCAGGGACCATACAAATTTCATCAATTGTGTTAGATATTCTCCAGATGGGAGCAAATTTATTACAGTCAGCTCAGATAGAAAGGGTATTATATATGACGGAAAGACTGGGAATAAACTCGGAGAATTTTCCGAAGAGGATGGTCACAAGGGCAGCATATATGCTGTTAGTTGGAGTCCTGACAGTAAACAGGTGAACTTGAGGTTGTGTTTGAATGTTACTGTTTTATTATGTTAATTTGGATAAAAATTTCATTTGTTTGACAGAATTGAAGTTTAAGATTGCTATGTGAAAACAATTTTGTACCGGTCTTGCATTGTCAAAAGCTTAATCATTATATACACATAAGTATAAATATGCATTTTTTGTGTGAAAGGGGAAGTACAAATATGCATATATACACATATTATATATGTGTATATGCATGTATGTAAGGAGGAAAATGCTTTGATTTTATTTGTGCTAATTTAGATGTTCAGGGCTGCTATTTACGTTCTAGTTTAAATTATGCGTAAACAATTTACAGGTTCTTACTGTGTCTGCTGACAAGTCTGCAAAAGTATGGGATATTGATGAGAATGGTAAAGGAACAGTACATAAGACATTGGCACACACTGAATCTGGTGGGGTGGAGGACATGCTCGTTGGTTGTCTTTGGCAGAATGATCATCTGCTTACTATCTCCCTTGGCGGCACGATTTATTTATACTCTGCTAAGGATCTAGATCAGAGCCCAAAGTCCTTATCTGGTCACATGAAAAATATCACTGTTTTGAATCTGCTCAACAAAAGTGAAAAGATGCTTTTGTCCAGCAGCTATGATGGAGTGATCATTAGATGGATTCCAGGCATTGGGTGCAGCGGTAAGTTTGACGGTAAACAATTTGGATTAATCAGTTTATTAGCAGCTGCCGAAGAAGAAGTTGTTACTGCTGGATTTGACAACAAGGTAACTAATAGATATGCATCATAACCCATCATTATCATCATATGGGCTCTTTGATTTGCAGGCACAAAAAGTAACCTGTAGATACATTTTCTGTACGTCTGCTCTGTCATTGATTCCCATATCAAACACTGAAGTGAAGCTACACCTCTGTTGTCACTTTGATTGCTCTATTATTTTTAGACAAATTCAAATATTTCTGGTTGCATTTAAATTACATCTGGTAGAAGCTAGGATGTTTGTGCAAAGCCAAGTATGTTGATTCCAGTATTAGAGGTTTCCCGTGTGAATCTTGATCTAGGCCTCTCTGATTTTTGCAACTGTTACTGTAATCTTTAATGAAGATTTTGTTCTTGAAGATCTGTGAACCAATACGTTGCTAAATAGTGCATTTACTGTAGGGTTCAACTTGAATTGGATGAAATCTTCAATCATTATTACCAATTCATTGACTAGAAATATTCCAAAGCTAGCTATAAAGTAGAATAATAGTAGAGAACTTGTTGATCTTTTTCTTCTAAAATTTAATCCATCGATGGAGCATATTATCATTTGGCTGTCAGTCTTCATAAAATGTGAATGAAAATACAAGATTTTTATTGAAAATTCTGATGTCTTTTGCCGTCAATTGATAGTATTTAAATTTACGCATATTAAATGCAGGTGTACAGAGTTCCCCTTCATGGGGATAACTTTGGTCCTGCTGAGCATGTTGATATTGGGAGCCAGCCTAAGGATTTGGCGCTTGCACTTAATTCCCCTGAACTTGCTCTGATTGCAATTGAATCTGGGGTTGTCTTACTTAACGGTTCAAAAATTGTGGCCACTGTAAACCTTGGCTTTGTTGTGACCGCATGTACTATTTCACCTGATGGCAGTGAGGCAATTGTAGGTGCACAGAATGGCAAGCTACATATTTATTCTATCTCAGGCGATACACTTACTGAACAGACTGTTCTTGAGAAGCACCGTGGTGCAGTCAGCGCAATCAGATATTCTCCAGATGTTTCCATGTTTGCATCAGCTGATCTAAATCGTGAAGCTGTTGTGTGGGACCGTGTTTCCAGAGAGGTAACTCGGGCCTGATACGACTGTTACATGAAGTTCAAATGTTTTGTGCCTAAAGTTTTTTGTCCTACCAAATTCTGATTTGATATGAGAAATACATGACTTATTCTCTTGATGATTGTAGTATCATTGCTTTAACTGTCATGATATATACTTGTTTTTGTCGGAACCTACTGAAATTTTGACTAAATAAATCTTCCTTTCTCTTTCAGGTGGTGCTTAATAACATGTTATTTCACACCGCACGCATAAACTGCATTTCTTGGTCGCCCGATAGCAAACTGATAGCTACTGGTTCACTTGATACATGTGTCATTGTATATGAAATTGGAAAACCAGCTGCAAGCCGCAGAACCATAAAAGGTGCTCATTTAGGTGGAGTCTATGGGTTGACTTTCATTGGGCCAGAAACAGTGGTCAGTTCAGGAGAAGATAGTTGCATTCGTGTTTGGAATTTGTGTTCAGAATAAACTAGCATCAGAACCTACCAATGCATGCTGCAGCAATTTTGTGGTAAAAGTTGATTGCTGTGCTGTGTATTATATGATGATTATCTTCATTTTTCTGCAATGGTTATGCAGTGGGAAGAAAAGTTGAAATTGCAATAGTGTCTAGGTGTCTTTTTTTAACGGATTTCTCCCTGAACTAGCAATCTTATTCCTTTTTATCCAAGCCCATTTTGATCTGCTGAGGTGGGGTATTCCTAGTTATTTACAATTGGTCTTTGTCTAAGCAAAATTAGTTCTTTTATTTTGCCTATCAAAGCATTTTAATTAATTTAGTTTTAACAATTGAATCTTTTCCATCAAGGCATTTCATTAGAGTAATTTAATATACTCCCTAACCTCTTTTCTATTAGTACTTAAGTAAGAAAAAAAAGGGTTTCAGTATAAAGAAAAGAGAGCAAGAAACAAGGATTGTTGTGGTCTTCTTTAGCATTATTTTTTAAGGCTCTCTTTTCCTTATAGGATTTTAGGGCCCGTTTGGATGTATTTGCAAAGCACGTTGAAGAAGCTAGAAATCTAGCATCATGTATATATAGTTGTTCTTTTGAGAGAGGCAGAAAAAATTAATAGGAGGTTACACTCTATATGATCGACAAATTTTTTTATTTTGTTTTTGAAACGGCAAATATATTAAAGTTTCCACCTTAACAAGAAGTATAGGAGAGCAAAAGAAAGAGTACAAAGCGAATATAGAACATAAAAATGGAAATAGCCCCACCCTATACAAACACGAGGCCGGCCGAACCAAGAAGACAAAACCAAAAAACAACACCAAAGAGAAAATGCTTAGGACTATCGGAGAAGACAATCACCGGAGTCTCAAATCGACTCATAAAACAAACACAGCGCCACCTTCAAGCGAGAAAGCACCCATTTCCAACTCAACACGTTTATGCCTTCTATAATCTTCCTTTGGCAAAAACTCCCATTGGCAAATATTGCACTATTCCTAGCCTTCCAAATAGACCAAAGAGTTGTATGTCAAATCAAAAGAAAACCTTTTCGGATTTTTGCATTTCGCGCGGACTCTTTTAACAACTCAAAGAGAGAGGAAATAGAGTGAGGGATCACAATCGACACACCTATCCACTTGAAGATCTCGTACCACACCAACATTACACTTGGACAATGCAAAAAGAGATGGGTGGATGTTTCCACCCTACCAACACACCCCATGCACTCTCCAAGGCACATCCAAAAGCAGGATTCCACGAAAAAGAAGATTGCTTCTAGTAGGGATTCTATCATAAAGAAGTTGCCACGAGAATGCAATAACTTTCGAAGGCGCCGGATTTTCCTAAATTTGGTCTAAAACTTGTACTAAGACTCCCTGCACCTCTTCTTCGAACTCAAGATCCTCCAAAAGACTCTTATATGTGGATTTGACCGAAAACTCACCTTCCTCATCCGGCAACAACCTCCAACAATCTTCCTTCGAGGAGAAACTCACCGACTCCAAAAGATTCTTCAAAGCAATCACTCGGTCCTCCTCCCATTGAAAAAGATTTCTCCGCCAATAAAACGACCAAGACCGAATTTCCCCCTCAACTAAAAAAATCGCTCACAATATGATCGACAATGTTGTATGAGATACAGTGTTGGCGGTAAAACGCCTACGTAATAATCATCGAGTGTAGCCGGGATGAGAATGTTGCACGATGTATGAAAATATTAGACAAGATAGGATTGGAAATGATAGTATTAGAAAGAGAGACGTTGTAGGACCTATATCAGAAAGATGGATGAATCTTGACTTGGGTGATGGAAGTAGTCCTGCAAATTTTGTATATACAGGGTCTTAAGGGTGGCATAAAGTATTAGAGATATCTTTATATTGGGCTAATAGCAATAACAAATTATTATTTTTATGACAAATACAAATGGTTTTAAAACTACATATTTGCCAAAAATTGGAAGGTGTTTATATTTTATTTAATGTCTTTATTTTTATATGATGGGACTTTTTACTCACATTTAACGCTCCAATAGTCTCTCGTTTAAGTGAGATTATTGAAATCCATCTATTCATCTAAAATATTCTCCTTTGAACGTAAATTTTTTTCATCCATGTACATAGTATTGTCATCGATTTCATAAATCAATGGGACAACTTGTTTGGCCAAAAATGCCTACAGTCAACCATTCAACTCTATCTTGGGTCTCAAGGGAAACCTAAAATATCATAGAAATGTCAACATTAGATTAAGAATAACAACACAAATACTAGTTTGGACATCATATTTTCATTGAAATTCTATAAATATATTTAGTAGTATCTTTTATCTGCTCCACCACCTTGTACCTGTCATTGAATTTGCGCGCAATCACATATCTAGTAGACATTATATTGATTTATTATTAGTTTTTGTCACGACGCATGAGTCATGTGTGGTCCATGGATAATGAATGGATTGGATTTTTTTTTTTTTTTTTTGCTTTCGCACCGGTTCCGACCCACCAAAGGTGAGCGACTAATCCGGCTCGTGCGTAGAGGCATGCGCACTGGCCAAGCGTTGTTCCCCCTGGAAATCGAACCCGGTATTCTCCAGGCACGTCCTTGGAAGGAGCTCCTTGCCACTGGAGCCCAAACAACTTGGTTCCCTATGCATTTCCTTCTTGTGGCCTTAGCGTTATGCTTTCTAGCAATCAATTCAATATAGGCCTCCCTATGCATTTCCTTTCCTTTATAACAAACAAACCAACCTTCAACCAAACTGCTTTCTTTTCTAAGAAAATGAATCAATGGATCTTCTCATCTCATCATAATGAAATTGCTTGGCCCTTTTTTCTCTGGCTCCAAGGACCTACACATTTTAAAAGAGGTTTTCACATACCATAATTCCACTTTAGACTTAAATATATCACTTGACACCAAATTAATTACTACAATATACTCCCAACTAGCAGTCCACTTCAACTTTCTTAAGTCCCTTTAATTAATCAATTGCACATCAAACACATTAATGCATCGTGATAATTATTTTTTAAGTGTATGTTTGGTTTCAATTCTGGAGCAAAGAGAATTGATTCTGGACTTGTAGAATTTATTTTAACTTGTTTGGTTTTTGAAAAGTAGAATTGATTCGGCCTCTAGAATTAATTCTACTTTAAGCTAGAAATCGTAGCTTCTGATTCTATAATTGATTTTTACACTCAAATTTTTTGTTCAACTCACTTTTTGCATGAATATATCTAAACATAAACCACTTTAACTTAAAATTAATTTTGGCCAGAATCAATTATGTCAAAATCAATTCTCGTCACCGCAGAATCAAACATACACTTAGATTTATTGATAAAGTAATAAAATATAAATTTATAATATTAACTAGATAATATTATTTTTTTCAGAGACATCATTTAGCATTTGTCTTTTTGCTTATATGAGTATATGAGATCAGATGGAGTATACTTTCGTATATAATTAAAAGTTCATTTTTAAATTCATTTAATAACAAATATAATACCATTGTCCATTACCAAATATATTAATTATAGAATAAATTTAAAATGAAAATTTTATTTGTTTATATACGAGAAATAATTAAATATAGAGGTATCAACATCATATGTCTATAATTGGCATTCCGGTTGGTAAATATAATAGGATGACCAACGAACAAAAAAATTCAAGTTTCAATGTGGTCCTGTCCTAGTTAGCATAGCACTGTATCATTACACACGTGATATACGCGTGCTTTTATCTACCTAACGTGCACAATACTCACACTTTGTCAACCAAACTGTTGTGTTCCTACACGCACAGTGTCATCATGTTTTTGTGCACAGAAAACAGTAACTTCTGTCACCTTGTCTACTTTCAATTACTAGAATTAATGTCTCATTTCCTATCTAATTTACTCCTATTAATTACTAGACATAGACTTATATTTCTTCTCGAAAAGATGTATGTAATCTTATTAAGAATGCTACTCCCTCTATTTCTGTATATAAGAAAATTTTTTAAAAAAAAAAATTCTTTAAAAAAATAGTTAAAATGCATTAACCGAGGAGAAAAAACACATTATACTTTTTTGGAAAATATAAAACATTGCATTTATAATTTATTGGTTAAAATTGAAATAATGTCATAACACTTAATAATTGAAGTAGACTTTTGCTTATATTTAAGACTTTAAATTTTATTGTTTTGTTTCTTATATATGAGACCGAAGGAAGTATAATGAAAATTTTGTTTCTCGTAAATAATTTTTTTCTTTTTAATTTAGTTTTTTTATTTTCTTTTTAGCTTCCTTATCAATAAATAAACACAAAACCATTCATCATTGTTCCTAATTAAACTCATATGAAGAATTATTTTTTGGACATCTCATAACACAACTAAAAAATAGAACATCTCATCACATAAATTAAGGCAAATAAAAAGTTATTTAAAAAATTAAAATGACTTTATCAGAAGGATTATCCAAAATCAGTTGTCAAAATATCATTTCTCTTAAATTCTCCACTTAAGTTACAACATGTGTCTTATAAACAAATACTAGTATTATTTTTATAGGTTATTTGAGTTACTAATGTATCTTGTTCATGCTCTGTTTAATAAAAAATAAAAGATGAGATGGAGTTAAAATTGGAAGAAAATATGATAAGTTATAAGCTATAAATTCAAAAATTAATTGAAATAACATCTAAAAATAAGTTATAAGCTCATAGTGAAAAACAGTTACCAAACAGAGTGTTTTTTATCATATGAGTTTATAAACAAACTTAAATTGAGGTCTTACCAAATGGTCTTACTATACTCCTTCCGCTCTCATATATAAGCAAATTTACAAAAAAAATAAATCTTCCTTTAAGAAAAGTGTTTAAATGCATTTAAGTCATACATTTTTCTAATTTTACCCCCTATCTTTTGACTTGGAAATAGAAACCGTTAAAAACATGAGAATGTGAAAAAGTAGGGATATATTTGGAAATGTGTCATTTATTATTGTAATGATTATAGATTATTTTTGCTTATATTTGAGACTTTCAATTTTTTTGTTTTATTACTTATATATATATATAAGATCGGAGGGAATACAATACTAATTGAATTAATTTGAAAAATAAGTTTTACTTATATTTAAGACTAGTTGGAGTACTACTTAGCATATATGCACATGGAGAAATACTTATTCGACCACAAACAAAAATATTATTTTTTAGGCACATTTATAACATGTAAACAATTTAAAAAGAAAAAAAATAAAGCAGTACTTACTTATTTTTTATTTCTCTGATATCGGTATAAATTTTTATTTTATTTTTAAAAATGTTTAGGTCTACGCATGACCTCATGTGGACATTTGCCATTGCCACTCGTTAACTTCAATTTAACCTCAATAGTTAGGGTGTGTTTGGTTTAAAATAGAGGAGGGGAGGGGAGGGATTTTAATGAGGGGGAGGGGAGAGAAGGGGGGGGAATGAATTTTAATTGCAAATGTGTTTGGTTCACGAGGGGAGGGGAGGGAAGACAAAACTAAATTACTCTTTTATCCTTATGATTATAGGAATTTCATAATTTTAAAATTATCCATTTTATAAATAATTAAATATAAAAACTCAATAGGCTCAAAAACTCCACAAATTAAAGATTTTAATGACAATAATTTTATGTTCTTGATTATTGATTTAACCTAATAAATAATTTATAAAATTAAATTCTATACAAAAATTAAATTAATATTTTAATAGATATGAAGGAGCATGCAAGTGTATTATGAAACTCAATATAATAAAATAAGTCTTTTTAAACGTGACAAAACAAAGATTAAAAAAAAGTTATTAACATGATCAGGCCTAGTATTTTTTTTATACAGCAAAGTAAAAAATAAACTATATAAAAAAAATTGCTTAATAACGTAAAAACAAATTTGTAACAAGTACTTTAAAAAAACACAAATTTGTAACAAGTTGTATAGAAATATATATATATATATACAACGTAATAGCATGGCTAAAAAAATGTAAAAACAAAGCCTTGAAAGTAAAATTTATTAAATTAAAAAAGTTATGGATAATTAAGTGAAATGGTAATGATAGTTTTGGTATTTTAAAATAAATATGAGGGTAACTATGTCAATATAATTAAAATTGTAATAATCCATTTTCGCTCACCTCACCTCCCCTCCAAATCCCCCCAACTTGGGGGGAAGCAAAAATGGTCTTATATTCCCTCATCTCCCTCCCCTCCCCTTCTTAAAAAAATGAACCAAACACAAATCACTAATAATATTCCCTCACCTCCCCTCCCTTCCCCTCCAAAAACTCCCAACCAAACGGACCCTTACAACAATACTTCTGGTATGTTTGCGTTGGTTTACTTTTTAACTTAACTTAAAATAACTTATACAAATAAATAAATATTTATGTGTTATTTATAAGTTTTTTTAATGTGTTTTATAAAGGGGAATGTTAATGCACACCCACTCTTTTTTATGAAGGTGTGCATTAGCAACATATACCTTAGGGTGTATTTAATAACTTTTTAGTTATCTTTTGCTAACACACACCTTCTGAAAAATAAGTTGGTGGATTATAGCAAATGCCTATAGGAGTTGCTAATGTACACCCACTTATTTTTTAGAAGGAGTGTTTTAGCAACATACACGGTGAAGGTGTATTTATTTATTTATTTTTTAGTTATAACTTGCTAATGCACACCTTCGTAAAATTGAGTGGGTGTATTATAGTATATCCATTTTATAAAAAAGTAAGAGTTAATAAAAGTACAATTTTTGTTAATAAGAATTTTTAAATTAATAAAAAAAATTATTTATTTGCATAACTTATTTTTCATAAGTTCAAAAATAAATAAATCCAATCAGATCCTTGTTTTTTTTTAATCGACTAAATTTTATTAATGAACAATTTCTTAACAAGAAATATAAAAAATTGTTGAATCATACATGAACAATGGCTAAAAAATTTTATCCAAACGGATCCTTATTATTAGTAGTGTTTAAAAACGAAATCAAACATAACAGCTAAACTGATTGAACATTGAAGATGCTTGTGGAGGCGCCCATTCAAAATCAGTTTCTTTTGCTATATGGACTAACCCAACATAAAAAATTACACTTAAAAAATTCCACTATTTATGAGACTTTGAGAAATCAAACTTTTGTTAGAACATTGCTAATTAGGATAACAATATAATAAACACAAAGTCATGAGACATTTTATAAAAATAAAATAAAAAAAGCCAACATCATCTCAATTACTACTACACACAGTACACTGATGATATAATTCAGATTCACAAACAAACACATCCTAACACAAATCTGCCCCACCAAATTACAGTCAAACTACTATACTGACTTAGAAAATGGAACTTTAAGGTCAAACACAATCCTTTTTGCATCTTTTTCTCTCTCACTTTTTTAACTCTACAATCACTATCATTACATTATTGAACAGCTGCTTGTATTGTCATCACTGAACATATGTGCTGCAGAGTTATCTTGATCCTCACTAGGCATTGCATAGGATGAGTAATTTGCATTTGGAGGAATGTAGTTATTATTATTATTATTGTAATTGTAGTAATAGCCAGTGTTAGGAGGAACATAAGGTGACCTATGATACATCATCTGAGGCTGTTGCTGCTGCATAACATGTCTTGCCTGTTGCATGTTCATGTTCATCAATGAAGTTGGATGATTATTGAAACCATTCATGTTCATGTTCATCATCATTGATGCTGGATATTGACCAGTAACAAAACCACCATTTGGAATAGCTACTGCAGATGAACCTTGAATCATATTAGTATTATTGGATTGAACAGGAAAACCACCTAAACCATTGGAATTTCCACTTAGAATAGTAGCTTTACCGACGCCGTTACCATTAAAACCAGCTAAATTCATCATAGCACCAATGTCACTAGCACTAGCCCTTTTGGATTCTCCAAGATTGATGCTTTCATTACCAACTAAATGACCATTGTTCAACTTCATAGCTGCAATTGTTTTCTGATCGACCCCATTAGCACTTTCCTTCATTTTCATTCCTACCATGTTCTGATTCGAGTTTCCTTTCTTGCCACCGTTTCCATTCACATTATTGCCAGCATTGTTCATCTTAGCTCCAATAGCTTTCTTCGCATTGTTTGCATCAACTGCTTGCTGCCTCATCATTTGAATTTGATTGGCTGCCTCCCTGATGTACATCGACTCCGGATCATCCTCCTCTTCGTCGTCGTCATCACCATATCCTCCGTAGTATTCACCGTCCTCTTCGGAACTAAAAGCAGGAAATTTCTGCTGGTTCTTGAAGACCTCAAGTCCTTTGACCAGTACTTGTTTTTGTCCTTTGTTCTTGTCATCTTTGACAATGTTGTTATTCTTCTGCTTTTGATTCTGATTATTATTATTTGTTTTCTGAGACCATAATTCAGCATATTTTCCAGATCTTACTAGCTTCTTGATCAAAGTTGCAGCATCCACACTACCTGAAACTGTTACCTTCTGTTGTTCTGCATCTATTTGAACTTGGTAAACACCTATAGAACAAAATCAGTTAAAAATATCAAAAAACAAAACATAAACTCAAAATCTTCTTTCTAACGACACTAACACTTATAATTACAATGAGTTGTGTCATTTTTTCAAATTATTATCGGTGTCAACATGTAGGTGTCCGTGTCTGGTGTGTCTGTGCTTCATAGTCTCTAAGCAACAAAATAATGTGACACTTTTATGAATTTGTTCAAACTATAACATATTAACATCTATAAGATAAATAAATAAAAAGTTAGAAGTTCTAAATACTAATTTTTTTAAAAGGCTGAACTTTCCATTGAAGATTTAAAAAGTAACATTTGTACTCTCACTACTTACTTGAACAAATTAGTTGATGATAGACAAAAAAGGTAAAGATTCCATTTTTATGTTTCCCTTTAACTCACATAACATTAAAAAGAAACCCCTTTTATTATGAGTAAAATAAACAATGTTACTACAATAAGTTTGAGTAAAATATGCTATATTTAGGATAAGAATGAGTAAAGTGAGTAAAATGGGGAGAAGAAGGAAAATGAGGACCTTCAATTCTCTGAAGTAGTTTCTTCACTTTCTGCTTACAACCATCACAGTGAATGTTCACTTTGAGAACACAAGTCTGTCAAAATGAAAAAAACAAAAACATAAAGATTCTTAAGGAAAAGACCAAAAAAACCAACTTTGCTGTGTTAATAGGAGAAAGGGGGGGGGGGGGTGTTAAAAGAAAGAACAGAAAGCATGTTTAATGAATAAGTTAATTAATAATAAGGAGGGAAAGAGGTACCTGGATTTTAAGGAGCTTAAAGTCTTCTTCTTTAGTCATTTCTTCAATGCTGTTTGGAATGAAACAAAGTTACCTCTTTTTTCTTTCTGTTTGCAAATAAAAGAATAAGGTTAAGCAAATGGTAAAACTAAAAAGGTTGCATGTGAGTTTCTACAAGTTATATACTAGTATTAGATAGATTCTAGTTTCTCACTCTTTCTTTCTACTATGTTATACTACTAGTACTAGCTGGTAGCTACTCTTTCTTCCTCACAAGTCTCAACAAGTTCTCAAAAGAAAACAAAACAAAGGCACATGGGTTTTACAGAATGAAAATAAATTTTAAAATGGTGTGGAAGAAGAGTAAGAAAGAAGAATGCAAAGGGAAGTGAAAAGGTTGAATGAAAGAACCAATAAAAAATGAAGGTAGAGAGAGAGAGAGTGATGGAAAAGTCAGAAGGAGAATTTTGAAAAATGAAAAGGTTAAAGAAAGTAGAGAGAGAAAGAGAGAGATGCAGGCAGGGTCTGAAATCTGAAGTGATGTGATTTAACGTTAAATAAATAAGTATACTGAGTGAGTGAGATGAGATGAGATGAGATGAAAAAAACAATAAAAGAACAACAGCGACTCGACATTTCGAATTCATACTCTGTGTACACTTTGTCACATCCTCAACGTACTAGTACACTACTCTCTTGTGATTTCAAAACAAAAATGTTACTAGTAGGGCTTAGGGATGTCAATGGATATCCATGGACGCGGATAGTGTGATATCCGTCTCCGCTCCGTCAAACAAATATGATATCCGTGTCCGCTCCATATCCGTGCGGATATCTGCTAAGCGGGTAATCCACGGGTATTGAAGTATCCGCGGATATTAACAGATATCCATGGATGATATTTTTTTATTAAAAAAAAGAACTAATTATTGAAAAAAAAATAGTTTTTCTTAAAGACAAAACATTAACACATAATATTCATAAATTTTACTCTCTTTTTTTGTCAATTGTAAGAAGTTGAAAAGTTTTTTTTCTCAAAAATTAAAATAGAAAGATAAAATATAAAAGTACAATTTTTTTTTATATAAAAATACTAGAATTTATATGTAAGTAGATATATTTAAGTAAATTTACTAATTATTTAGCGAGTATGGATATCCGCGGGTGCGGATAGTATTAAACCCGCATCCGTATCCATTAACTGCAGATAATTAAAATATCCATTTATTTTATCCGTGGATATCCATTAAGCTATCCGCTCCATATCCATGACGGATTTTATCCGCAGATATCCGCGGGTATGAATATTTTTGCCATCCCTAGTAGGGCTCTGTTTGGTAAGACTATAGCTTGTAACTTATAGTTTTTAGTTTTTAGCTTAAGAGCTAATGGTTTGTTTGTTTTGAATGAAGAAAAATAAGAGGAAAGAAAATTGCGTAAATTGATGAATAGATTTGGATTAATTTTTAATTTAAATTTATTTATTAATTTTTGCAATTTTTTTTCTTCCACCTTCTTTCCTTCCAATCAAACAGATCCTAAACGTTTTGTTTGATAATATAGTTTTTTAAATGACCTTATAGCTTGTTTTTTAAATGTTATTTCAATTGTGACAAAATATTTGTGAGGGAAACTAATTGTCACAAGTTCTATCACTAATATTATAAAATTTGATTTTAAAAAAAATCATCACAATCCGTCAGAAAATCCATCACAACTTGTGAAAGATTTAACTCCCTCCCTAAATTCCGTCACTATTATGCAGTTTTTTAATAATGCAGGTAGCTTATAAGTTTATAGCTTATTATCTTTTTTTCTAATTTTACCCTTATAATTTTACTTTAAAAAAATTTAAATATTAATTAAACATATAATTTTTATGTCATTTCATACTTATAATATAGTTTAACCGCTAATTTTACCAAATACTACAAATTTAATCAGCTAGCTTTTTCGCTATAAACTAATTTATAAGTTTATCCGCTATAAGTTAGCTTATTCGCTATAAACTAATTTATAAGTTCATCCGCTATAAGTTAGCATATCAGCTATCCACTATTTTATACCAAAGAACTTATAACAAACCAATATACTACTAGTAATATTTTGTTAACCACATAATATTTTTTTTTATATTAATATTAATCAATTTTACTATTTCGTTAATCAAGAAGATGTATGTTGTTAATCACTTAAAGCAAAAGCGATTTCTACAGTAGCGGCGAGCGAAATGGGAGCAGGCTAAGTTTGTCTACGAATAGCATAATTGTATTTCAAACTAGTTTTATAGCATTACATCCTAAACAAAAGTTATTACCATGCGTGATTGGTTAGGGGATTTCTTTGTATTGGTAGTCAGTTACACTCGGTCTTCAAGGATTAGCGTCTACGAAGCTTTCATATGTAACACGATACCGATACAAAATAATATTAATATGCTGATAAAAGAAAATTTTAAAAATTCACATTCTTCAATTCAAAAACTCTAGGGCAAGAAAGGCGGCAAGGGCCAACGACGGAAGAAAATGAAAGGCGTTTTCTGGTCTTCTTTGTTGGAGCTTCACTCGTTCCTTTGTTATTTTGTTAATGATTTCAAGTCACTTGATATACAAAATAACTTTTTTAAGGTATTTAAATAAATTTTTTGATAATCAATTTTATGCTTATTATAACTTAAAGTTTTGCATGCAAAATAATTTTTGTATTTAATTATATATTATCATTTTTTAGTGGCGCACCCGGATATTTTTTCCAGGCTCCGCCACTACATAAGATAGTGAAAGGTTGATTTTTGTTTTTGTAGTCACAACATATATGTGAATTTGCACAAATATATTTTATATGTATGCATATATGCAACAAAATGAATTAAATGATGAAAGAAAAATTCAAAAGAATATACGAAGAAAATTTAAAAAAAATATTAATCAATGTTTATAATATTTACCGTATGAGTCTAAAGGGGTGACTATTTAAATTTATAATTTTTCTAAAACTTATAGTATATTATAAAATTTTGATCCCACTATTTTAAAAAAATAACAATTATTTCATATATAATAGATACATAATATATAAATGTAATAGAGATTTCTAAAAGAAAATGTAATAGAGGTCAGATCTATGTATAAAATTTATAATATTTATTAGCACATAGCATGCATATATTCAATATATAAAGAATGAGTAATAATGTATTATCTTACAAGATATGTTGGAATTAATTTACTAATTAACCATATACAACATGTTCAATAACAAAGATTAAACTTGTAATTATACTCTAGTGCGAAAATCAATTAAACATAGAAACATGTATATGATATAATTAGGATCTGCGACATGTTGATTTATCAAGATAGTTATTAGGAATACTTGGATCCATGACACGAGAGTTTTTCCGGCAGTGGTGATCTGAAACAAAACAGAGTCAGCGGCGGCTAATTTGGTTCTTTCTCAATCGTGACTCCTTATACCCTAAGTTCTCTTCCGATGGGGAGAAGAGGCGATATGCGTGTGTCCGTTATATTGGGAACCATAGCCTATATATATAGTGTGGCCAATTAGGGTTCCCATTATTCCTAAATGGGTCACCCTGACATTCACTCATATATTGAGTCTATATCTAATTAATTAATTTCTAAATAGAAATCTAAATAGCCTTTTAACTTTATTTGATCACTTAATCAATTAAAGCTCTTAATTGATAAATAACTAATATAATTATATAAAAATATTTGTCCACATAATATTATTTGAATAAAATATTCCAACAGTTGATGCATGTAGCTGGTGATGCTCCCGATGATTGTTATGCATGAATCGCATACATATAAGACCATCTACAATGGTCACTTACATTCAACACCCTCAACACTCACTTTTTACACTCCACATCATCTTCTCTCTCTTTCACCTAATCATTCAACACTCCATTCAACTTTTACCTCTCCAATAGTTTTTTCATTCAACACTCTACCCCACCACTTTTTATTTCATATTCTTATTTAAATTTAAGTTTTTATAATTAAATAAAAATACAATTATCGATTAAAATTAAAATTATACGATAAAATTCATCGACTAAAATTATAATAAAAATTATCGATAAAAATTAAATTATACTCCCGATTGCAATTATAATAAAAACAAATTTATTTAAATAATTGATACGATACAATCATCTTAACTTGAAATTAAAATACGACACACAAACAATAAAACGATACAAATCATCTTCAACCACGTCTCATTCCAAACTTTGTCCATATGTGCTTCACTAGATCTGCTTGCAATTCTTGATGACCTTTTGGATCACGAAATTCGGATCTAGCACGCACATGATTTGCAAAAGCGGGTAACACTTCAGTCGAGTATGGTTGTTGCGGTGTACTAGATCCACTTTCCTCGGATTGCTCAAAATCGGTTCAATGTTGAGAATAGGAATCTCGTTCATCCTCAACAATCATATTATGTAATATGATGCATGACCTCATGATGATGCTCAAATCGTCTATGTCCCACAAGCGAGCTGGTTCACGGATGATTTTAAATCGAGCTTGAAGCACTCCAAATGCACGTTCGATGTCCTTCCGATATGCCTCCTGATATTGAGCAAATAACTTATCGGGTTCACTTCGAGGAAGTCTAATTGATTTGACGAAAGTTGGATATGAAGGGTAGATACCATCAGCTAGATAGTATGTCATATCATAGAGACGTTCATTCACAAAGAAAGTCACACTCGGAGTCTTTCCCTGTTCCACATCATCCAACACTTGTGACCGGTCTAGAACGTTTATATCGTTCAACGTTCCCGGACATCCAAAAAATGCATGCCAGATCCATAGATCATGAGTTGCAACTGCTTCAAGAATAACAGTTGTGGTTCCCTTATCCCCCCTAGTAAATTGACCTTCCCATGCTTTAGGACAATTTTTCCACTCTCAGTGCATACAGTAAATACTCCCAATCATCCCTGGGAACCCCCGCCTTTCACTAACTTGTAGTATTTTTTGCAGGTCTTCTTCGGTTGGTGATCTCATATACACTGACTCATACAATCGTATGATTCCTTTACAGAATCTACGTAAGCACTCCAATGTTGTAGTACCTCCTATTTTGATGTACTCATCGACTGCATCTGCTGACACACCATATGCTAATAATCGCATCGCCGTGGTACATTTTGCCAAAGGTGATATACCTTCTTTGTTGGCTGCATCAACTCGCTGGGTGAAGTAGTTATCACTACTTGAAAGGTCCCCAACGATTCGAAGGAAAACATGTTTTTGCATCCGGTATCGACGACGAAACATTGCATCGTCGTATGTAGGCTCAGTGGCAAAGTAGTCGTCAATGAGTCTTTGGTTTGCCGCTGCATGATCTCTTTTGATATATTTCCTATTACGAGGTGCATAATCTTCTTCAATTTTCTTTCGATGCTCTCTAAATCGATTGGTCATAAAAGCTTCTTCAATTTCAAGATTTTGCCTATAAGCTTCGACATCAAAATAAATAAACGGATCTTCTGATGGATCCATTTTTTTGTGATGAGATTTGAGATTGGATGAGATTTGAATGAGATTTGAGATTTGAGATATTGGTACATAAATGGATGTATAAGTCCCTATATATAAATGGATTTGAGTGGTGGACCATTGACGGATTCGAAATATTTATTGTATAGAGTTAATTATCAGATAACGATTGGATTTGAGTGGTGGACCATTGACGGATTCGAAATATTTATTGTATAGAGTTAATTATCAGATAACGATTGGATTTGAGTGGTGGACCATTGACGGATTCGAAATATTTATTGTATAGAGTTAATTATCAGATAACGATTGGATTTGAGTGGTGGACCATTGACGGATTCGAAATATTTATTGTATAGAGTTAATTATCAGATAACGATTAGATTTGAGAGGTGGACAATAATCAAACCAAACAATACACTGACATATTGAAACACAATAATTAAACCAAACAATACACTGACATTTTGAAACACAATAATTAAACCAAACAATACACTGACAAATACTTGCTTGAAATTAATTACCAAAAAGTTCTTCTTCCAATTTTTTCAACATCTCTTTCTTACGATCATTGAGATGCTCTTCTTCACTTAACTTGATATACATTTCCATTTTCCTTATTTTGTTAGCCTCTTCTTGCGTCTCCCTTAGCTTGTCCAATCGTTCAAGCTCTTTCTCCTTGAATTGTTTGTAAGAAGACATTTAATTGTTGAAATTCTCCAAGGCAGCTTCCTTGCTCTTCTTTTTACCCTTTTTTTTAGCTGCCTCCCTACCCATGGGACGACCACTAGATCCTATAGTGTTTGAGCCACATGCATCACTATCGCGAGATCTCTTAGATCCACTACTTTCTGAGCCATTATTTCCTCCTACTTGACTACTATAACGTGGTTGTTCACGGAGAGCGTCCCATTCTGCTATTAAATTAAATTTAACATTCTTCCCACCCGCGTATATTTCCTGCGCTTTTAACAAAACATCATTGTCCGACCAACCACTTCCTTTCAAACGCATAGCTTTATCATAATCACCAACCCATTTACCAATCATTTTGTTCATATAATTAAAACGGTTTCGGCATGCAGATGCATCACGCGGAGGATCGAATGAGCAATGCTCATTACAATACTCAGCAATTTTACCCCAAAATGTTTCACCTTTCTGGTTGTTACCGACAATACTGTCACTTCCAAATTTAATCCACCCACTAATTAACACCAAATTTTGTTCAGTGTTCCATGTTGGTTGCGGGTTTTTTCAGCTCTTAGGAGTTGATTCCTCTGAACTTGGAGTGACTTCATTAGCAGATGCCATTCCACCAATGGTCATTTGTGTTGAAAACCCGGGAAATTCAGGTGCACCACTACTCGGAAAATTTTCATTAACCATCGGCATATAACCATGAAACGGGGGTGCTTGAGATGAATTTCCCGTCATAGATCCATAATATGGATGAAAGTTTGGAGGATGTTGGTTGAAAAATTGATTTGGATTTTGATAATAGTTGGGATTTTGATAATAGTTGGGATTTTGATAATAATTTGGATTTTGATAATTGTTGGAATTTTGGAAATTGTTGGGATTTTGATAATTGTTTGGAATATTAGAAGAATTTTGGGTGTTGAAATTATTATTGGGATCCATTTCACTAAACAAAGACTAAAACTTAAAAATAAAGACTAATTGAAAGATAATGATAAGATTAAGAGAGTGAAAAACTTGGTTTTTTTTTATGTGTCCAAATCAAATGAACCAAGTCTCTATTTATAGAGAAAAAAAAATCATGAATTTTGGTATAAAAATAAAAAAATAAAAAATTAATTTGCAATGAAATAATTGAGTTTAAAGATAAAAATCCGCCCAGCCAATCAGAAGAAGCCACATGTCCAGCCAAGTTCTTCTCTCTCCGTCTCCCCTGCCCATCACGCGCCCTGTCGGGCGGTGAAATGCACGCGCTCGTTTGAGCCAACCGCTGCGTTCCACGCGTCCTCCCTTGTGCAGGTTCAACACAGTTGAAAATGTTCAACTCCTCACTCCTCCAACTTAGCTTCAACACTCCCATTGCATCACTTTGCTATGTTGAACCCCATTTCAACTATCCCATTGTGGATGATCTAAGAGTGAGATAATCTCAGTCATTGTTATAAAAAAATTGTCACGTGTAATTTATGAATATTCAATTTTTTAAATTTAAACTTCACAGTATATCAGTGTTATCATATGAACTTAGTTGATTGTGGTATTTTTAGCGATTGACGTGCATGATTCTAGGGGTGGCAAAATGGACATGCCCGATCTATTTACCCGTTCAAAAGTGGGGCGGAGTGGGGTAGACCAACTTAGGTGTCCGGGTTTAAAACTCAAGCCCGCCCGTTTATTGGCAGGTTGGCGGGCATGTCCGCCAATTTTATTTTATTTTTTTACAATTTGAATTATAACTTCACATTTAAATTTGTCCAACCATATAAATTTGGACTTCAAACAGTTACCAAACTAAAATTCTCAACAATAATATATACTAAATCTTATATAATGATATATCAAGTTATTCAAATTAGAAAAAATTGTAAGTGCATATGGCTTATTTAATTTCGTATGATGCTTTCGTGGCCCAGTTTGTTTTAGAATGGTACTGCACATGAAACTCTAAAAGAAGTAAACAACACAGACTTATTATAAGGTAGATGAAACTCACATAAAACTCCAAAAATACTTTTCTTTTGGTACTGCAAATAGATTTATTATAAAGCACTTCATAGTACAAGTAGTACTAAGAAGCCAAAAAAATATACAATATGACAGTCTAGGTAGAGTACACAACATGCAGTGCACATACGGTGGGAAGAAGATGCACGTAGAGTCACAGGAATTAAACAAATGGAACCTTAGTATTAAAAGAAAAATAAACTTTTTAAAGGAAATAAAGTAATAATAAAAAATCAGACTTTTTTATCAAAAACAAAAGAAAAAAATACTAGATTGAGTCTAAGATGACCAATTTTCATGTTAAAAAAATTAAAAATAAAAATAACAAAGCCTGCGGGCATACCCGCCCCAACCCATATTTTAAGTGGGCTAGATGGTGCGGGCACTTAAGATACTGACCTGAAAACCTCAGCCCGGCCCACCCTAAATCGCGGGCCAAATGGGTCGCAGGCTCGGCCAATTTTACCACCCATAATTATATTTAATATGTGAGAATGAAGAAAAGCTGACTGTGCACTATTTAACTGATATTAATTTTTTATCATGATATATTATTTTTGTTTTCGTCATTATCTAATTAAAATGCGTTACACCTAAATTTATAAATTCAAATTTACAATTTTAGACTAACTTCAAAATTAATTTCTCAATCGGAATATTCAAGTTTGATCGCCAATTTAAACTATACTTTAGTAACCAATGATCTATAATGGTCACTGGGAATAGGCTAGGCCGAGCTAGGCTTTGCCAAGCCTGAGCCTGACCTGCCAAAAAAGTGAAGGGCTAAGTCTGGCCTGTGGCCTGTCATAGACTTATTTTTTAGGCCTGGGTCTGACCTATTGAAAGCCTTGCATGACCTATTAGTCTGTTTAAAAACATATTTCACATGAATATATTTAAATAATTAATTATATTTATTTTTTAAATATACAAATGAACTAATAAATCAATGATATTAAACTTCCTTTGATATTTAACATGATATTTTAGATAATTTGACTGTATATGACATCATATTTCAATTTTAGTTTATAATAATACATTTATATATGTGAAAAGTTAATGTAGATTAATAAACTTAAACTACTGAAAAATTTAATAGATTTATAATTTAATCAAAGTACAAATTTTAATATATAATAATAGTAAATGTAAAAATATTATTCATTTTTACTTAAATAGGCCGGCCTAGTAGGCCTAAAAGGCTTTTTTCATGGCCTGAAGCCTGGTCTTTTTAGCTAAATAGGCTTATAGCAAAGCCTTGGCATGCTCTATTTAAATAAATAAGTCGGCCTGGCCTGAGCCTATATAGGCTAGGCCGTAGGCCCCTGTAGGCCGGTCTGTCCTATTCCCAACCCTATCCTTGACCCACACTACCCACTTGTTTAACCGATAAATGGTATTCAGGCTCAGATTATACAAGCAAGGAAATTTTATTTTCTCTCTCACAAACTTCTTTTTTTTTAAAAAAAAAACAGTGAAGTGAAATGTGAAAGCTAGCTTACATTTCTCCTCGAAAGATTCACTTTTGTCACTCTACCTCTTTACTTGTGTGCCCTACAAAATTACTAAAATATCAATGTTTGTTACCTAAATAGCAATGTCCGTTACCTAAATAGCAAATTCTACATTTAAAATCTTAAATTTTTTATGTTAGAATGGTGTTTTTTTCTTTCTTTTCAAAATTATAATTTTTATAATGTCCGCTACTTAAGTAGCGGACAAAATCCACTACTTAAGTAGCTGACATTATAAAAATGAGAACATTTCATGTTAAGAGGGTGTTTTTTTATAAATTTTTAAAAAAGCTGAAACTACTTTATGTTAATTTAATTTACAATCATAAAAATAACTTTTTTTAAAAATTTGAAGCACAAACACTTAATTTACTCATTTATAGAAAAATTAGATTTTAAAAAGACTATTTTGTTTAAACTTTCATTTTAATATTAAAAATAATTTTCTTAGCAAAATGTAAAACAAACACTCAAAATAATGAAAGTGTTTTTTTTTTTACATATAAAAAAAGTGTAAAAGGTGTTTTTTATCTTTGTAAAATTGGCAAATTTGAGTTTTAGTCTTTGTAAGAAAATCCTCCCGTCTTGCCCTGTAATTTCAAATTACTTAGGTTTTAGTTCTTAATGTGGCAATGTCATACAAATTACTTAGGTTTTTGTCCCTGCAATTTATGCGAAATTTGATTTTGGTCTTTGTAATTTGTGTGATATTGCCACATTAAGGACTAAAACTTAAGCAATTTAAAATTACAGAGGTAAAACGGGAGGATTTTTTTTACAGGGACTAAAATTCAAATTCGCTAATTTTACAAAAATGAAAAACACTTTTTACCCAAAAAAAATAAAACAAACACGACATTTTCTCTTCTCACCTCTACGTTTATTTTTCACCCCTCTAGCGCAAGGTGAAAAAGAAATATGAAAGGTGAGAAGAAAACTTTCGAGAAATACACAGCAATAATAGGCCCACAATCCACTAAGTCCAACATATAAGAAGAATAATTTATTTTTATTTTATTTTTTAAAAAATTGTATTTTTTTTTAAAACTGGCTAATATTATTAATATTTAAAAGTACAAGAAGTACTTAACAAGTACTCCTCCGTTATTTTTTGTTTGTTGTTTGAGAAAAAAAAGACCAAATTAAGAAAAAATATTTTGCACTTTATTTTCTTATTATACCATTTTTTTGGAATATATTATACTCTAAATTTATTTCACAATTATTTTTTTTGCACACATTTTATCTTTCAAAAAAATTTAAACCACCAAAAAAATAAAGGCCGATCGTAAAAAACCATTTTTTTTGTTTTTGCCTTTTAAAAAAAATCAATTTTTTGACAAGATCTACTTCATCGGGAGAGTATTTTAAAAATTCACGTGTTCTAAAAATACTCATATTTTCAAGTTGTAGTCACGAGTTTTTTAATGTTGTATAATAAGATTTTCAATAAACATGCAAGGAAAAAAAATCAAAACAAAAACAATAAAAAAATTATATGAAAAAGTTTAGTATAAAAAAATATAATAAAACGATTATATAAAATTTAGTCAATAAAAAAAAAAATCTTAAATTATCAAAACAATGATCGATTTGAAACAATTTTTATTTAAAAAAAAAAAAAAAAGAACGGATGAAGTATTTAAAAAGGCCAGAGGCCAGTACAAAGCATCACAGCTAAGTCCCCCACGCACCAAACAAGCGCAGGCCTGAAACAGAGAGACACCAGACCAGCACTATCACCCGCCCCTGTTCCGAGAGCTCTTCCGCCGCCGTAAACATAGTCCCGGGTCCCAACACCATTCTTAGAATAAACACACCGGTAATTTATGTCGATTCAAACCCCACCGCCACGATAAAAGCTTGATCGCGTCTACGACCTCGTCCGGATCAATCACCCGATTTGAGAAAATAACATTATTAATCGTTCTTCTTCGTCCATCCCTCTCTGTCCCTTCACTTCGAAGAATTACTTAGTTCCGATAGAAAAGGGAAACAAAATTCAAGGTCAGTTTGCTAATTGCTCAGTTCTTCTTCTTATTTGTTAATTTGTGATTTCATATTCTTCATCATTATGCAGGTATTGGTTAAGTGTTTTAATCTAGAAAATGCTTTCTAGGGTGAAATTCATTCCCCGTGACCAGGTTTGTATAGTCATAGCTATACCATACTTCTATCATATTGTCACTATTTTTAGGTCTAATTTTGTTGTTTACACACACATTACTCCATTGTATTAGGTACAAGACGATGACTTGGATTCTGTTTCCAAAGATAGAAAAAAATTAGATAGTAGGAGTAAAAAGGATAAAAAGAAAGGGAAGAGTTCTAGGAATAGGAATATTTCTTCTGATGAGGATGAACTTGTTAAGATAAAAAAAGGATCTAGAAAGAAGAAATGGTATTCGTCTGATGAAAATTCTTCCTTTTATACATCCGAAAGTGAAAGTGGCCGGGATGATAATAAACAACGGAGAAGGAAAGGTAAAAAGAAAAAGGGTAAAAAGGAATATACATCTGAGGAAGATTCATCTTCTTCGGATGGTAGTGATGGAGGGAAGCATCAAAAGTCACGTACAAAAGATGGGAGTAGGGAGAATAAGATCAAAGGTGAAGCTACTGATATGGCAGCCAATTCTACAAGTGAGAAGGATATTGCAAGAAAAGAAATGGGACTGGATTGGATGCTTAGGTCTGATAGTAAGAGGCCTGCAGTTTCAGAAACAAAGGAGATATTGCCAGAGGAAGTTCCGGTTGAGGAGGTATGTATTTGTCTTAAATTTCATTTCCCCTCAGATGTTCAAATGTCTAGTTTCACATGTCAATTGTTATCTGTTTTTTCTTTAAGTTATTGTATGAATTCTCTCTTTATTTTACCAATCTCTGCGCGTGCCTTTTTCATGCTATTTCTTACAAGATATGAAAAAAGAGATAATAAGGGAAAGTAAGAAAAATCAAGGAAAGAAAGCTAAGAGAAACTTGTTTTTTTCCTCGCATTGTTCACTCATCATTAAAATAGAGTATATGGAATGCAAGGTACACAAATATTAGCTTAGACGTGAAAATTGTAGAGTATATCATAGAATAAGTCTTAGAATTTAAGTTATGTAGATACAACATACAAAATAACCGTGAGATACAATATGTAAACCATAGGATCCAATTAGTGTGGATGAAATAAAGAAGTACTTTGGGTGTGATTTGTGATTGAAAATACCACTCAACATTAAAGGAAAATTGGATTGCAGTATAAGACCTGTCACACTATACAGAGCTTAATGTCAGGCATTAAAGAGTCGACAAGAAAGTAAGGTCATTGCAAACGTAAGAATGTTAATGTATGGTTATACAGGACAATGTAGGATTGTGAATAAAATCATCACAGATGAAGTTTGGGAAGCCCCTTATTGTAGCAAAGATGGTAATTTTCCATCATAGATGATTTGGACATAACAATTGGCCAAATCATCAAGAGAGATTTAGATTTAATTCTGAACTTGATTCAGGATCGGAAATTATGATGTTGTTAGATTCATGTATCCAATGCCTCACCTATTTAGAAGTGGCTTTGGTTGTTGTTGTATTGTCATCCTGGTGCTGTAAATCTTTTGCCATGGTGGGGTGTATTGGAGGGTCAGACATGATGCAGATATATTGTAGATAGGTTTACTCTTACCCTCTATGTCTTCAAGAGGTTAATTTTACCGCTCAAACTTGTAACACCCTTCTGCTGTTGTATTTTCATCGCTCACTGTAATTATTTTTTGAAAGATAAACAAAAAGAAATAACTAGTAAATGGAAGAATGATCAAATATACTTATCCAAAAATTGAGAAAAAGGTATCAGATTCAGATAGTTGGCTTTGGTGAACATTAGCCTTCTGAAGAATGATTTGAGCCTTTGGCCATCTTCTGCAGGAGAGTAAATTTATATTCATTTGTTTAATATTTATGTGAGGAATATTTTTAATATTTATCATGTATCTTTGTATGTTTTTATTTGAGTGACTAATGAATAAATCGCATTCCCTGTTAATGCTTGAACAGGTGAAGTGTATGTTCATTTCTACCTTATGGTCTATCTTAAATGCCTTCATTTGTTTGCAGCTTGTTTTGATCTTCTAAACTCAAGGCCAATACAACATATTAAAAAGACTAAATAATTTTTTCACTCTTTCAGTCAAAGAAGGCAAACCCTAGGGAATTGAATCCATATCTAAAGGATGATGGAACTGGTTATCCAGAAGAAAGTGATGAAGTTAAGGTTGGTGCAAGCCAACTTCTATCATCTTCCGTTGTTGGGGATGGAGGAGCAAGTTGGAGACTTAAAGCTTTAAAGCGTGCACAAGAGCAAGCAGCTCGAGAAGGACGAAGCTTTCAAGAGGTTTTACTTTTATTCCTTTGCTTTTCAGATATTTTTTATTTCTACTTTTGTAATAGATTTTCTGTCCATCCTGTAGAAAAATTGTTATTATTCTGTTAGGACAAAAGGATCTTTGCTTGGAAGAAGAGGGGGAAGCGAAACAAATTATTTATTTTTGTAATTACGATTAGTGTAGTTATTTTAGTTTGGGGAATGTTTAAGGGCCGAGGGAGGACCATCATGAATTGTTAGTATTTGAGAACTGAGCATTTGCAATGTTGTAGAACCGTGAAAGTGTGAAACCATTGTAAGGAGAATTGCCTCCTCCTGTTCATATGATTTTGCTCCTCAATAAGAGATTCATTCTCGCTCTTTCTATTTACCGGTCTGTTCTTCAATTAAGGTTCAATGGTTCTTAACATATTTGCTATATGGATATGTACAGGTTGTGGGAGAAAGATGGGGTTCTCTTGGTGAGTTGACTGCATCTGTTGCATCAAAAGCAGCTGCCCCAGCTCGGGCTCATCTGCGTGCTATAAAAAGTAGACAAAGAGGGGTAACTGAAGAAAATTCGCCAGATTATGATAAACATATCCGAAGGGATTCGAAAAAGGTAACTTTGAGAACAGATAGAAAACAATTGTATCTAGTTTTTTAGATGAATTATATTTTTTTGACACAAATTATTATGAGTGTTAATCTCATTTATGAAGAATATTCCATTGCACTTCACTGAATTTTGCTGATGAAACACTTGCAGGACTACATAAGAAACGCTTCTCATCGGCACCGTGAAATGAAAGCACCTAAAGTGCAAGATTCATTATCTTGGAGAAAGCGCAAAAACCAGTCTGTTGGAGCTGAGGGTGCTGAGATCATCGCTGCTGCAGCATCTAGCTTAAATAAATTTGCTAATGACGGAAGCTTTATGCGTGAGTTAGTTAGTAAGGAGAGTGGTAACTCTGATGGTTCTGTTTTGGAAAGTTTTGAAGTGGAAAAGGTTTCTTCAGATGTAAACACACCAGGTGAAAGAAATGCAGTTGTACAGAATAAGATGAGTGCAAACCAGTTGGCAGCTAAGGCTATGCAACTTCGTTTGAAAGGAAAGAATGAAGAAGCTGACAAACTAATGGTAAGGCCATAAGATGGGAGAGTATGCATTCTTCTCTAGACACTGTTTGTCTCTTAGTATACTGTCTGCAAAAGCATATCCTTCTAGTTTCATGATTATTTTGATTAAGTTGTGCGCTTTCGTTATTATTTTGGTGGGCAGGAAGAAGCAAAGGTTTTGAACACAAAGCAGGGAAACGAAGATCATGCAAATAGATCAAGAACTGATGGAAGTTCTAGAAGGTGTTTTTCTATCTTGGAATAATCTGTATATGTTTTTTGTTCTCATAAATCTTCATACATATTTGTTTTATGTATTTCTGGTGTGAAAACATTGTGGCTAAATGAATTTCTTGACTGCGCCAAAACATTGTGTGACTACTGTCTTTAATTTTTTGTTTATATTTCTTTTTAAGTTCATAAACATGTTTGCTGTGTTGCATCAATAGTATTGGTTTGCATAAAATTTCACTTTTCTTATGATTTCAATGGTCACATTTTACTTTATTCAAGGTATGCTATGCAGAGGATATCTGCTGAACAGAAGAAAGGAGAGGATGATTCTGATATGCATCTTGCTCGCAATATAATGCAGAACAAGCAGTTTAAGGTTTCTACTCAGGCGGATGATGAATATGACTTTGAAGATGGTCCAAGTAGAAAGAGTAGAAAGAAACAAGGAGGTGATGACCCAAAGAATAACCAAAAAAAGATGAATGCAAATCGATTCTTGACCCAGAAAGAACGTTGCCTCTTTTGTCTAGAGAACCCAAATCGGCCTATGCATCTTGTTGTGTCCATTGCAAATTTCACATATCTTATGTTGCCGCAGTGGCAGCCCGTGGTGCCTGGTCATTGCTGCATTCTACCCATTCATGTGAGTTTAATTTCTACTATTATTAGTGTTTCTTTAAGAGTTGAAGATAAATTGAAAAAATCATGAGCTTGTTGTTTATTGAACACAATCCCTGCAATAGGTGATTAAGTTCTTTGGTTGGTGAGTAAAATATCGAAGTAGGTAATAGTAACGAGGACTTAAATGAATTTGATGCTTTATTGAAATTGGTTAAATTACATGGTAACTTGTAATATTATTGCATGTTTGGAAGTAACCTTGAGTAATTAAGTCGTATAAAGGTGATATGAATTTAAGGCGGATGAACAGATTTTTAGTCAATTGATTTGTGTCATAAGGAACTTCATTATTTTTATTTCATAGACTGTTAATTTCCATGTTTGTCTTATTCTTAATATGACAGCATGAATCAGCTACAAGAACCGTGGAGGATAATGTGTGGGTAGAAATTCGGAACTTCAAGAAATGCCTTATTATGATGTTTGCAAAGCAAGATAAGGAAGCCATATTTCTTGAAACTGTGATGGGATTGGCTCAGCAACGGCGCCATTGTATGGTTGAGTGCATTCCTTTACCCAAAGATATTGCTAAAGAGGCTCCTTTATACTTTAAGAAGGTCAGTTGTCAAACATTGTTATATTCTTTAGTTCTGCATTGCTCATCTCTGTCTCTCTTTCCAGAATCAGCGCTTTCATTTATGCTTTCTTGAAATGAACTATTCATCTATTAGGCTGCACATAGCTGTATCACTACGTTATGTTCCTTAGTTAATTTCTTGAGTCATTGCTGGACTATCAAATACTTATGGAAAGATGCTGGAATTATGTATCCAGATGGTTTAAGTGACCAAACTTTGCAAGAAGTCCTATCTTCAGAAACAACATGCGGCTAATGTTTAGACTTGGCAATAGTGATCCTTGTGAATAATAATAGATTAAAATCAATGTGAAGTGTCTCTACTCTCTAGTGATAGTCGCCTGGGTTTAGCTAATATCTTACTCAATTCTCACATTTTTCTGGAAAGTTGAAATCCTCGCTGGAGTTGGATTTCATAATAATAATAACAAATAGAGATTGGTGTAAGGGATGTTGGACCATGGGGTGAGGGTTCTTTCAGAATTCATATTTTTTTTTCCAAAGGCAAAGAGTATATTTCATTAAATTTGAAAACCACAAGCACAAATCTTATATTATAATGAGACATGTGGGACCATGTGTTTGAGGAGTATCGGACTAGTTTCTTTACTAATTTCTATAATGTTTCTAATATAAGGTCCATTTTTTATTTGTTTTATCCTACTGATACTAGTATATCAGTATATTAGAAGTTACACATGACACATCGTCTACCCAGTTTCATGGGATGTCCTTCATTGATGAAATATCTAACATATATTGCAAAATGCTAATAGGAACTTGGACCATGCAGTCATGTAAATTATTAACTATTTACATTTGTTTCCTTATGTGTCGGTCATTTTTTTGGGATTTATTGGGTTTTAAACTACCCAAGCATGTATGGAGACATTCAAATGTGCTAACTTTGAGACTGAGTGACAAATTTGACAGTGTTTGGGTTAAGCTTTTTAACTATACAGTCCATACTGCTGCTGCTTCATTTTTGTTTCTCCCGACTCATTGCATGAGGTGGTCTTATGTGAGATTTGATGGAACCTTAAAATGCAGCTGTTGTGTTTAGATATAGACGGTTGAACCTAAAACCTGACACATCCATCCCACTCCCCTCCCCGAAAAAAACACTTGAAGACTGACAAGTAGAGGACAGGGATGGTAGTGAATTCATAAAGAACTTGTTAGGAATTCATATAAATTGCTAGTTTGACATGCTACCCAAGTTGAGTTTGTTTTGAATTCCCGAGCTTTTAAACTGGTTTGATTAATTGCGGTTAAAGTAGTTGCATATAGTGAAGAATTAATCACATATATTTATAAAAACTGGATTAGTTTCTACCAATTTAAATCGTTTCATTTTATTTTTGGGTGTATAACTTTATCTGCACAACCCGTATTATGTATGTGTTGTTCTTATGAGTGTGCCATTGTGGTTATTAAAATTTAAAAGCAAACCTGCAGAATCTGAACAGGGTTGTTAAAATGATGTTTCTATTTTATGACCTATTTACCTTGTTTTCACTTGAGATCATTGTTATTCTGGCACTTTTGGTCTATGTTGTGAAAGCGGAAAAGCGTCGCGACGCGGACAACCCCAAAATTGACGCGGCGCGGTAGCGGAGAAAATCGCGGGCGCTATTTAATCGTCGCGTCGCGGACATTAAAAAAATAATACTTTCAAATACCCAAAAAAGACTCAATCTTCATAGAATAGAAGTTTAAAACCAATAAAAGATCAATCATCCAAATACCAATAAAAGATCATAAGTCATTAAAACTCAAAGAAACAAACACTTAATTCTAAACATGAAATAAAAACTCAAGAGTCATTAAATTTAAAATTCATGTCATCTTTCATCATCACTTCCATCATGCACTTCATCCTCTTCATCTCCAACAAAATCTTGATCATCAATTTCATCTTCATTCACTACTACCACAACTTTTCTTTTTGGCTTAGTTCTAGATAAAGTTGGATGTGAAGTTTGAGAGGAGATGAAGGTTGAGAGATGAAGAAGAGAGAAGAGCTGTGTGGTGCGTACGAGAGAAGAGAGGAGAGAAGAGAGGAAAGGCAGCAGCTTTTCTTTGTTCTTTTAGTGAATAGAGATTTAGGGTTTAGTAAAATACTACAAATACCATTCAAACGGTTAAAAAAATAAAGGAAAAACTGTATTTTGCCCTTTCATGAAATTGCACTGATCCGAACCGCTCCATACTCGCGACCGCGATCGCGCCCGCAACACCCAAAACTCGGCCGCAACACCCAACCGCACCGCTATGCCACACACTGTAGCGGCAATCCCAAAAATACCGCTCCGCGCCGCGATTGCGGCCGCGACAGCCGCGATTCACAACACAGCTTTTGGTGAAAAAATTGGTTGTAACTCATGTTTTGTTGTTGACTGCACTTTTCTTTCTATCCATTATTCCATTTCTGTTGTGTCAAAAATCTGTTGTACCCCATGATTTGTTATTAACAGCAGTTTTCATTCTTTTCATTATTCCATTCTATTTCAGTTTGTGTTTTTGTTTTAACTGTGTTTCAAACCATAAACTCACTGCTCGTTTCTAAATTGACTTCAATCACAGGCAATTGATGAAGCAGAAGATGAGTGGAGTCAGCACAATGCTAAAAGACTCATTGATACAAGTGAAAAGGGTTTGCGCAACTCCATTCCCAAGGACTTCCCATATTTTCATGTAGAATTTGGTCTAAACAAAGGTTTTGTCCATGTTATCGATGATGAAAAGGAGTTTAAGAGTAACCTTGGCTTGAATGTCATTAGAGGCATGCTGCATTTGGCTGAGGAAGACATGTATAGACGTCAAAGGTACGAGAAAGTGGAGGTACAAAAACAAGCTGTTGCTAGCTTTTCCAAAGATTGGGGACATTTTGACTGGACAAAGCAGCTACATGAAACATAACAACACATTATACAGATTTGGCTACATTGACATTTTACGAATTATCTTTAGCGCTTCATAGAAACAAATTATGTATTGTAACCAATTGTCAAGAGATAGTAGTTTCTTCACTTTTTCTATGTACTAGAAGATTTGTAACTGTTGTCCGGGGGGGGGGGGGGGGGGGGGTAATTATAAAATAATTTTTAACATGTTAAGTTGAAATTTGGTATAAAATAAGTTGATGACTTGTTCATAGTATAATATACGGAAATGTGAAGTGGGGCGTCTTACCAATGAGGAACTAGTCCTATTATACAAATCTATAGAGTACATTCATGTAATATAAATTCAAATAGATAGAGTACATCGATCTAATATAAATTTATAATCACTAAAAACAAAAAAGATAAATTTGCGAACAAATTCACAGCATCTATTTTTTTTTTACAATAAAACGGCAAATTACACAATCCAATATTTTTTGCTAAAGATAACAATAAATATATTTTCAATGAATGAAATTAATTAAAAATAAGTAGTCAAAGCCTATTGTTAACTCATTGAACTTCAATGAAACCAATAATGATGTAGAGAGTAGTACTTCAAATGTATTTTTAATTAATTTATGCATACATTTGTCTTGATTTCGTATTTGTCCAGTTCATAAGGATATTTCATATTCCACAACAATGTGAGCTCAAATCTGATTATTAACTCAGAGTTGATGTCTAAACACATCAACCAGAATTGAACAGACAGAATCTCAAGACGAGGTGAATGCAACTCTATCATATCAGCATCTCTTCCTTCACATGAAGAAGTACTACTTGACATTGAAGTCGATGAATCGTTTAGAGAGCTTAGTGTGATTTAGACGGTTCTATTGACCTCCCAACATGCTGGAATGCCTTTATGTAAGTTTAAGTTAAGCGATTAATAAAGTATTCCTCAGTTTATCAACTTTCTGAGCAAAATGCAAAACAGTATTCTCCATTCCCGCGTCCATTAGAGCTTTCTTGAAAGCACTGAACATATTGGTAGTAGGCCGAATCCCAACATCCAACATTTGTTGAAAGTATTTACACGCTTCATCCAACTTATTTTCATGACACAAGGAAATGATCAACGTCGAAAACATGTGTATTCCAGGAAGGATTCCTTTGTCTTTCATCTCATCCCAAACTACCATTGCTAAATCCAATTGGTCTTCATTACAAAACATCCTCACCATGATTTCATACGTGCTTACCCGCGGCTCACACCCAATCTCACTACTCATTCTCTTGAAAACTGAGTAAGCTTCTTTTGCTCTTCCACCCTTTATCAAGTGAACAAGTATTATGTCATACGTTCGAGAATTCGGACCAATCCCAAGTTCTCTCATCTCATCAACAATTCTGCAAGCATCATCTATCCTCCCTGCCCAGCAGTAAGCTCCAACAACAGCATTATAAGTTGGCACTTCAGGTGGAAATCCACTAACCTTCGATTTTTCAAAGAATTCGAGAGCTTCATCCAATCTATTACCATTACCAAGACCAATAATCAAAGTACAATATATATGAGGACTAGGACTTATATTCTTTGATTGCATCTCATGATAAAAATCAATAGCCTCATCATATTTTTTAGCCTTACAATATGCATTGATGAGTATACCATAAGTAACAACATCATGCTCAAAACCCTCATCCCTCATCTCTCTACAAACCTCTCTAACCCTTAACAAATTTTGCTGTTGACTCCAACCTTCTAACAAAATAGTATAGGACTTAAGATTCGGCTCTAAATTCCATTGCGTCATTTTATCAAACAGTTCCTGTGCTTTCTCAACATGAAACTTTGACTTACACAAAACATCAATTAACTTGTTAAAATCTGAAATTTGAGGCTTTAATCCATATTTTTCCATCCTCTCAAACGTCTTTGATGCTTCCTTGATGATCCTAGCTCTAACATATCTACGAGCAATGAGTGTAAAAGTGTCACCATTCAACAACTTTCTTTGTTTCATGTCATCAACCAAATTCCAAATCATCTTGAACTGTTTGATCTTACCCAATGCTTCAATCAAAGCATGAAAACTCTCTGTATTATGCTTGAACCCGTTCTGTTTCTCCGCCCAACGGAAGAACGAAAGAGCAAGAATACCAGCATTGCTGAGTTTGTTCAAGACATCAACCACAAGCTCCGGTGATACCTCTACCGGAAAGTTAGCGAGAGAGATGTCGATGGGTGAATCGGGATTGGTGGATAAGATTTTGCAGATTGTTTCGGCATCTGGGTTGGTGGTTTTGGGTTTATTAGCACGTGATGTGTGGAATGGAAAAATGTGGAATTTGAGAGACCCAGATGGATTATGGAAGAATTGGAATGTGGGTGTTGAATAATTGTGATCAAAATGTGAACTTGTTAAAGAATGTAGGTAAGATTTTGAGAGTGTATCAAGATTTGGGAATCTTCTGAATGATCGTGAGAGTGTCATGATCATGGAACACTTTGTCGATGAAGAAGAGGCTGTGTGTGCTGTATCGTGCAACTTACTTTGAAGTTTTTTTTGTACGATACTACTTTGAAATTTAACATTTTTCTAATATACTTAGAAAAGTGTTAAATTTCAAAGTAATATAAAAAATAGCGGATAGTTGATAAACTAATTTATAGTGGATGGGCTTATAGTGCAAGCTGATTGAATTTGTAGTGTTTGGTAAAATTAGCGATTGGACTAGCTTATAAGTATAAAATAACTTAAAAATGATATGTTTAATTAATATTTAATTTTTTTTCTAGTAAGATAGGTGTATTGAGTTGAAATTATTATTTTTTAGTTTAAGAAAGATGATGAACATGATGAATATCTTCATCAATTTTCTGGATTTTTAAATTTTAATAAATAAAAAATAAATATCAGCATTTTTTAATTTAAAAAAACAAGATAAGGGTATATATGGGCAAACTATAAAAGATAAAGGATCTGGGAAAATAAAAAGATAAATGACTAAATTGTTACAAAAAAAAAAGATAAAAGATCAAAATGTTATAAATAAAAGACAAATGACCAAAATGTTATAAATAAATAAGATAAATGATCACATGTGTAATTTTGTCTTTTATTTATAAAAATTAAATTCTATCAAAAGCTTCTTAGCAGTAGAGGCTGTAAATCTTTTGAAAAGAGTTCAAAAGGTTAATATTGTGTTCTCAAAGTGCATGAATGTAGTTTTTCAAAGATTATAGTTTGCTATACAAAAAAGATTAGTGGCGCAGTTTGTTGTCCGTCTATCTTTTATTAATGTGTAATTATATATATATATATATATATATATAGGGTCAGGATCAAATGACACCGAGGTGTCAAACTTAGTAACATGACACCTCCGATAATTCTTTACCGGATAATTGTATTACAAAATCAACCGTTGGATTCAAAGCTATTATTATATAGATAATGTCTATAAAATTTAACAACAATCGAAAATCATTTGATATGTCAATGAGATGCATAAAAACCAACGTCTTACAAAACTTCGTCAAAACCGTTAATTTTTATCCTTCTCTTTAACCCATCAAATGGTTTCCGATTGATGTTAAATTTTATAGACATGATCTATATAATAATAGCTTTGAATCCAACGGTTGATTTTGTAATACGATTATCCGATAAAGAATTATCGGAGGTGTCATGATACTAAGTTTGACACCTTGGTGTCAGTTGATCCTGACCCATATATATATACTTCTATACTAATATATAAAGGGTACTAATATATAAAGGAGATACAAATTTTTGGGATGACTTTTTCAATATTCCTATTTTACCCTTAAAAAAACTAAGTACAACTTCCACATAAAAGTAGGTTTTTAGTTTTTTTATAGTAAATTTTGTTTTCTTCTTAATAAGTAGCCACAACAAAAAAGAAGGTTAAGTAGGTATCAATTAACTAAGTTCAATATAAAAGGAGATTAAGTAGTTATTTATATTTGCACAATAGAGAATATCGATCACAACAAACAAAAAAAATACCAATCACACAAACGGCGGCTAGTATATATATATATATATATATAAACTACTTCATAAAAATCTGTTTGGCCTGATTTGTAAACCCATTATGTTTTTATCATGATACAATCCTAATCTTGTTGATAAAATAAAATAAAATCCTAATTTTTTTTATTGATAAAATAAAATAAAATCCTAATTTTTTTTTCTTCTCACAATGGAATCCTAACCTGTTTTCTTGTTCCACAATAATATATATATAACACTACAAAACAACAAATTTAGTCCAAAAGAAAATACTCCCTCCGTTTCTTTTTAATTGTCTTTTATTATCATATTTAGCGTTTCTATTTAATTGTCCTTTTTGTATTTTATGGGTATGATTTCTCAATTATACCTTTTGTCAATTGCTCTTATCTTTTTCCATAAAACCAATTAATGCTATATATTTGGAAAACTAAATCTTTTTTTTAAATTTTTTTTTGTTGGTACATAACATATTAATTTTTTTTTTTGTATATAATATATTAAATTTATTGGAAAGAGAAAGTGTGGGCAAAAAAATAAAAATTTATTGGGGGATTAAAACGAGGGTATAACAGGAAGATAATGTGTAAAAATGTACTTTTTTAATTTTGTGTTGTTTTTTTAAAAAGATAATTAAAAAGAAACGAAGGCAGTAACAAACAACAATCCACTTTCCTCAAAAACACAAACTTGGCTTTCAGAATTAGGGTCGACAAAACTCCAGTCTCCAACACCAATGGTATGTATGTTCCTCCTCTTTCTCTCTCAATCATTTATTTTTTTGGTTATATTTTGAATTGTCATACTGAATAATAATAATAATAATTTTCTGAATAAAGATGAAGATTTCCCAAAACGACGAGTCTTCTAGAGTTGTTGGCGTTGATTCATATGCATTGGAGTATCTTTTTACCGTAAAAGTTGCATTAATGAAACATAACAGTACTAAAAAGTATCGTGAGTTTTTCAATCTCCTAAAAGATTATTTAGAGCTTAGAAGAAGAAGAAGAAGTAGTCCTTGTTATGATGATTTATTAAACAATGTCAAAGCAAGAGTGAAAGAGGTGCTTAAAGGACATAGAGATTTAATTTTGGGATTCAACCCCTTGCTGCCAAAGGAACATCAAATCACGCTTCCTTTTCAACTCGAGACCTCCGGTTAGTTTGTAGTTTATGGTTATTCATTGGTTGCAGCACATCTAATATCTTGTGTTTTATTTTAGAAATAAATAAATAAAAAAGCATATGTTTATAAATCACCTAACATTGTCATTGTTGTGATACAAAGGTAAAAAGGTGAAGGTAGAAGAGAACCGTGAACTTCCTTGGGATGTGCTTGATATCATTTCCAAAACACTAGACCTTGACGACCACTTTCAATTTGCCGGTGTGTGCAAGAATTGGAGAGCTTTTCATAAAATTTACTGGAGAAATTTTTTGGCATCCCAAGAACCATTACTTCTTCAAGTTTCGCATTTTGGTAGAGGATCATTTTCCTTTATCAACATACCCAACCAAAAAGTTTATTGCTTGAATACGATGAAGTGCTCCTCGGACCCTTACTATGTTACGTCTTCTAGCGGATATTTTATCATGGTGGATCGCAATAAGTCATTTGTGCTAATTGATCCATTTACAAGAATAAAGAAGGTAACCAATCCCTTTACCTTTGATTTTAGTCCTCTTGGTTACCATGCCTTGCTTGCTTTTGGCAAATGCTCTGATGATGAATTTGTCTTGGTGGTTTTTTGTAAATGCACTACCAATTTGCATGTCTATCAATCTCGAAATTGTGATTGGGTTACTTATTCGACAATGGAAAATCTAGACAAGGTTATTGACTTTGTGGTTTTCCATAATGTAATATATGTTCTCACCAAATGGGCCAACATAGGGATGCTCAGCTTGAATTCTGCAAATATTAAATTTCTAAAATTGAATAATAGTACCGATGTAATGTGTCCCTTGAACAACCTTAAGTTGGTTAATTGTGATGAGCAACTTTTGGTGGTTAATTTTAGCGAAAAAATGTATTTGGATGTGTACAAGGTAGACTTCTCAACCATGAATTATGTCAAGCTGGAAACTTTGGGTGACATTGCACTATTTTATGCTTTGGACAAACACTGTTATTCATTGAGCAAGCCGAACATGTGGGGATATGAGAGCAACTCTCTGTATGCCACCAATACTTATTCTACAAAGTATTCAGGGGATCATAAAAAGTTGGAAAAATACTTTACACCTATTTCCTTTAGATATAAAAAATATGAGGTAGATTGGTATTTTAGACATCTAAAATATGAGGTAGATTATTCGCTAGTTGAATAATTTGCATATTGTACAATGTGTTATTTGTGGCCTTTGTGTTTCCACCTATTTCCTTTGTTTGCTTGCGAATAATTTGACTAGAGTAGAAAAAACTTGCAACAATTGTTTCTAGTTTCAATTTCAATACTGTATTAGACAAATGTTTATATTAAAGAAAAAATTAAATACATGTATTAGTATTGAAAATAATTCATATGGGATGTGTACAAGGTAGACTTCTCAACCATGAATTATATCAAACTGGAAATTTTGGGCGACATTGCATTATTTTATGGCTAGGACAGACACTGTTATTCATTGAGAAACCCAAACATGTGGGGATATGAGAGCAACTCTTTGTATGCCATCAATACTTCTTCTACACAGTATAGTGTGTATTCGACCATGTACAATGGTCTCAACTTTCAACACCCACTTTTACACTTCACATCGTTTTCTCTTTCTTCCATCTACTCATTCAACACTCATTCAACTTTTACCCTCTCCAATGATTTTTCATTCAACACTTTACCCCACCACTTTTTATTTCATATTCTTATTTAAATTTTGGATGAATTGGAATATGGGTGTTGAATTATTGTGATCAAAATGTGAACTTGTTAAAGAATGTGTGTAAGATTTTGTTGAGAGTGTAACAAGATTTGGGAATCTTCTGAATGATCGTGAAAGTGTCATGATTATGGAAGGAAGAAGATGGAACACTTTGTTGATGAAGTGGCTGTGTGTGCTGTATGTATGTATGGTGCAACCTATAAATTGAAATTTGAACAAGTCACATGCCAAATGTTACACTAATATATGCAATTTTCCACTTTTATATGGGGTCAAATCTATATATCAAGATATTTATTGATTTGTTTTATATGCCATCAAAGGTAAGTAAAGAATTGTAACAAAAAAAAGGCTAGGTAAAGAATGTCAAGAGTTCGTTCTGATTGATAAGAAGTTGACTTATATTAAAAAAATATGAATTCAATTCCAATTATCGGAAGAATCCTATATCTTAATCTGTAAATAATAGTACATTTATAAACATTCTTTGATCTTTGCCTTGATTCTGATAAATCCCCAAAATCCAAATCACTTATTTTTTACTTTGTCATAACATAGTGACTAAATTTTCACTTTTATAAGCTAGTTCAATCATTTATCCAAATATATTAAGCTAGGTCAAGAAATACAGTTTGCATTACCTCAAATTGTTATACTCTATGACAATGATTAATACTTCAAAAAAAAATTTATTATAAAGGAAAATCTCAATGGTAAATAAGGTCAATTTTATAAAATTATTAAACGTTTTTAGGAAACAAAATTGTTAGACTAGAGTCTAAAACCTTAAATAACACTTCATGAACTTGGTGGTAATTATTTATAAGATTGTGACATCAAACGAGCTCCCAGAATGCAGTGATGCTACTCTTCTTATTAACATGTAGGAGTAGTATCAATTCTATCTATAGAAAGGTTTGTCCTTTTCAATGAAAGAACACAAATAAAAGTAGTTGAACAAAAACACACGGTTGGTTGGTTGGTTATTTAGCAATACAACAGGTGACAGTGCCAATATCCATCCTTACCAAAAGTCAGCAAGTTAGTAACACAATCATGTGTGTGCCCAGGTGCAGTGCAGGACCATTAAGCAACCAGTAGTATCAAGGGCCTACTCGGTCCTAAAATATAAGGAAAAATTAGTCAAAAAAAAGTTAATGTATTTGGTTAAAATTTTGGACAAAATATATGGACATTTTCTGACCAAATTTTCCTTATATTTTGGAAAGGAGTATAATAGTATAAAAGGTGCTAAAAGGATGGATATGAGAATGGAAAATGACAATCATATTCATAATCCAAAAAGAATGAGCTAGCTATCCTGCTCGAATCGTCCATGAGACATATATAGAACATACAACATTTATGAAAATGAAAAGCAGGAGGAATATCCTCCCACTGATTCAAGGCATCATTTGGAGGATCCATCATAAATATCAAGCCTCCAAAACAATACAGCCATTCCCCCAAGGCTCATCAAAATCCATTTCCCTTCCCATTTCCAACTCCCAACTCTTGTTTCTTATGCACAGTATCCCCTCCTTTCGAGATTGATATTACACTTTGGTGACCAAAGAATGTGTTTTTCTGTTCTTCAAATAAATGGCAACTTCTACTGGTCAGTGCAATAGATAAACTGCACAGTTTCCTACAATGGTTTCTATTCTTAAGTGTCTATAATATGATCACTGGCACTGATTCGTCTGTGCCGACCAGTCATCAAGAAGACTAGAAATAGTCGCCTCAAGCTTCTTAGCCTGAGGACCTGGCTTCAGAATATTGACATCACCCCACTGTGAGCACGGATCCACCCACCAACTCCTCCGTCCGGTGCACCATGCTCCAGGTGCGGCTCGATTGCCACTGCGTTGGAGAATTTTTGCATCTATCATATCTAGCACGCGGTTATTGGCCTCGAACTGTCTTGCAAAAGCTGCTCCACTTTCTGCCATCATGTCATAAACTGACGTGTTAAGGAAGAGTGGTTCCATCTTCGGAGGATTGTCCCATATCATGTATCGTAAGTCACCATTTACTGTTGTGTTCTTGAATTCTGGTGCGTTGCAAATGACTGAGTGAAAGTAGCCTTCTTGAGATAACTTAACATTTGTAAAATACATCAGTAGCGTTCTTGGTAAATTATCCCAACCAAAAATGCAGAACTCCAGAAAAGGTCGGCTCAAGGTGACCCATGGCGAACCTGCATGGCATGAAAACCGTTCAATATTAAAAAGGAAAATAAATTAAAAAAATCACAGGCATGTGTATGTTGCAGCAGGGGAAAGAATTACCGGTGAAGAGTTTGAATGCATCAGGTGTTTTCCTCTTCTCTGTAGCTTGAAAAATTTGACTTCTCCTTGCTAAATATGTTCCAGGGTCGACTACAATAGGCTGAAATCTGTCACTCCTGCATGTGCAGATGAATATATAGATAAATAATCTGGAACCAAACTGAACAAGTGCCACAAAGTAGGAAGTTTGATTAAGCAGCGGTTTTCATACTCTTTCCATCCAAGGTCACTGGTGTGATCAATGAAATTGAGGTCTCTATTTACGGAAGAGAAAACATGGGATAGATCTGATAAAGAAGACAAGCACAATATGAGCACAAGCATTAGAAAGGTCTTAGAGAAGAAGACAAACATGAAACTGAGATTTGTGTATAAGGAAGAGCCATGAGATATATAACTATATAAGGATCTTACAACAAGCAATTTAGTGAATAAGTTTCACAACAATATGAGCACTAAGTAGTAAGAACTTCCTCACCCATAAAACCATAAAACAAACTAACAAAGCGTGTAAATGTCCTTGTACTACCAATCTTATTTTTGTTATCCGTGACAACTTTTTCAGCTTATACACTATTTGTGGCACCTCGGCATGCCACCATATCAGTTAGACTACATACTAACTTACTACTAGAATCTTTATTCCACTTTGGAAAGATGCTTAAAAATCCCTACACTTAGAAGCACATACCTCCGATCTTCCTAATCTGTATGATTAAATTAGTATTTTGGTTAATTGCTTCATTAGCAAATAAGAACAATTGCAGGAAATCACATGCAATCAGAAGAAAGTATTGGTCTCTTATCATATGCTCACAATCATAACCACTTGAGTTACTGAATCATTTAAGGCATGAATAAACATCCCAAGCTCAGAAACAATCTCTTACAGTAGGAAATGAATATGTAATTCCAGAGCAATTTGTTAAACGTGCATACGAAATATCACCTTTGGTGGTGCATGAAATGCGTTTACAAATTGGGTTAATCTTCACAAGGGTAGACAAATGCACATGCATAACATGACCTAAAATATTCACTAAGCAAACTGATGCAAATCTCAAGGGAAACTTCATTGAGCTCCTTCAGCATAGAGAGGTGATTTAATGAATCCATACCTCAAAATATGCTTTTTTAAGATAAAAGGATATGTATTGTCAGTGTATAATTGTTTTAACTGACAACCAATCACAATCCGTCAAGACAAAAAGTAACTGCTTTTATTTAATAACTGTAAAAAATGATGAGGCAAATTCAAGGGTTGCAATTGGATGTCTGAGTAAAATAACTTTACATTGACAATGGATATCCCTTAATCTCTAAATAAAAACAATAAATCATTTCCATGTCTGTAACCAGAAAAGAGGCACATGCAAAAGGGTCCAGGGGAGGCAATGAACCCTGCCCCATTCCCTATAAGCACCCTTCTACAAATGGACCATCTGAAACCACCTTCCCCATTAAATACCCTTCTACCATCTCTACCTCTTCTCCCCTTATTTGTGTCTCCTCTTTAAACTGGATGTCTTTTTACCCTTTGAATGGCTCTTAACTATTATCTTAGATTAACCTCCTGGCTGTTACCACAGATTCGTTATGCATGGACAACAAATCACATGAATAACCAGTCTTTTCACATTCATGTGATTTATTGTCCCTGTGTATGGAATGTGTCCTATACAAGCTAAGTACTATAGTCTAAATCACGGTCAATATCCAGTAAACTATAAATTTTATTTGGAAAACCAAATAAGAAATCAAAGTACCACATGGACAAGACTCATTGTAATCAAACTGTGGCCACTAATCCAATGTTATAACCTGAAGACATTTCAATATCATTCAAAAAGTCCAAACCTTATACTTCAAGATTTCAAATTAAATAAGCAAATCAAAAAATGAAAACAGCTTGTAGAAGCTAAGAAAGTATCATTTTATCACATAAAAGTAATATTACGAAGACCTAAAAAGAAAAGCATCTATGAATACATATAGCCTTATACTGATATACACAAATAATAATGACAGGAACTCATTTCTCCATAATGCAACTTTGTAGCAAGCTTATTGATTTGAACATTAATTCTAAGACATCACATTTCCAATTATACTACTACTGCATTACAAATTTCCTAAAGCAATCAAATCTGATCAGGAAAATGGTGAATAAAAGGAACAAAAACTGATATAGAAAACAGCTCCTAAAAAGTGGCAGAAACTTTCCAATTAATATCAAACCACCATGCACAAAACAATCTTAACATTAAATTGCCAAGTCCATTAGTTTAAGTTCTTTTCCTTAGAGGGACCAATGGGGAGGTAAATTGATTTGAAAAATAACAACATAACATGTTCAAATTTCCAATTCGCACAACAATCATCTACGTATATAGAAACATCCACAATCAAATAAAAGACACAAATTCACAAACCAAACAAAAATGACTATTAATCAAAATTAGCATACCATCCTGTGTAATAAGAGGATAATCACGTGCACTCAAAGTGATAAACCAATTCCATCCACTATCCAATTTAAGCATAATAGCAGCAGCACGCAATGTAATAGCAACATTTGAAGAACCCAAATAAGTGATCCAATCAGCCTTACCAACCACATCAACATTCCCGAAAGCACGAATCGCCGGAACAGAACTAACAGCATCAGCCAAACCCTGTCTCTCTTCATTCCTAGCATCCATACCAAGATGAAGCAAGTAACGGTTCCTCGGATGATAAACTGCCAACATCAAACGAAAGATCCGGTCTTTATCACCATGTCCACCAGAGATAAAGTATGCAAAAGCAGGTGGATAATGAGAACCATGTTGAACAAGTGAAGGAAAAGGCTTTTGAGAACTAAAGGTAGAAAATGAAGACATTAACAAAATCATTAAGGATAAAACCGCTGCAGTAAATAACGTGAAAAGCCATTTCTTCTCAGCTCCCATAACTGCTTTCACTATTATGAAAGCAAAGATTTTGAGAACTGGGTATTGTTAAAGTATAGATTTTGAAACTATTTGCGTTAATGGGTCGTTGAAGATCTTGGTTTTTTGTTCTTTGTTGCTGTGATTTGGGAAATTGATGATAACGATGAACATCGAAGTAATAATAATAATATATAAATAATGAAAAATTGAAAATCAAGGATTTGAAATTGAAAACCCAGATCAGAAAGATTGAAAATTTTGGTCCAGAATTGTTGTTTGTGAGTAATTGAATTTGAGGAAAGTGAGGTTCGAAGAGAGGGTTAGGGTTTTTTTTTAATTGTTTTTTTACAGGTTAGATTGGTTGTTGGGAGTTACAGAAGAAAAATGGAGATCACGGATTTGTATTTTTCTTCTTTTCTTATTTCTTATGTTATGTTCTCATGGTCTCATCTCATTCATTCATTGAAGTCAAATTTATTTCAGGTTTATTTTTTAGCAATTCCACAAAATTAAATTAAACAAAATTAAAAGATAGTGACATAGCCGAAAATGGATTGCTGCTGATGTGTTTAGGCTAAGATTCACAGCAAATTAATTAATTAATTAAAAGAAGCAAATGTGAATATTAGTTAACTTGAGGAATTGGTCTTTCTAGCTTATAAAAAAAATATTACTACAAAAAAATATATTGGCATAGGCTATCGTCTTAAATCTTTTGATTGAATGTGAATTTTAGTGATATTTGTGACAAAAGAAATATAAAATTTAGGAAAATATACATGCATTATATGAACCAAAACTTACTTGTGTGTTCCTGTTTCTTTGAGTTTAGTTTAAGAGTTTAAATCAACGAGGTTGGACTAACGTAATTGGTTAGACTTTTGTATCGTAATGAATTTTGAAAGACAAAAATATGCACAGCTAGTATTGAAAATGGATTCTCTCTATTGGAGGTGTTTTTTTAAAATGATTTAAATAAAGTACCAGTCAACAAATATGAAAGAGAAAATGAGATTAAAATTATAAATAAAATTAGATGGCGTGTTTTAACAGTCAAGATTAAAAACAAATGAAAAATGAGTTAAAGGAGAATGAGAGAATTCAAATCCATAAATATTTGATATATCTTGAACATACATGCCCTTTTATTATTTAAAGGAAGTTAGATTAATAACTCATCTCGTTCAACACAAGGTATGCATAAATGTAGAGAAGAACAAGAACCTAAATCACATAGATTACTAATAAAAGTTAGGAGAATGATAACTAGTGCCCCCAGGCATTAATTAAGGTAACTAAATATAGTAATTTTATCTTGAAATTTGTGAAGTCAACATCTTAAAAATTTTCTATTTTTATTTTTTCAATGCATACTTTTTTTTTCTTTCCCTTTTTAGTTCCTTAACTAGTGCCCAGTTAGTAAGACCCAAGTTATTTGGCAAAACATCCATCAGAACCAACATATGGAATACCCAAAAAGCAACTCATTGGAGTTGATCAGATGATAGAGAGCTACAAACTAACCTAAGGAAAACATAAAGAAAAGTAATAAAAATAAATAAAACACAATTCATTTTCATTCATTCCTCTAAAGTGTGTCAAAGCACTGCATATAATATCTCTAATGAATCATAACCTAAATGGGTCTAAAGGCTTTAAAGCCCAATCTAAATAACATAATATAATCAATGATCAAATAGTAATATAAATTATATTTCTAAATTATTTAATTAACAAACATATAATCTTCTATCATCAGATGGTATAACTTAAAATTTTGAAGTTTTAATTCTCAGTGTCATGTTCGAGTTTCAAACAAAAAAGAGAAATTATTAGGATCCATATTACAAAAGCATTAGGCAATTTTGTCCGGTCATTAGTCAAATATTTTTCCCTTCACTTTGTTGACCCACTATCACACTTGAATTTGGGAGTGGTTAGCTTATGCACCATGTATAAATAAATGAAAATTGCTTAGCGCACCCTCCAGATTGCTTAACGCTCCCCACATATTTCTAGCGTACCCCCCACATTGTTTAGGGGCCCTAGATTTCTAGCGCACCCCCATATGTCTAGCGAACCCCCCGAAAATTGCTGATGATGTTGAATTAAGGTACAAAATTAGAAGGACCAATCATAATAACTTTGCTCTCTTTTTTACAATCAATCAAATGTGAGAATCTTATACTTAATTTTGTGTAATTTAAACTTACCTTTTCAATAAGTCTAAAAAGTAAGTTTTAAACCAACTTCAATATATGTTATAAACAATCAAACATAAAAAGCTAATAGACTTAAATGAGTGATAAATAGTGGAAATCAAAACGGTAAAACAATGCATTAAAAAGACTAATGCACTCGGCAAACCAGAAATAGTACTAGACTAAAATTTCATAGAATAGGCGATAAAGACTCTCCTAAACAATGTATTAAAAACAGAACTAAACCATAAATAGTACTAAACCAAAGCCAGAAACGGTACTCAATACTAAGCACTCAGCAAACCAGAAACAGAAACAATGCTAAAGAGAAATAGAAACAGTACTAAACCAAAACCATAGTTCATCATATATTATCTATTCCTCGTCATAATAGTAGCTGTCAATAACCTCCATTAAACTCTCTTGCAACTTATCGTGACAGTCAATCACCGTACCGACAGAACAAAGCTTTTCCTGTGTTATCACATTCTTAAGGAGGGCCTCCAAGCCTTGACATTGATAATATCAATCTCTCTGATGTCCCAATTCCTTCCCTATCACAAACAATGAATAAATATCGATTAGAGATTAAAAAAGTTCAAAACCCCAATATCTATTTCTTCAAAAAAAAAAACCCAATATCTAATATTATAATAATAATAATAAAAGAGGTAGCCCCCGAAGCTGTGAAATTCAACAATAATTAAATAATAATAACTTAATAAGAGTGGTAGCCTCTGTTCCCAAATGTGTCTAATAACCAAAAACCAATAATTCATCTAACACATTGAAGAAAAATCACAAAACAAAATTGAAACTAAGATAATGCTTCAAATCGTAACGAATTGACCATTAACCACTATTAAAAGGAAAAAACCAAAAAACAACATCGATTCAAAATATAAGAGAAATTCACCGGTAACAAATAGATAGAAACAAAAATAAACAACCCATAAACGATTAACAATACATGAAATATATGCATCGGAATAGAAGAAAATAGTGACACCAAGTAGTAGACGAGTCCCCTTCTCCACTTTCTCATAGCTCATCTTGACACATGGGCCGATTTAACAAAGATATTTAACAAATATATATATTTTAATTTATAAAAGTTTCAAATGAAAAATTGATTTAAATAACTTATGTTTTTTTTATACAGTAGAAATAACTTATGTTAAAAAACCGTTTTAAGTATTTCATCATTTTATTACAAAAATTTTTGAATCATAAAATTTCAACAAAAATGTTTAAACAAAACTATTTTAAATGATTTTTCAAAAAAAACATTTTTTAAACTATTTTAAGTATTTCAACATATGGTTCCGTGGAGGAAAAGATTAGTCACAAAGAAAAGAGGGAAGCATGGTGAGAAAAGAGAGAGATTCTTTCTTCTGTTTTTTCTACTGATATCAGATTAAGAAACTGTAAATTTTGATTTTAGTCATTGCATATGAATTCCATTGGAATAACAAAGCACTGCCACAATGTCGATAGAACAGTGTTTTTCTCGTGCAATCTCATCTTCAACAAGAGTTTCCAATCCTCTTCGGCCTAGATAAGCTGCATGCAGATGTTGTTCAAGGACAAGTTTTTCTTCTACTTTTCCCTTGACATCTTTCAAGGCGGCATTCTCAGCTTTCAACCTTTCAATTTCAGTTTTCAATTCATTCTTCTCAATGTTTTCTCTGGCTCGATTGTACCTCTCTTGAACCGATTTCCTACTATGTTGGAAAGGCAAATTCAGATTTGCTAACTCGGTGATAAGTCCATTTAAGAGTCTTTCTAGTGGAGCAGTTTGAGCCTTTTGATTGATAGCATCAATCTCCGTGCTATCCCACTTCCTTACTACGTGTCACAGACAGTGAACAAACAATTGTTAAAATATGATTAACTTCGTGTATAATAATGAATAAACAATGAACAAACCCTAATGTCTAATATAATAATAATAACAAAGTGTGCCTGTTTTTTCAACAACAACAACAACAACAACAACAACAACAATAATAATAATAATAATAATAATAATAATAATAATAATAATAATAATAATAATAATAAGATTTTTCTAATAACATGGATTATGGAGAAAGTGAAGCAGGAAATGCGAGAAAATAAGGAAAATGTGTGAAAATGGTAATAACATGGATTAAATCCACATGTTCATTTGCAAATTTAATATTCGGAATACATTCACATAACACAACAAAATCAAATTAATTTATATCAAGTATTAAAAAATTAATCAGATTTTTCTAAGAATTTAATTTATATGTACCGTCAGTGTAAAGAGTTTTTACACTGACAGTGAATCATAACCATCTGATTTTTACAAATGTTTGACTTGTTTGATAACTACCTATAAAGTAGTGGGTATGAGTGGTTATTGTTAGATCACAAACACAATGGAAGCAAAACACACACACACAAGAGTTAACTTGTATTGCAAGCAAGATGAAGATGATGAAATGAATAAGAAAAACAAGTTAATTTTATTCATCCACCAAGGGGTAATGGAACTCTAAAAATTTACATCCACTAATACAATTATATATAATACTTGGAACACTTAACAAGCTAAAACTAACTAGTAACTTGTTACACAAGTTAACTAACCAACTAACTAAAATATCCTAACTAACTAATGGATATATACAAAGTTATGATTAACAAGCTTGAATTACACAATTCTAACAGTTATGATATGCTGATGGTGTAAAATATTTTACACCGTCAGTGCATAACAATTAAACTCTTTTTCTAATAACATGATTCTCGGGAAAGTGGAGCGGAAAATGCGAGAAAATGTGTGAAAATGGTAATAACATGGATTAAATACACGTGTTCGTTTGCAAATTTAATATTCGGAAAACATTCACATAACACAACAAAATCAAATGAATTTAGATAAGTATTACAAAATTAATAAGACTTTTCTAATAACCTGGATTCTCAAGAAAGTGAAGCGGAAAATGTGAGAAAAATGTGTGAAAATGGCAATAACATGGATTAAATAAACGTGTTCCTTTTTGCAATTATCCCTCTTTCTCGAGAATGGATCTCTCAATTATTTTGTCCTCAATTTTTCTCAATTTTCACATCTCAACCATTAATCAACTTCTCTCAATTTCTTTTAGCTTTAAATATTGTTTTATATTTATGATCCAATGCTCTATATTACAGATTATTTCCTCAATTTTTTTCCCAATTGAGATAATCCATTATCCTCTTTCTCAATCTACTCGAAATTAATCATATTTTTTTATATTAAACAAAATATTAAATCATATAATATTTTTTTATCTAAATTCTTGTCTTTGACATTATTTTATTTTAATCCAGTCATTATTTCCATATTTTTTCTCTCTCTTTCTATTTATTTCTTTCAAACCAAACACATTGTTACCTACGACAAAGGAAGCAGTAGAATAATTAGCTGTGAAACACAAACACTTTTCCAGTTAGCTGTGTCCCATGTTGGACATGTGTCGATGTTCGACACCGGCACTTATGATTATATTTAATTATATCATTTTTTCAAATTATTATCGATACCGACGTGTCAGTGTCCGTGTTGTGTCCGGTAAGTTAGGTAATTAGTCATAGAGGCGAGTCCAAAAAGATAACTTCTCTTGATTTCTTTTAGATTTAAATATTATTTTATATTTATGATCCAATGGTCTATATTCCACATTATTTCCTCAATTTTTTTCGCTATTGAGAGAATGCATTATCATCTTTCTCAGTCTACTCGAAATTAATCATATTTTTTTCTATATTAAACAAAATATTAAATCATATAATATTTTTTTTCATATTATAAATTTTTTTATTTAATTCTTGTCTTTGACATTATTTTATTTTAATCCAAATTTAGTCGTCATTTCCATATTCTCTCTCTATTTATTTTTTTCAAACCAAACACATTGATACCTACGACAAAGGAGGTAGTAAAATAATTAGCTATGAAGCACAAACACTTTTTCAGTTAGTTGTGTGCCATGTTAGACACGTGTTGATGTGCGACACCGACACATATAATTATATTTAATTTAGGGAAATTCTAAGGTACATTAGAACATTAAATTAATGGTTAAATGAATATTTTTTAAAGTAAATCATTTTTTCTATTATTGAAAATATTATAATAATCAAACATTATTTATCAATATTGTCAAAAATATAAAATTTGATATTTTTAAATTTTTATTCCCAATAATAGTTAATATTGAATTATTTTTTGAAAAAATATTAAAAAATTAGTTTGATGCTTATAAACAATGAAATTGTGTATTCTCTTGTGATATTATTATATCTAGAATACAATAATAGACTAATAATTATTTAATTCAAAAAAATAGTTGTTAATTTATTAATTTATAACATAAAGTACCGGTACATTAGAATTATTCTAATGTACCATAGAAGCTCCCTTATATTTAATTATATATTTTTTAAATTATAATCAATATCAACTTATCCCGATAAGTTAGATAATTAATCATAGAGGCGAGTCCAAAAAGATAACTGTCCCATTGTGGGATTGTTTTGGCTAGTAGTATTGAATGAAGTAACGACTATTATGTTAAGACTTAAGATTGCGATAAGGAAGCGATCAAACAAAAGATCCGTTTAGAATGGACAAAAACATGGATTTGTCCATCTTGGACAAATGATGTTAACCATTAGATTATCTACTATATAATATTCTCCTACTCCACCTCATCTTTATTCTCTCTCTTCTCTTTTCAGCAACAATGGTCTCTCTTTCCCACTCATCTTCTTCAACCCCATGACAATGGGTGTTTTACTTCTTTCTATTTTTTCCAAAAATGGAGCTTTTTTCATTCTTTTTTCTGGATAGAAAATCTCATCTCATCAAATTTATTGTACATGAATTTGTTTTTTTATTTTATTTTTTGTTGAAGCAAAAATGAATGGTCGCTGCTAGATCCAGTGTAAATTAAAAGTTTGAATTTTACCATTAAACCTGTGAATTGAAATCTTTTGGGTTTTCTAAATCCCCAATCTCCATCATTTTCAAAACCCATTTGAAGTGATGCTCTTATGAGTGAAAACAGTAGTGATTAGATCACATGCTATGACTAGAAAGTTCATCTTGAAACTAATATCTGCAATGAGGAGTGTGAACTTTACTGAAAATGATATTATTGCTAAAAAATGTACAGATCTAATAAAAAGAAGAGAAAAAGTCATGAAAAAAAAGAGAAAAAGTGAAATGGTTAAGTTATTTGAAAATAAAATCGTTCTAGTAATTAATTTTTTTTTATAGACAGATTTTTTTTTAAGTAGACATAAGTTATTTGAAAATCAAATCATTCTAGTAATTAATTTTTTTTATTGACAGATTTTTTTTATTAGACACAAGTTATTTGAAAATAAAATCGTTCTAGTAATTTTTTTTTTTATTAACAGTTTTTTTTTAAGGATTATTGAGAGAATTTTAGTATTGAATGTTACTCCCTCCGATCCTAAATATAGGAGAAAGTTTACTTTTTAGATTCATTGAGAATTTAATGTATTTAGACCATACTCCTATTATGAACCAAATACATTAGATTCTCAATGAATCTAAAAAGTAAACTCTCTCTTATATTTAGGACCGGAGGGAGTAGTTGTTAATTGATGAGAGACACAGTATGCATAAAACTTTTTCACGGGCAGAGAATCACGTGGATGTATATACTATTATACAGAAAGTGCACTGTATCACTATGTAAATCAGTTAAATCATACCATTAAAATATTGGAAATTTTTTTCTACCCCAACAATTATACCTCTACCCCTACAAATTAATTTATTTTCCATTTTTACCCTTTATTTTTTTTTAGAATAATTTGAGAAAGAAATGGGTATAGGTGATAATGAGATCCAGATTTTTGACTTATAGTGACGGACAAACTGTCACTAAAAGTCAAATTTTCTTTTGAAATAATGAACCGGGTTAGTTTGAGAAAGAAGTGTTCCGGTACAAAATAATAAACCGGGTTACTTTGAAAAAGAGTACCGGTATAGGTGGGAATAGGCGATATTGAGATTCAGATTTTTAACTTATAGTGACAGACAAAACTGTCACTAAAACTCAAAAATGTGGACATTGAACAACGGTTCCACAATCAAAAAAGTGGAATCAATTTCATTAAAACTGGAATCGAATATAACATGGGGCAAAGTTGAAGACAAAGGCGTGTAAAATTAGTGTAATTGCATTAACTCAATCCTAATTATTGCCAAGTTTCACGTATCCAAAAAACTAATCTGCATAATATCATACTCTCTCAAAAATACAAACACCCTCCAAAGGTTGAAACAATCACAAAAGAATAAGGACATTTTTTTTAAAAGTAAGCAAATTTCATTTAGATGAAAAATATTGCTATGGGGAGATGAGAAGCTGTGGGGAGATTTCCCAACCACAACTAAAATTTTCACTACAACTAAGTAAGTTAAAGCGACCAATCGAACTACAAGCTCTGAAGCCATTAAACTATTTGGTAGGAGGTTCAGGTCAGTGGTATCCCACATTAACACTGTTTTGCTTCTGCAACTCCAAAAAACCAAGCACATTTTGGGCTTTCAAACAGACACGAAAATAAAAAACTCAACATCCGAAACTTAACAAGGAGAAACTAAGACAATAGAAGGGAAACAATAAAATACCAACAAACATGTGATCCACTAAACTTGAACTAAACACCATGAGGACATTAAACACCCATTGTCACTTGAAAAAATACACACAACATGACACTTGAAAAAATAACAGCACTAATCAAAAAGGAATATTATGCAGCATATTAAGAAGTAGGGAACAAAAGCAGTTTCCAAGTTACTCCAATGAACCAAAACATTACAATTAACCAACAACAATAATAAAAGAGAAGAAACATCAGATATATACAAATGGTGAAAAAATCTTTCCCTCTCAGTGCTATCAGCCGATCAAATATTTTAGCACGAATTAGGGTTGCAAGTTTACAGTGAAGGGTTCGAATTTTCAGTGGAGTTCAATTTATGGGTGTTTAGGTGCTCGATTTTCTGAGTTTGAAGGGAAAGATTTTTTATTTTTAGTGACAGTTTGTCCGTCACTATAAGTCAAAAATCTGGATCTCAACAACGCCTATTCCCACCTATACCGGTATTCTTTTTCAAAGTAACCCGGTTTATTATTTTGTACCGGAACACTTCTTTCTCAAACTAATCCGGTTCATTATTTTAAAAGGAAATTTGACTTTTAGTGACAGTTTTTCCGTCACTATAAGTCAAAAATCTGGATCTCTTTATCACCTATACCCACTTCTTTCTCAAATTATTCTACAAAAAAAAAGGGTAAAAATGGAAAATAAATTAATTTGTAGGGGTAGAGGTATAATTGTTGGGGTAGAAAAAAAAAATTTCTAAAATATTTGGTCCATAATGCACCAATAGTTTTATAGGTCCAATTTATACGGAACCTCAAACAAAAATACAAACAAAGCCCCTTTTTTTCTACTCGTCTTATCTACGCAAATAAAAGTGGACACGCGTCACCCATGCTCTTCACTCACAAAACGCAGTCGTTTCCCGCTGATTTTTTTCCCATTTCTCTGTTCGAAGCTCAAACTTCACTTCACACACAGATAGTTAGTTCAGACGGAAACGATAATGGTAGTTTTTGGCGGGAAAAAGGTTCATCAAATTGTCACCGGCATCGGTAGCAACGGCCTTGGCCAGGTAGTCGTCGCCGTCGCTTTCTCCTTCCTTGTTCGCATCTTCTCCGCTCCCGGTCCCGCTCTCTTACCGGAGAACGACGATGATATAGACGACGATGTTCCAAACAACGATTCACCCGACGGTGAAACCCCTACTCCCACCGGAAAGGTCACGCCGGTCACAATCCGTTGGAATAATATTAATTGCTCCATTTCTGATAAATCCTCCAACTCCGTGAGTTTCTATTCCTTCTCTTTCTCATTTTGTCCCTTCATTTCGTAAGTTCTGAAGTTCTATTTGGTTGCGCCGAGAAAATTAGAATATAGCAGTGACAGTGAGAGGAATTTTTTTTTTTGTATTAGCTTTGGATATTTGTTTTATTGTTGCATGCACATTGTTAAACACTTGTTATAGTTCTGTTGCTTTATTGAGATTTTGATTTTAATTTTTTTCTTCTAAGTTTGAATTTGGTGAATTGTGAAATGAATAGGTGAGGTTTTTGCTTAAAAATTTGAGTGGAGAAGCTAAACCAGGAAGATTATTAGCGATAATGGGGCCTTCAGGTTCAGGGAAGACAACATTGCTTAATGTTCTTGCTGGTCAACTGGCAGCGTCGCCTCGGCTTCATTTGAGTGGCCTTTTGGAGTTCAATGGAAAGCCTAGTTCTAGAAACACTTACAAGTATGTTTGTTCGATTGTTCGATAGGAATTTGTGTTTGCAGATGTTTTTGTGATATATATCTTTGAAGCTTTGTTTGAAGATCAATTGAAATGTTGCTGTAGGTTTGCTTATGTGAGACAGGAGGATCTATTCTTCTCACAGCTTACTGTGAGGGAAACATTGTCTCTTGCTATAGAATTACAGCTTCCCCACATATCTTCTGTTGAAGAGAGGGATGAATATGTCAACAATCTCCTTTTCAAAATAGGCTTGGTGAGTTTTTCTATTCATGTATTTTGTTTTGGTCGCTGAGTAGTTTCTGGTTTTTAAGTAGGTTTTTTCAACAAGCCTTTATATCTTTCCTTGAAGATTGAATTTTGGTTCATCAATTATGATTGACTACTGCTATTATATCTGTTTTATGCCTTCCATATTTCGATGCTTGCCCACCATTCTTACAAGTTCCAAAAATAAAAATCACTATCAAAATTACTTGTGTATTTTGTTTAATTATTTTTAGCGTTCCTATTTCAGATTCACAATTGACAATGTGTTAGTCTCATTGGATAGTCCTATGTTACTGATATCCCTTTGGCATCTGTGTGCTTTTTCTTCAAAAGGTCAGCTGTGCTGATACTAATGTTGGTGATGCAAAAGTTCGCGGAATCAGTGGCGGCGAAAAGAAACGTTTATCCTTGGCATGTGAACTGCTTGCGAGCCCATCTGTTATATTTGCTGATGAACCCACAACAGGTAAGCATGCACATGTAGAATTGCTTTGCACTGGATTGAAATTTGCTTACGGTATAGGGCATATGCATGGCTGACATAGGATTAATATAAACTTTGTGCACAAAAATAAAAGAAAAGAAGAAATTATTAAGAAATTCATCTTGTGGTACAACTTGTTTGTACCGTACAAGAATTTCAATTTGAATATGCTATATTGTTTGTGCATATCAGGAACCCACAATGCTAATAGAGAAAAGAAAAAATAATGATTTCATTTCTTGACTGTTAATGAACAGAATGAAGGGAAATATATCTCTAAATCTAATGGTTTCTTTTTTCACAACTGAGCACTTGCTTGGTCCTTTGATGATCAAACTCTTGCCTTTTCATATTTGTTTATCTAAATAGCCCTGTCTGAGAAACTAACTGTTCTAACTCTCTAAGTTAACTAACTCCTCTGTGTTCCCTTAATTATTGGATTGCTTCTCAAAATAAGAAAAAGTCTGTTTTACTATAAAACTTACTCTTTTCTCAGCATTCACTGTACTTTCTTTGAACCCTGTTATATAGGAAAAGTTTTGCAGTGCTTCAAGTTTGGAAAAGTTTTCAGTATCATAAAGCTTATTGGTTTGAGGGATATGATATGTATATATGTGTACTTTTTTATACAGATACAATATTGGTTACATCATTTTAACAACTTCTTACCGATGTAATATTGGTTACACCATTTTACTCATAAATTCCGTTAAGCCACTATTTGTCAAAGATTAAAGTTCAATTTATCATTTAACGCACAGGACTTCTGAATTACATTTCAAGTGCTTAATGAACTACCTGACTGTAATAACTTCGTTTATGTATAATTAAAAATAAAATGAAAACAGACAAACTGTCATGACTCCATGCGGTCATGTAGGTATTCTCTTCTCAATAATGTATTAGTCATGTCATTCCTCAATTTCTTCCTTTTTTTTCTTTCCAAGATATTGATATATTCAAACGCTAACGAAACAATACTGGGTGGGTTGGCTAATTGTGAAAATGCAACAAACCCCATTAACTATGGGTTAATTTCAGAGAACTCCCTTGTGGTTCGAAACTCAATAGCTCATCTCATCCAACTTATGACCCTGCATATTGACTCCTTACAAAGGGGATTTTCCTGCATACCCAATAGAGGTTGATATTACACCAAGACTGCACAATTTAATTTGTTTACGGAGTCAATTTTTTGTGTTGAATCACAAAGGTCTTTCTAACACTATACTGGAGGGGGTTCCTTGTGTATTAGCCTCTATAGTGTAACAATAATATATGCACTGATAGAATATCCTTTCTTCCTTTGATGGTTTTTATTGCTAAACTCTTGTTTTCTTTTATTAAGTGATAATGCATAAATGGCTTCTCCGTTAACTGCTGCCATGCATGGTCAATTTTTATAGAGAATTATAACCTTGCTCTCTTTCTCTCTCTCCCTCTCTCCACTTATTTTGTCATAAAGTTACTTTCAGGACTTGATGCCTTCCAGGCTGAGAAGGTTATGGAAACTCTATGACAACTTGCACTCGATGGTCATACTGTAATTTGCTCTATACATCAGCCAAGAGGTTCAGCGTACACCAATTTCGATGACATTATCTTGCTAACTGGTGGTTCCCTTGTTTATGCTGGTCCTGCTGGTGATGAACCATTGGCATACTTCTCAAAATTCGGGTCATTGTCTTAACCTTATTTACGTTTTTCCGTCATGCATTCTCAAGCTTGACTGTTAATTTTGAACAGTAGGTTGATAATTTTTTATGAAACAGGTACCACTGCCCTGATCATGTTAATCCTGCAGAATTTTTGGCCGATCTATTATCCATAGACTACAGTTCTTCTGATAGTGTCTATTCCTCTCAAAAAAGGATCAATGGGCTTGTTGAGTCATTCTCACAAGGACTGTCTACAATAACATATGCTACTCCGATTACTCTAGATGACCTCTCAAAAAGTAGGAAGAGAATCAGCAAGAGAACTGTAGCAAAAAGAAAAGGGGGGTGGTGGAAGCAATTCTGGTTGCTTCTTAGACGAGCATGGATGCAGGTCTTCCTTTTTCATTTCATTGTCTTTCTACTTATTGGAATGGCTGAACTTGGGTATATTGCATGATAGAACTTGTATGTTGTTTTCCTTCTTTCCCGCAAACAAATTTGATCTGTCTTAAGGAAAGACTTATGAGGCTTGATTAAGTCATATGACAAGACATAATCACAAAAGTGGTATTACTGTTTATTGTTTTCAAATTTTGTACTTTGTGTTTGTGAAGTAAAAATTATTTCTTTGTGTAACACTAACAACTTCAACCATATCGCCTACTGTCTTTATCATGCTTATTAAATTTGTTCTTCTATGTGATAATGTTCTAGAAGTCATCTTCAGATACCGTGCTTTGTGGCTTTTAACTTCTTAATCATTTGATTTTTTTGGTATAGACACTTTCTGCAAATATGTGTTTGTGTTGTGTGTAGCTCAGACATATTTTATAAGGTTCAAGTTCTTAAAATATTAGTGAATTTTCACTTATTATAAACCTAAGGTAAAATTGAAAATAATCAAATATTATGGGGACCTTCAATTAATTGTGAATCCAGTAGACTTGACCACGGGAGGAGTTCCATCTTTTATTGTAATTATCTCAACATCCATCTGTGCATGGTATATGAATCTAACCGGTAGACTATCTGATCAAATAATAAATAATCCCCCCATGAGGTGAAAGAGAAGAGAATACGGTGTAAAAACTTTATTATAGTCTGATGTAGACTATTATGATCTAAGAGTGAAAATAAGTCTCCCACCATGAGAGACACACTCGACTAATCCACCCTAGAGCAAGCCTCACTAGACTTTTTTCTTTTTTGTCCTTTAAAATGCATTATAAATTCTTTTCCACAAAACATTTTCTTTTTCTTTTTTTGACAGGAACCACAAAATATTTTCAAATATTTACTTTTCTAGAAAATACCAAGTAAACAAACTATTAATATCCAACGCATTCAATTCTGATATGCATATGAATTATTTTCAATACTAATACATGTATTTAATTCTTTCTTTAATATAAATATTTGTCTAATATTGAAATTGAAACTACAAACAATTGTTGCAAGTTTTTTCTACTCTAGTCAAATTATTCGCAAGCAAACAAAGGAAATAGGTGGAAACACAAAGGCCACAAATAACACATTGTACAATATGCAAATTATTCAACTAGCGAATAATCTACCTCATATTTTAGATGTCTAAAATACCAATCTACCTCATATTTTTTATATCTAAAGGAAATAGGTGTAAAGTATTTTTCCAACTTTTTATGATCCCCTGAATACTTTGTAGAATAAGTATTGGTGGCATACAGAGAGTTGCTCTCATATCCCCACATGTTCGGCTTGCTCAATGAATAACAGTGTTTGTCCAAAGCATAAAATAGTGCAATGTCACCCAAAGTTTCCAGCTTGACATAATTCATGGTTGAGAAGTCTACCTTGTACACATCCAAATACATTTTTTCGCTAAAATTAACCACCAAAAGTTGCTCATCACAATTAACCAACTTAAGGTTGTTCAAGGGACACATTACATCGGTACTATTATTCAATTTTAGAAATTTAATATTTGCAGAATTCAAGCTGAGCATCCCTATGTTGGCCCATTTGGTGAGAACATATATTACATTATGGAAAACCACAAAGTCAATAACCTTGTCTAGATTTTCCATTGTCGAATAAGTAACCCAATCACAATTTCGAGATTGATAGACATGCAAATTGGTAGTGCATTTACAAAAAACCACCAAGACAAATTCATCATCAGAGCATTTGCCAAAAGCAAGCAAGGCATGGTAACCAAGAGGACTAAAATCAAAGGTAAAGGGATTGGTTACCTTCTTTATTCTTGTAAATGGATCAATTAGCACAAATGACTTATTGCGATCCACCATGATAAAATATCCGCTAGAAGACGTAACATAGTAAGGGTCCGAGGAGCACTTCATCGTATTCAAGCAATAAACTTTTTGGTTGGGTATGTTGATAAAGGAAAATGATCCTCTACCAAAATGCGAAACTTGAAGAAGTAATGGTTCTTGGGATGCCAAAAAATTTCTCCAGTAAATTTTATGAAAAGCTCTCCAATTCTTGCACACACCGGCAAATTGAAAGTGGTCGTCAAGGTCTAGTGTTTTGGAAATGATATCAAGCACATCCCAAGGAAGTTCACGGTTCTCTTCTACCTTCACCTTTTTACCTTTGTCTCACAACAATGACAATGTTAGGTGATTTATAAACATATGCTTTTTTATTTATTTATTTCTAAAATAAAACACAAGATATTAGATGTGCTGCAACCAATGAATAACCATAAACTACAAACTAACCGGAGGTCTCGAGTTGAAAAGGAAGCGTGATTTGATGTTCCTTTGGCAGCAAGGGGTTGAATCCCAAAATTAAATCTCTATGTCCTTTAAGCACCTCTTTCACTCTTGCTTTGACATTGTTTAATAAATCATCATAACAAGGACTACTTCTTCTTCTTCTTCTAAGCTCTAAATAATCTTTTAGGAGATTGAAAAACTCACGATACTTTTTAGTACTGTTCTGTTTGATTAATGCAACTTTTACGGTCAAAAGATACTCCAATGCATATGAATTATCGCCAACAACTCTAGAAGACTCGTTGTTTTGGGAAATCTTCATCTTAATTCAGAAAATTATTATTGTTATTATTATTATTCAGTACGACAATTCAAAATATAAACAAAAAAAAAAAAAGATTGGGAGTGAAAGAGGAGGAACATACCATTGATGTTAGAGGCTGGCTGGTTTGGACAGTTCGACAAACACACTGATTAAGAGTTTTGACGAACCCTAATTCTGAAACTAAAGAGGAAAGCCAAGTTTGTGTTTTTGAGGAGAGTGGATTTCTTTTTTGTGACTAAATTTGTTGTTTTGTCGTGTTATATATATAGGAACGAGAAAACAAATTAGGATTCCATTGTGTGAGAATTAAAAAAAAAGATTAGGATTTGATTATTTTATTTTATCAATCAATAAAACAAGGAACAAGATTTCCGATTCACCAAAAAAAAAATATTAGGATTCTTTTTTTTTTTGGTTGCATAAATATTAGGATTTTTCATGAAAAAAACAGATTGGGTTTACCCTATTTCAATAGTATCTCTGTTTCTTTTTATCTGTGTTAGATTTAGCGTTTCTATTTAATTGTTTTTTTTGTAATTTATGGATATGATTTGTCAATGATATCCTTTATCAATTGCTCTTATCTATTTCAATAAAACTAATTAATGCTATATATTTGGAAAACTAAATCTTTTTACTTTTTATTTTTTTGGTACATAACATATTAAATTTTGTTTTTTTAATTAAATTTATTGGAAAGAGAAAGTGTGTGCACAAAAATATGAAAGAGTTAGTTTCAAAAAAATAGTAAATTCAAGAGTTAAATGTATTAGTATTTATATTATAAAATTGAATTATACATTAATTAAGTATAAAATAAAATATTGGATAAATAAGTTGATATTCCCGCGAGTTTTGTTTTTCCCCAGGTAATTTTCTCTTTTTGATTCGCCAAATTTTTTTGGTTTCCCCTTGGTAATCTCTCTCACACACACATTAAATGATTTCTTTTGTTTCATAATGTCATTCTTACTTTTGTTCTCATTTTGGATATGTTTTATGCCTCCGTCTCATGGAATACATTCCTTACTTTTTGTCTTAATTAACTCTACAATGAGAAAAAGGTCATTTGATTGTAAATGTGTAAAGATTGACAAATATACATTTCATAATTGAATCATTCACATGTGATTAATTTGCATTATTCCAGCAGTCATATTGAAGTTGGTTTACGATTAAGTTCTACAAAAATGTATAGTAGTTCAAATGCAAAGTGAAGGAAGAGAAACTAGTTACTTGGTAGAAATAAGACAGGACATTTTTTTGGACACTTTCAGATACGTCCACTTCTATACTTTTTGTATCCTTTTAAACTTGTTCCTCCAGGATATCATTTAGTGAATAGCTCAAGTCATAAAATCTATACATTATTCAATAATTTTCTTTTTGGATTAAATATTTGTTAGTGTTATGTCTCTTATGTTCTTGGTCAGGATCCTCGTGACTATTTCGATTCTCAACAAGCTAATGCAGTAAAAACTTTGGAGTTAAGATGCAATTTGAGTTCTGAGCAAGTCTATGGCTCTTTGAGGAAGTCCATATCTAACATCAAAACTAAGGGATTAAAGGACCCTCTATTGAGTCCTGAGGTTGCTTTAAATGTAATGACATTTGTATTGCTTGGTTTAAAATAAAAAAAATCAATTTTTTTGAAAAATTACAAATTTATATAGTTCAATAGTTAACATTTAGTATGCTGTTTTTGGTTCTTTCTGCGTTAACGTTGAGATTGAAAGTGTCGCATATATATGTTGCTTTTCTTTTATTTTGATCCAGCCCACCTTTTATCCTCCCAGTTTTATCAAAATTTTGTTTGGCTATATAATATATAAACTACTGTTCTTGGTCTAACCAGGGTCGTGGGTTTGACATGAGAAAAGTTCATGACATGGTTTTCAATAGATTCCAAACTTGTTAATAAAATGCAGGCCAGAAGACTGAAAGATGCCATATCACAAATAGATTCCAAACTTGAGGTATGTATTTAGCAGAAGTCTCTACTAGTATTCATCAGTTGCAATGACATAATAAATTGATTAAATGTAGGATAAGGAGGTTTTGATAGAACTGCAATTTTGAACTCTTTATATTTGTTTCCAAGTCCCTTTGAGAGTTGGAATACTTTGTCCACATCTGAGAGTGGCTTTCCAATGACTGCAAGTTTGTCACAAATATCTTTGAATTTTCTGATGTACTACTCTAGGGACAAGGTCCCTTTTGATAAACGAACCATAGAGATTATTTTTGAGTTGTGCCTCATTGTCTTCACTGTGATTGCACTCCAAATTGAAAAGGTTGTATCCCCACCATAGATTAAACTAAGACTTTCTTCCTTCATATTACTAATTAGGAGCTTTGTCAGGGTTGTTTGATTTGTTTCCAGTTGAATCAGTAACTTCATCAGCTGGTTTTTCAGAGCTTGTGATGCGATGCTCAAGTGTTAGGCCACGAATCAATGGTAGGATTTGTGATTTCCACAGAAAGAAGTTTGTGGTAGATAGTTTAATTGAAACTAGGTTGGAGCATTGGCGAAATGACAAAATAGTGAGTTTAGGTTCTACCGATACCATAATGAAAATGAAATTAGTTAAAGTGAGGAAAATGGTAGAAATGTATATGCTTTGTTATTCACTTGTGTACATGTTACATATATATATATTGCCTATATAGCCAACGGTAATAATATATACATGGAAATAACATTAATTAGTTTTATGGCTATTGTCTAATTTTGTCTAAAACCAAACGGTAATAATACATGATATAAGGAAATATCATTAAGTGGCTTTATGAGTATTATTTGGTTTTTGACTCCATGTATTAGAGAGCAATGCACTCAGACAAATTGTTTTCCAATGGTTTGATTGATTTGATCCATTAACTGTGTAACTGTGGAACCTTCATGATTCTTTACATGAAATTCTGGACATGACATTGATACATTGACATAAGTAATTATTTGAGAAAATACACTTAATGGAATATAACTAAGACTAGGACCCTTTTTGGATAAACAGCTTAATTTTCTATTATATTCATAATTCATTCATTCAATTTTCAGGTTAGGCAACCACCCAGTGATTCTGTTTCAAATCTTGCTTTAAGTCCCAAAGCCAATTTCCTCATTGCTACTTCTTGGGACAATCAGGTTTCATTATTTCTTCTCATTACTACTTAATTATCTTTCTTCATGATTTCTTTCATTCATTCATCATTCACAATTTCCTTCATAATAATGATAATGATAATGATAATGATAATAGGTTCTCTGTTGGGAGATTTCAAAGAATGATAGAACTTCTCTTAACACTACACTCAAAGCTTCTATTTCTCATGATCACCCAGTAAGTACTTACTAGTATTGCTTTTCTATTTCAACTCTTTTGCATCAAATATCATTATCATCATCGACACCTATGAAGTACTGACACAAACACCGGACATGACATTGATACATTGACATAAGTAATTATTCGAGAAAATACACATAATGGAATATAACTAAGACTATGACCATTTTTGGATAAACAACTTAATTTGTAGCTTATAGCATAAGCCCTAATGTAGAAGCTATTTCTATAGTCAAAGATAAAACAAAGTTAAATTGTTTTTATCTTGGAGACTATATGAAAATAAGCTCCTCAAAACAACTCATGAGCATGTCATAAGCTATTTTAATAAGTTCTCTCAAATAGTCTCACTAGTGTTTATACTAGAAGATATGCTCAAATAAGCCAATTCAAACAGGTCTTATATGTTGTGTTGTCAAACACCAATAATGGATGCATTTTTAATTTAAAGTGTTGGTGCTACGTACATAGTTTGAGACTCAAGTTTTTTTTTTTAATTGAAACCAAATTTATGTTTGTTTTTGAAGGTTTTGTGCTCCACTTGGAAGGATGATGGAACAACAGTTTTTTCCGGAGGTTGTGACAAACAGGTCAAGATGTGGCCGCTTTTGTCCGGAGGGAAACCGGTGACTGTTTCCATGTATGATGGGCCCATCAAAAATATTGCATGGATACCGGAGATGAATCTTTTAGCCACAGGAAGCTAGGACAAAACCGTAAAGTATGCATATTCATTCTTTTTATTCAGTTACGATCTAAAGATTCTTCAGTCTTTTTTGAATTAAACTAACGAATTTGCAACATTTCATTTATTATATTCCGTATGTTAGGTATTGGGATACTAGGCAGCCCAATCCAGTGCATACACAGCAACTCCCTGATCGCTGTTAATCTGTTATGCGATGTCAGTGAGACATTCTCTGATGGTTGTGGGAACTGCAGATAGGAATCTGATTGTCTTCAACTTGCAGAATCCTCAGACTGAGTACAAAAGAATAGTATCACCTCTGAAACACCAGACAAGATGCGTTGCTGCATTTCCAGATCAACAAGGTTTTTTGGTATGCATTCACTCCTCAGTTACATTGTATTGCTTGCAGTATTTAGACAATTGGGTTATCAGTTCATTATTTGCTCCAAAACTTTTGCATTGATACTATCAAATGACAACATCGAGGTCTTATTTATCGAAATAGAACCATATAGTAAGTGAAAATTGTACTTTATGCTCACATACATTACAAAACTCAAACACCATCATGTTAATTAAACAGTTCCGTGTATTGTTTTTACGCCTTGGTGCCATTATCACGTAGATCATTGCTGTATACACACTGATCTCCATGCAGATACTATTGAGTATTGACTATTGTTTCTCTGTAGGTTGGCTCAATAGAAGGAAGGGTTGGAGTACAGTACCTTCATGAAGATGCACAAGAAAACAAGAGCTACACTTTTAAATGCCAGAGACAAAATAATGACTTATATTCAGTCAACTCCTTAAATTTACATCCTGTAATACACAACACTTTATAATATCAAAATTAGTTAAATGTCATTTGGAAAGTTGTGTATTAAAAATCTTTTTGTATAATTAAGATCTTATTGATGTCTTGGTGTTCAGGTACATCACACTTTTGCAAGTACTGGATCTGATGGTGCTTTTAATTTCTGGGAGAAGGATAGTAAAAAACGACTCAAGATTCTAGATTTTTCCTATACTCTCCTTAACCGTGTATCAATCTCGCAAGAAATACAGTCTTCTTTCCACATTTGGTTATCCATTTGAAGTAATTTACTTGTATTTCATTTTATAATGTGTTTTTGCATGCTATGGAAAGGTGCAGTCAGCCCATACCTTGCGGTGCATTCAATAATGATGGTTCCATATATGCTTACGCGGTATGCTTCGTATTTCTGTTTTAAAAATTGTAGTTATTTACGTTCTATGTAATTCAGTTACCATAATTCGGCTCCGAAACAACTTTTACAAATGTCTACAGGTTTGTTATGATTGGAGCAAAGGTGCAGAAAATCACAATCCAACTATCGCAAAGAACTACATTTATTTGCAGTTACCATGTACACTTGTACATGCATTGGACTGACAAACTTTATTCTTGTATAGTTTCCTTTCCATTTTGTAATTGAAAAAGCTAGACAGTTCAGGATTAACTGTTTTTCTCATCAGAGCAGGAGGATGAGGTTAAAGGCAAGCCACGAGCTAGAGCAAGGGGTAAAAGATGAAGTTTGGTGTTAAAGGTTCTGTGTTTTCCATGCATTCATAGCAGGGATTGGATACAAGAAGCAACATATCAGTCGTTCAGTGTTCTGGTGCAACAGTTAAAATGATTAGATTCTAAGTTTCTAACCCATTCTTTAGTTTTCATCTAAAGTTTTCTTTCTTAGGTTTGCCTATTTTGCTATTCAGCAGGTGTACTTTTATCATGATTTATGGTTAGACTGCAACTCTTTGGCGTATGATATTGGTGATATATTTTACAATTCATGTTGGTGAATCGTGATCTTTGTTTTTTTCTTACATAGAGAAGTGATGTACGCGGCTTGCCTCGTCGTTTTTTGTTATGAATGTCAAAACAGAAACATACTAGATTATGAATGTCAAAGTATTAAAACCACTCAAAACAGAAACATACTAGATTATGAATGTCAAAGTATTATTATGAATGTCTAAACAGAAACATACTAGATTAAAATTTCAGAGAGTAGGAGAGAAAGACTCTCCTAAACAAAGTATTAAAAACAGTAATAAAACCAAAAGTATTAGAAACAGTACTAAACAAGCCATAAAAGGTACACAGCAAACCAGAAACATTCATCAGAATTCTTCATCATCATGAAAATAAGTGCCAACAACCTCCATTAATATCTCTTGCAACTTAGTGTGGTGGTTAATCATCATGTTGACAGCATCAAGCTCTTTCCTTGTTATCGCATTATTAAGCAAGGTCTTCAAACCACTCATACCAGGAAGCTTAGGAGATAATTTTTTTTGAAGAACTAATTCCTGCTTCAAATTGACAATTTCTTCTTTTAGCTTTTCATTTTCAGCCTTCAGATTTTCAATTTCAGCTTTCTCTCGGGCTCTATTATACTTTTCCTGAACAGCTCTCCGGCTGTGTTGCACTGGCAGATCCAGAGTTGCAATTTCAGCCATGATTTCAGTCACACTTTGCCTGGTAGGGGGCATCCTAGCTTTGAGATCGATATCATCGATCTCTCTAGAATCCCAATTTCTTCCCTATCAAAAACAAACAATAAATGCCGATTAGAGATAAAAAAGGTTCAAAACTTCAAAAATAATTAAATTTGTTCCCAAAGTGTCTAATAATAACCAATAATAATAATAAATAAACACTAACGAAGCACGAGATTCCAAAAAACCCATATAGAGGTAGCCATGTTTCCAAATGTCTAATAATAATATTTATTATTATTATTATGATTACTGTATTATTATTATTACTTTATCTGGTTTTTGGTTTTTAATAATAATAACAATAATAAAATTAAAATGACTTTTAGTTTGACCAAAAAAGAAAAAGGAAACTCATAAAGTACCCCGCCACCATTGTTGCCTCCTCCGCCACCGCCGTTGCCTTGTCCTCCGCCGCCGGCTCCGTTGCCCTCTCCGCCGTCTCCCACAACATTATCAATTGAAACGATTTCCTGTGGAAAACAGGAGACCATTAACAAATTGGAATAAACAGTTATGACTGAGTTTGACAACAAAAAAGGAAACTCATAAATTACCTTGCCGCCATTGTTGCCTCCTCCGCCACCGCCGTTGCCTTGTCCTCCGCCGCCGCCGTTGCCTTCGCCGCCGCCTCCGTTGCCCTCTCCGCCGTCTCCCACAACATTATCAATTGAAACGATTTCCTGTGGAAATCAGGAGACCATTAACAAATTGGAATAAACAGTTATGACTGAGTTTGACAACAAAAAAGGAAACTCATAAAGTACCCCGCTGCCATTGTTGCCTCCTCCGCCACCGCTGTTGCCTTGTCCTCCGCCACCGCCATTGCCTTGTCCTCCGCCGTCTCCCACAACATTATCAATTGAAACGATTTCCTGTGAAAAACAGGAGACTATTAACAAATTGGAACAAACAGTTATGACTGAGTTTGACAACAAAAATATATATATAGTCAGGATCCGTTGACACCAACAAGTTTGACACCAAATGTTACACCTCTCAATAACGTTTTAACCGATATAAATTTTATAAAATCCACCGTTGGATTGAAAGTTTATATCATATAGATCATTTATGTAAAGTTTCAAAAAAATCCAAAACCATTTGATATGTTATTGAGATACATCAAAGTTAACGGTTTGCGTCTTTTTTTAAATGTCGTTGATCTTTATGTGTCTCAATAGCATATCAAATGATTTTAGATTTTCCTGAAACTTTACATAAATGATCTATATGATATAAACTTTCAATCCAACGGTGAATTTTATAAAATTTATATCGGTTAAAATGTTATTAAGAGGTGTAACATTTGGTGTCAAAGTTGGTGTCAACGGATCCTGACTCATATATATATATATAAGAAAACAGATAAATACCAAGCGACCGCCGTTGCCTCCTCCCATTCCCGTAACATTCTCAGTAGGTGAATCCATAACAAATCTATATGAGAAACGCATTGTAACAAAAATTCATCTAACTAGAAAAGTCACAAAACAAAAGCGAAACCAAGAGAATGCTCAAATCGTAATGACGATTAATAGCTTTAGCAAAAAACAACATCGATTCATGAAACACATTCATCAGAAAAGAGTTTCACGGGAAGAATTCACACACGATTAACATACATAAACTATATGCATGAAGAAACAGAGTCAGAAACTCATATAACAGGTTGAAGAGAAAAATCGCAAAACAAACCTGAAACTAACATAAATGCTTCAAATCGAATTAATAAAAATCAAATCAGAGAAAAAAAGCAAAAAACGACGTCGATTCAAGTTTATAGTTGAAACACATGCATGAGAGAGAAAAATTCACCGGTGAAGATGTGAAGATCACCGGTGAAGATGTGAAAAATTCAACAAGAAGAAAAATCAAAAAAACAACTTCTATTCAAGTTCATAGTTGAAACAGAGGAAAAAAAAATCACCGTTGAAGACGGTGAAGATGTGAAAGGTAGATGAGAAACAAGATAGTTGCAAAACAAGATCATTAAAAGCCAATATTAACATCAATATCAACATGAAGAAAAATCAAGAAAACAGCGTCGTTTATAGTTGAAACAGAGAAAAAGAAAAATCACCGGTGAAGATGTGAAACGTAGATCCGAGACGAAGATATCTGCAAAAGGATACAACTAAAAGTCAGTATTAACATTAATATCATCAAGAAAACAAAATGGAAATGATAAAGAGAAATTCACCGATCGTACAGAAGCAGAGCTTCTAAGAGAGGGGATAGAGAGTGAGGAAGTGAATTTTGCAGAATGATGGTTGAAAGAGAGAGAAGGTCTTTATATAGTAGCAACGACGAGTGTGTGTGTCATATTTCGTGCGAGGGAATTAACAGCCTTGCCACTTTCTAATTCACTAACAGAAATTCACTAACAGAATTGGTATCCTCCTTTGTGAATAGGGTTGGGAATAGGCTAGGCCGAGCTAGGCTTTGCCAAGCCTGAGCCTGGCCTGCCAAAAAATTGAAGGCCTAAGCCTGGCCTGTGGCCTGTCATAGGCTTATTTTTTAGGCCTGGGCCTGGCCTTTTGAAAGCCTGGTATGGCCTATTAGCCTGTTTAAAAGCCTATTTCATATAAATATATTTAAATAAATAATTATATTTATTTTTAAATATACTAATGAACTAATAAATCAATGATATTAAACTTCCTTTTGATATTTAACATGATATTTTAGAAAATTTGACTATATATAACATGATATTTCAATTTTAGTTTATAATAATATACATTTATATATGTGAAAAGTTAATGTAAATCAATAAACTTAAACTACTGAAAAAATTTAATAGATTTATAATTTAATCAATGTACAAGTTTTAATATATAATAATAATAAATGTAAAAATATTATTCATATTTACTTAAATAGGCCGGCCTAGTAGGCCTAAAAGGCTTTTTTCATGGCCTGAAGCCTGGCCTTTTTAGCTAAATAGGCTTATAGCAAAGCCTTGGCCTGCTCTATTTAAATAAATAGACCGGCCTGGCCTGAGCCTATGTAGGCTAGGCCATAGGCCCCTGTAGGCCGGCCTGGCCTATTCCCAACCCTATTTGTGAAGAAAACATATAGCGCGTGTCTACTACCTTCTCCATTTTTTATTTATTTATTTATTAACATCATACTTTTACATTTATTTATTTATTTTTTTTTGTTTAGTTTTTGTTTTATATTTGGTTTAGATTTTACATTTATATTTCTAAAACTATATACTAAATAGAAGAAAATAAAAGTACAAATGGAGAGAATCTCAGCGCAAAAACAACGGTTTGCCGAAAAAGATTGATTTGGTGCTTATTCTTCTAAAAGTAGTGTATTTTCAGTATTGCTTTTACTCAAGAAAAATAGTCTAGTGTTAATGTGGATTATCTTGACAAGTAAATTCATATTTAAAATTATAAATTTTTTAATGATTATTTAAAATATCTTTTAGAATAAAAAAAATGTCTATCCTTATTTTTTACGGTAAAAAATAGTAACACCTAGTGAGATTATTACTTTTGTCATCCTATGGATTCTGGGCCGCGTCCTACGAAATTACTAAAATATTGTCTGTGACTCGTGTTACGGACACCCCCAAAACACCCTACAATTATAATATCTGTGGTGTAAGACACAGATGTAGAAAAATGTTATTTTTCAAAATTACTCATTTTTCCTACATCCGTGACTTGAGTCACAGAAGGGTATTTTAGTCATTTCATATGGCGCCATAGGATGACAAAAAGAACCGTCTCTATAGGTAGTTGAGTCCCTCTCTCCACTATTTCATTGGTCATCTGGACACATGGGCCGATCTGCTACGGATTGAGCCTAATTACGAAGTATCTGAGTTTAGTCTAGTCCGCCAATTGTAAGATAATTAAGCACGTGGTTAAATATTATTTTAAATCATTTTCTCTCTTGTAACAAAAAAAAAATTATTTTAAATCACAATAATTGATATGAAATCATATAGTTCAAATTATGGGCGTGTTTATTTTAGTTTTTTCAAAAAGATTTTTATAGTGTATTATTTATGCGTTATGTTAAGCGGCGAGTATTATTTAAATTTTGAAGCGGCGAGTATTATTTAAATAATTATGTTAATTACATTTAAATAGAAGACAAATGAGCAACATTATATAATTACGCTATCAAAGCGTTTTTGTTAGAAAAATGACATTGAAACACACAAGCGCGCGTCATTTTTGCTATACCAAATAGCATAACTGTTTTTGTTATAACAAAAAGATTTGGTAGTACAAAATTGGCTGTAACAAGAAAATGATTTCCCATTCATAGTTTTTCGGTACTCTACCTCATTGCTTGCCTATAGGTGTGGTGTGGGTGTGCATATATTTCCTCTCTCCGTCTCGAGTGTTTCCTATGATGATGATGATGATGATGATGATGATGATGATGCATTGTGCCTTTTGCGATTATGGCATGATGTGCGTGTCTTATTCTTTTGATCAATATGATGTGTGTGTCTTATGTGTGCAAAGCCAGCATTTATTTTATCATGATTTTATTGTATGTGTATTTCAACATATACTTATTCGCAAGAAAAATTATATTTTTGTCACAGTGTCTAACAATAAAAAAAATTAACAATGTAGATGGTTGTAACTTAAATATCTGGTTGATTACATTTGATTGATGATTGATAAATATAACAAGATTTTACAAGTCATTGACAATTTGCTAAAATTAACTACAATTTTTGGTTCATATGATATTTGTCAAATTATCGTAAAATAAAGAAGTATTTGGTGAAATATAGTATTTTAGAAAATGAAAACATGCACATAGTACGTTCCTTACAAAAAAAATAAAAAATAAAAAATAAAAAACAAAATAGTATGTTCATTTCATTTCAATATTTCACCTTAATTTCTTCCATTTTTTCAAGTTCAACAACTTCTATCCTTTTTCAAGTAAATCCGTTAACTATTTGCCCCGAAATAAGTTGATATGATAACCGATTTTCAAATATCATCCTTAATGTGATATTTTTATAAAGGTTTGAATATCATTTTCGTCCTTGTAAGTTCGCAAAGCTAAAATTCGTAGGAAAATTCACAGGAAATTAAATCCGCATTTTAGTTTCAGGGACTAAAACCAAAGATTTGAACATACATTGATGAATTCGCAAGAAAAAAAAATACAGGGACGAAAACCAAAAAATCACGAACTTATAAGGACGAAAATGATATTTAAGCCTTTTATAAAATATCATATTAGGTGTCCAAGACACGTAATAGCTAATGTGAAATGAGTTTTATAAAAAAGAAAAAAAAAAAGAAAATTCTCAAGAGGATTATATATTTAGAGACAAATGTAATTGTGTTATACAGGAGAGACAATACCTGTTCTGGGTTGGGCCAAAGCTCAATCCAATTTGTTCGGTCTATATTCGTATATGCTCAATTCAAGGGTGCATCCTCAGCAATCATGGAATCTCACTTGTGGAAAGACGGACATCAGATGTGTTGTCCTTCAATATTAATCATTGTATTGATAATCAAGATTCTTTCTGTCATTAACAGCGAGATCGCCTCTTTTGCTCTTCTATTAATGATCGTGGTTTTGCATCATAGCCCTATATATACTCATTTTATGCAAGAGCTCGGGTATATCTCTCTCACTGCCTATCACTTCACATTGATTCTTATCGTTAGATTGTCATGCAAATACCCCATCTCAAACAACCAAACAAACACAGTGTTTCACCATCGATCATTTCCTTTGTTTCAGGTAATATCAATATCCTTTCCCATTTGATAATTTCAAGGGTAAATATAACAGGTCGTTATAGCCATTTGAGAAACTATTTTCAAACCCCTTTGGGTCTGGTGTAATACCCATACCTTTGAGAATTTCTGGAAGGACTCCCTTATTAGGTAAAGCCCTACAATATATATATATATATATATATATATATATATATATATATATATATATATATATATATATATATATATATATATATATATGGGGAATGCTATAACACACCCATCAATTTATATGAAGGTGTGTTTTAGCATTGTACACCTTTTTATATGGACAAAAAACCCCAACTTCTCCTTTTAAAAACATGTCAAGGTGAAGGGTTAATTTTGTAATTTAAGAATTAATTTTAATAAAATATTATTATTTTTAATCCTGGTCTTCTCCCCCAATCTACTACCTTTTGCCATTACCGATGAGAGTTGTGATGAAGTCGACCTGAATGTGCAGTCTTGGATGGCCGCCTTAGTTATGAAAAATTGTCAGACTCTTCAAATCATCACCACCATAAGCACGAACGACGGCCAGAGGACAGTCTTTGACGCAGTTCCGTTTGCAACTGGTGGTGGTGTCGCCATAAGCACGAACGACGGCCAGGGGAGTTGGCAAATGATGGCACAAGTAAGTTGCAGTGCAGTGGGAGTATTTCTTAGTTACAACGCTGGGAACTGATCAAGAGAGAAGGGGGTCAAAAATTAAGAATAAAAAAATGAATAAAATTGGGGCAATTAAAATAAAAGAGCCAACGTGAACTATTATTTTGTTGCTTCAATCAAAGACATTTTTTACAGGATGTTCATTAAAGGGTGATTCAAGGAAGACAAAGATGTGACTCAGAAGAATCATTCCCTGTAATTTTAATTTTGTTTTAATATATTTATTCAAATTACAAGTATACCCCCTTTGTTATAACTTTTTTATGAAAGAAAAGTTTGTTATTATGTCCAAATTAAAAAGGTGTTGATTGCTAAAACACACCTTCATATAAATTGATGGGTGTGTTATAGCATTCCTCTATATATATATCTCCTTTCTCATTTCAATTATGTCATGCTAAGCCATGGTTGGTTTGCATTGGTACATGATTGAAACATAAAAAATATTCTAATAACTTCTTTGGCACACATTGGGCAAGCGTGTGACGTCTCTTAATTTTTTTTATCAAGTATTCTAATAATTAGGATTTCAATATTTTTAAGGTGAATTGTGTCAAAAAAAATAATTAAGGTGAATAAATAGAGTATCTAAAATTCAAACTCTTACTAATGTATATATAACTAGTATCCAGACCCGTGCCAAGCACGGGGAAAAATATGACAAAAAAATTAATATTTTAAAATTTAGAATTTGAAAATATAAAAGTGAAAAAGAATAAAAAAAACAATATGCATAAATGAATATGCTACAAATAAGTCACACAAAATATTTTTGTATTTTCATTAAAATTAAAAAACTGTATAATAAAAATGCCAATTAAACCAATCATATCAAAATTTAATTTAAAGCGGAAAAAATGATTTTTACAAAAAATTGATATAAATTTCACCCATTAGAAAACCGGACTACTCCCATTTAAAATTTGTGCACTCAAATAGAAAACGCTCTTTAACATGTGCCGTAAAAATAGCTAGTAAAATACATAGAAGTGGAAAATAAGCGATGAAATGATAAAAAATCTATAATGTTAAAAAAGATCAAATGTACAAAATGTTAATAAAATATTTAAAATTTGACAGCGAGTTAAGTAAAATATGACATAAAATTTAATTTTATTCGTCTTGGAAAGAATTTAATAATCACTACATATCCAACAATTCTTTAAACCAAATATGTTATAAAATAAAACCAAATCTCACATCTATTTTTTTTCTCAATATGGTATTTGTCGGTTTTTTATTTATTTTAGAAAGCATAATATTATTTCTCTACCAAAAAAAAGAGCATAATATTATTATTTTTTAGTTAAAAGAATAAAGTTATGATTGAGTTATGAAGCAGAAGTTAAACATGGTTAGGGCCAATTTTTCTTCAATATATGGGAATTTTATGCTTGGCAATCCAATGAGTTTACATTTGAATTTTTTTGCAAATATAAGAGAATTATGTAAAAAATAGTCATATTGTGTCAAAGTTTCTCACTATGCGTAATATATATATATATATATATATATATAATGTAGTCCAAGTTATACAATTTATAACAATGCGTATAATATAAAATTTTAAAAATTGTTTTGTTGGTCATGTACTGTATTGATTGAAGGACATGTTGTGTTGCTTGACAATGCACTGTATTGATTGATAATGACCCCTAAGTTCCTTAATAGTTATTTAAAATATATAAACACTTAATATTTTAAATAGTAATTGATATTTTACCAAATTGATTATATTAAATTATGACTATTTTCAGAAAAGTAAAGGCAATAGCAATAGGTTTTTAAACATATGATACGTCGTAATAATAATAATCTAACAATACACTAAATCGAAAAATATAGTTATAATGTGCGAGGAAGATGAATTTTTTTAAAAACATTCAAAATTTAGTTTATAAATAAACAACGTTCATATGACTGAAATAACTATGAAAACAAATGATAATTCAAACTTATCACTTAAGCAAAACTCATGTTCAAAACTCAGTTTTGAAAATGGACAACTTCAAAACGATGGCGCTGCTATTCTAAAGATTGTTGGCGTTTTAATGATTGTATGAATGCATCATCGTCTGTGACTTTCGAAACTGGATAGCATTTATCTGCATCATCTCCTGGACTAACTTTGGTAAAAACCATGAATAAATAACATTTAACCACCATTTTTGAGATTGGCTCAGGGACATAGTCAGACACTGCATCCTATTTATAACAAATATATGCACTTAATTAGATACATGCACCTCTTTTGGTACCGGTGATATATAAACAGGGAACGACATATAAAATTAGTTTAAATTTCTACTACCTTTCCATCAATTTCAAGCATTTGACTGCATGACATTCCAAAAAACTCAGCAGCCATACGATCATGCATTACAAATGTAGCCGATGCTGTGGGGTCACTCACACGAAGGCTTATCATATACCTATAAATGGATAACAATTATATATATATATATATATATATATATATATATATATATATATATCTAATTCATCCGCATAACCATTTAAATTAAGGGACTTTGCCATTAGAATATTTTGAAAAATTACCTGTGATTGACCATTAAAACATGCCTATTACACCTCTCACAATAATACCTGTGACCGTCAGGAATCACCTTTATATTGCATACACAGGATAGATAACACCAATGACGACCAGGTTGCATTGGTTGAACTTTGCCCAATATGACACACATCGACTCCTAAAAAGTTTAAATATATAAAACTGATGTACTTTATATTAGATAATAAAATATAAGTCATTGAGAGTTAAAGCTACCATTGCACATGTACGAAGATCATATATAGTAGATCTTGTGTTTGAGTACAACCACTGTTTTAATATATGCATTTCTGTAGTTTCATTTGTTTCATATACTCCATAAGATGGTGAAAATGTGATGTCCAGCCTGTAGACATAAAATACAGTTTCTTATTTCTCATTAAAACATAAATTGGATGATGACTAAATATATTTATAATTTGTAAGTATGAGAAATGTAAACCTTTGCTTTAAATCTAGAGCTGCTTCATAATTTGGATTGAATATCAACTTTGTATACTTCCCAAAATTTTGAACAGTAGGTATCCCTGAGTTATATATACGTTAGGAATCATAATACAAACTAATTTAAAATTGTGGATTCCAAATAGTTTATTAATACCTTTCCAATATGTCATCTTTCCAAAAAACAGTGCAATACATACATTGTCTGGCGATTTAGATAGCAAAAATTCACTCAGCTGAACATAAAAAGCTCCATGTAGAATACACTTATAACGATATCTAAAAAAACACAGACCAATATAAATTATTGTTTGAATCCAATGATTTTAAAATATATATTTCAATTTTTATTAATAATTTGAGATAAAAACAAACCCATAATTGGTTAAATCCATTGATACAATTTTTTTCATTTCACCCTCAATGAAATAGTCGTCTTCAAATTCAACTTTAGACAGCATTCCAATGACATCTTAAACAAATAAACAAATTCTGTCATGTAAAAATAAAAAGTATATATGTTTTTTATAATTATATTCATAATTTAATTGAAACTTACCAACCAAATTTTCTGATCTATAATTCTTTGAAAGGAATGTAGATGGGTGACTGAAAAAATATGAGTACATAGGTACAGTCTCATCGTCAACCACTTTGATTCTAGTATGGTTAGTGAAGTTGAGATAATATGTGTGACTTGTTGTCTTCACCTCTAGATGATTGAGTGTAACATGAAAATTGTACATAATGTAAACACCATCTTCTTTCACGCAATCATGGAATTTCGGAATCAGATCTCTACCAATCTGTGCATCTATTTTATGACCCTTTGCCAAAAAAAAAAGTAAATAAATCATGAACTGTGTATAGCGAAAGAAACTGGTAGATCATTCAAATAGAAAAGGAACCGTTACAACAGTACAGCTGAATAATTAAAAAACTCACATAGTTATCCTGCTGAACCAAGTCAATTTTCAAAGGCATATCAGAATTATTTGGATCTGTACATTTCCACAGCCCAATAATTCTGGCAAAAAAACACCATTTGTTCTTCCGATCGTTAATGGCAATGATTGATTCATAATCCTTCACCATGTTGCTTTTCGCATTGAACCCTAAAAACTCTATTTGACTTAGAATCTATATATCTATATATTTATATACACATGAACCCTATGATTATAAATAGTTTGTTATTCCTTACTTGGAAATTAGTAATTATTAGTAATTAGTAATTAGTAATTAGTAATTAGTAATTAGTAATTAGTAATTACTAAATATACATATAATTAGAAACTAATTAATGTGCAATGATTTTGTGGGATCATGGCATTTACTCATACTTAATAATGTTTTCAAATGGTGATTGTGATGAACCAAGTTGCTTGGGCTCCAGTGGCAAGGAGCTCCTTCCAAGGACGTGCCCGGGGAATACCGGGTTCGATTCCCAGGGGGAACAACGCTTGGCCAGTGCGCATGCCTCTACGCACGAGCCGGATTAGTCGCTCACCTTTGGTGGGTCGGAACCGGTGCGAAAGCAAAAAAAAAAATGGTGATTGTGATGATGGAATTTTGATATTTCCAATTTAATTATTTCCAATTTAATTATAAGATAGTATGAAGCTAATCATATGTGGTTGATGGTGATGTAGGTTGGGAAGGTGAGTATTAATAAAGGTAATTATATATTGAGTATCTTCAAATGGAAAACTTCACACAAACATTAGGAAGCATAACTATATGATATCATACAAATAAAAACGACTAAATGAATGTAATATAAAGTAAATCTCATAATCGATGATTTCATGAACATGTGCATAATCATTCACCGCCTAGTCATTGAAATAATGCTATCTCAAATTGTTTATGCTATTCATTACAAATTACAAACTGTATGCAAAAAAACAAATGACTTGTCTGGCTCTCAATTATCTGGCTTCTGTTTGATCAAGTAATAGATAGCTCCATCAAATTCTGCAATTGAATTAAAACTTAATAGGAATGTATAACATAAAATTGTGTATACTGATATACCTGAGGAATAGAGTATTTGGCATTAAATTTAGCCATAACTTCAACATCAGCAGTCATCTTCTTCACACGATATGATTTCTCATATCTCGTCTCCTCACTAATATTTGTCTCAACCTTGAAGATATAGGTCTTATCAACCAAATCAAGTATGAGTTTTGGAATTCCAGTAGAATTTGCATCCTATATCACAAATTAATAATAAAAAATCAACTTACCATCGTAAAGTCAATAATAACCAATATAGTTGGAGGTACTAATGCAAATGAGAATAATGTGTATACCATTCCAACTGATTCTATCATGTCAGCACAGGTCATGTTGAATAAATCAACACCATCACGATCAAAGATTACAAATGTAGCCGAATCAGATGAGTCAATGACCCTTACCTTTATCCTATACCTAAAGTTTAAAGATAAATTAGTTAGATAAATACTAAAAAATATTTGAAATTAAAACAAAATATATATGAATTAACATAATTTTTTAAATTAATACCTTGGGGTAACATTGAGAACGTGCTTGTTACACTTCTCGCAAAAGTACATCCTCTCGTCGGGATATACTTTCTTGTTACAGGTGCAGGCAGTATACCACCAATCATTATCATCGACAATGAATTTGATTGTGGCACAGACAACAAACACACCCTCCTAAAAAATAATTATTAAAATAAAAAATAAGAAACAATAATGGGATAAGAATAAGGAATATTATGTTAGTAAGAGAAATTTACCACACGGGATTCTTTCAAGCCCTCAATTGTTGCATATGGATTGACTTGTATAAAGTCTTCCATAAAGGAAAGCTTTGGATTATCTTGCAGCCGAGTTATACCCGACGAAGGGGTATCATTTTTCTCAACCATCCTAAGTTTGAATAAACAAAATTGTTGAGTAAAAACATATTAAATTGTATGATTGGGTTAAGTTTCCCGCTATTAACAAAATAGTTACTTAAAACATAAATATATATATATATATATATATATATATATATATATATATATTTAATTATATATATAGTTACCTTTTTTTCAGATCAACTGCAACAGAGAACGCCGGATTGAAAAGTATTTTTGTTGAGTATATTGTGTTTTGAACAGTGGCCCTACCTAGGGTGTAATTGGACCGGTTTGGATCGGTTTTTGGTGAATCCAATATCCGAACCAATGAACTCTCAATTGGTTCGGTTTGGTTCGGTTTTTAGTGTTTTTCAAAAATGAATCCGAACCAAACTAATCGGTTTGGTTCGGTTTGGTTCGGATACTTTAATCGGTTTTTTCCCGATGTATTTTATGCTATTATTTTTTTCTCGATATCGCTCATTCCTCTAATTAGATATGTGAATGCAATATTATTAACACTTGCATTATCAATGGTTACAGAACAAACTTTTTTAATCCATCATTCTTTCAAGCATGTTTCTAAATTCTTACCAATTGTTTTCACTTGTGATCCGAAATCAAATTTAAATTCAATATTTTTTATTCAACATCCACCCATCATCAATGTAATGACAAGTTACAACGATGTAATTCATATTTTGTACTGATGTCCGACAATCGATGGTAAGAGAAATTATTTGTTTTTTTGCAGACGATATGCTCTTTAACTTCTCTTTCTCGTCATTATTTTTTATGTGGTATAATACTTCAACCACTACTCAAACACAACGTTGTTTGCGGCTGTGAAATGAGAAAGTCTGTCTGAGAACGTGTTTCTAAATTAAGGTTTGTTGTGTGACTATAATTTTTTTTAAAGTAGTTCAAGTTGGACCAATTTTAGTTTTTTAATATGCACTCGCCTATAAAAAAATATTAACTAAACAATATATTTATATCTATTGGTTTGGTTCGGTTTTCATCGGTTTTTGAAAATTGAATCCGAGAACCGAACCAAACCACATCGGTTTTCAATTGGTTTGGTTCGGTTTTTGATCCGAACCATAAAAATCGGTTTTTTTTCCGGTTTGGATTGGTTTGGATCGTCGGTTTAATTGGATTTTTCTGATCCGCTTACACCCCTAGCCCTACCTATAACACATATAAAGCAATATGATATATAAGTTGTTTATAAAAAAAGCAGTAAAATATTGATCTAACATATAGGACCATAACAAATGTTATTGTAATAAAAATTAGTATGACTGGTAAGAACCAAACTAAAGTTGAATACGATCTATACCATACTTTGATAGTATAATAGTTAGGCACAAATAGCATTGAAATATAAAAGGAACAAACAAAACAATAAAGCCCAACAATTATGCATTTTTAATGTTGATATATTTGTGTGTCACCTTGAAAATTTTTAACTTTAGCCAAAAGGATGACCGCAATGACATTCTCGGTCTCTCCGGATGCAAGAAAAGAATTCAGCATGTCCACATACGGACCAAATAAGGTACATTTGAAACGGTATCTGCACAATAACAAACACATTAAAGTTAAAAAAAGAAGAAGACACATATGACTATAATGATCTAAAACATACCCATCATTGTCCAGCTCTATAACAACCATTTTGGATTGTGTTCCATTTCTCTCGTAGGTTTTCTCGACACCGACCCTAGTCAACATTCCCATAAGATCTACAAAAAATCAAGTCAAACAATAGTATCACATTAAACAAATATATTGTGTAAACTATTACTGTTTTGTTGAAAAGAACTGAATAACACAAGTTTTAAACCATTTAGATTAGTAAGACTTACCAACCAAATAGTCAGTATCATACTGACCAGAAAAAATATCACTTGGATTACCAATCAAGTATAAGTTTGGTGGGACAGAACGATTTTCAGAAACTTTAATTTTTGTTGCAAATTGAAAATTCAGTTTATAAGGATGTCTTGTGGTTCGATATGAACCAATATTTGCCGCAACACCGAAGTTAGAAATGGCAAATACGTTGTCCTCCATAAGATCCTTCTCAAACTTATAAATTAAAGTCCGACGAACTGTAGCGTGAATCCGATCACCCTATACAATATATTAAAAATCAGCAGTGTTAGAATACTATACACGGTAAGAAATATATAAATATATCTATAAATAAACGTTAGAAATTTATTGTAAATCATTGGCTATTTTTCTTACTTTTGAATCCATGAGCACCATCTCCATGGAGAATGGTAACTTGTCTTTGGCCATGTCTTTAACATGCCAAAGACGCACGACTCTGACTATCAGATTCCAATTTTCCTTGGCAGGTGAAATATCAGAAATCGAATCATGTCTCGGTGCCATTAGAAAAAGATTAGAAATTTAAGCTTTGAGTATTTCAAGCTGGTGTAGAATGTTTGTTAAGTCTTCACCTTTATATAGAGTTTTGAATTAGACTTGAAGACTCCAACTTAATTGTGATTTGTCTATTATTTAGGATCTGTGTCTGCCTCATAATGTTGATATGATTCTGTAATGGTATAAATTGGGTTACAATGAAACTTGTGAGATTCTCTAGCCATAATTTAAGCAAAAAGTCAAACTGTATCTTTGTATCTATAATATTTATTTCAGATACTATCATTCCTTTGTTTAGCCATAAACACGGAATGTTATGTTTAATTTTTTTGTTTATCATTTGTTGATTAATTTTTTTTTTTATTGACACAAGAAAGTTGTATTATTTAAAATAGAAGATATATTCCTTTAAAAAAGAAACAAAAGAAGATATATATTTTATAATTAGCAATTGTATGGAAATAATTACAAATTTTTCTTTTCATGATCCATTGATTTTTTTATTCATTTTCGTTTTAAAAAATAAACTTTTTATTTAATGTGTAAAAGTCAAATATATCATCACCATTAATTTTTGTAATTGTGCCTTTAATTTTGTATGATTTTATTTCTACTTTCAATTTCAAAGTCAAAATGCACAATTTTTTTCTTGCTATTGTATGTATAAACTAAAATAAGGAACATAATAAATGGATCATGAAAAGAAAAATGAAATCGCTTGTATTTAACTGTAAAAAGATTATAGTCAAAAACAAATTGAGAATCCATTAAGAAACGCATAAGAAATCGAAAATTATTCTGTATCAAAACTATTATAATATTAATTTTTCCATGATATTATTTTTTCATGATATTATTTTGTATCAAAACTATTATGGCATATTCATAAGAATCCGTGCTTGGCACAAATTGAGAATCCACTAAAATAGTTCAATAATATTATTTTGTATCAGCAGACTCAGACAATTATTCTCAAAACTATTATTTAGATATTCTTTATTACATTCAATTGTTCTCAAAACTATTTAAATATTAATTTTTCGTCCTAATTATTTTGTATCATTTAAATGATATTAATTCAATTATTTTACATATAACAAAAATTTCAGTATCATTTAAATATATTATAATTTATAAATTTTTCTTTTCATGATGTATTGATTTTGTTATTTTCGTGTAAAAAACTAAACTTTTTATTTAATGTGTAAAAGTCAAATATATCATCATCATTAACAAAAAAATCGTGTCATTAATTTGGTATGATTTTATTTCCACTTTCAATTTCAATGTAAAATAAGAAACACAATAAATGGATTATGAAAAGAAGTTTATTTGTTTAAATAATTGACAAAAATACATGAAAATAAAATATACATTATGGCATTTAATGCATTAATTGTCAAATCATTGTGAGAGCAGGGCTGCTTTGAGGCTGACACGTGGCAAGAGAGGAAATGAAATCGTCCTCGCGTATTACATATTATAGATATGATGTCTCAACTAATTGTGTTGTGCTTGAGAAGATGTCTGACACCTCTTAATGGTGGTGTCTATTGAAAGAAAGTTTTTTTCTCCTTAGATGCATGCAGACAATTTTTTATGGTATTAGTTAACCCTCTGGTTATTAGGAGAAGATACCTCAATAATCAATGGTTTGACTGTAATATAAGTAAAGTCTGATTAATAATTGTTCTTATAAGAAACCTGGATTCTTCTAGAAAATTTGTTATATGAGAATTCATTAAACACTTCAGCTCAATATTTTGATTCCTTATTAACAAATTTTGACATGTGGCAAGAAACTATTTTTTTTCTCTCACAATACTATTATTCTTTTGGAACGTGCTCTTAAACCGAAATACAATTGAAACAAAAAGAAAATCTAAATACACTTTTTTTTTTCTTTTTTATTAACATTTTCGAGATTTACCGTTTTTTTTAAACATACCATTAGTGGGCCTTTATTAATTCAGAAAAGGAAAATATTTTTTTAAATATCCATATCAATTGGTGCTATTTTTTTTTTTTTTTTGTCTTGTGTGTATTGATTTATCTTTGGAGAGGTAGTTTGGTTCGCAAATTTATGAACAATGAGAGAATAATTGTTAGAGTTGTTATTATTAATTATTAATGCTTCCACGTGTTACCTTTGTTTGAAATTGAGCACTTTGGTACCTACCGTTTTTGGGTTTCCCAGCATAAGTTATTACTCCCTCCGTCCCATATTAATTGACCTCTTTTTGAAAAAAATTTGTCCCAAAATAAATGACCTACACATCTTTCAAAGTCATTTTTTCCAATTTTACCCTTTAGAATTTTTTTAAAACTCATAAATTTGTATAGTCACAATGCACTATAATGGTGATTAAAAGCTTTTCCAATTGAAAAGGCCAACAGTCACAAACACGTGTGCTGCATATATTGAAAAGTAAAAAAATGGCCAATAATAACCTTTTCCTAACAAACACAAACACGTTTCCTAGCCAGCTACAGTACACACGTTTCCATTATACTCCTACTACATGCCTACTGCATGAAGCAATGAAAGTACATTTAAGTAACCATAAGCATCTCAACAATTTCACTTGCAACCATGTTTACTCAAAATAAAGCTCCTGATGATAAAACTACTGCACTTATGACCAATAAAATAGAGATGGATAGTGTTGGAGATGAAGATTGTGAGAACATAGAAAGAGTAGAAGACTCTTTAGATTTTGAGAGTGATATGGAAGAAGATAGTGATGACTTTGAAGAAGAAAGCGTGGAAGACTCTTTAGATTTTGAGAGAGGTATTGAAGAAGATAATGAAAACTTTGAAGAAGAAAGAGTGGAAGACACTTTAGATGAAATAACTATGGTGGAAGACACTTTAGAACAAGAAAGAGTGGAAAACTTTGAAGAAGAAAGAGTAGAAGACTCCTTGGAGAGAGTTCCATATGAGAATGATGATGATTCTAAACATAATGAAATAGCTATGTTGGATATAGACTTAAATTTGCCTGCAAAACATGATTTCGATTTGAATGAATTGCCTAATGAGAAAGATGAAGGTTTAGAAGAAAGAGAGTTGCATGAGGAAGATGAAGGTTTAGAAGAAAGAGAGTTGCATGAGGAAGATGAAGGTTTAGAAGAAAGAGAATTGCCAAATGAAGAAAATGAAGTTCTAGAAGAAAGAGAATTGCCAAATGATCTGAATTTTTATTATAAATACACATACAAACATTAGTAGTCAACTAATTTATACTCCTATATGACATTATGTTCAACTATAAGTGTGCAACTACCAGTATGTGCAACTATAGTGTTATAAGAATCTATACATCACATACCATTATTTGAATTTGATTGTAGTACTATTTCTCCAGTTTCAGTATCATCTTCCAGCACAAACAGCTCATCATTTAAGTCAAATGGAACATGACTTGGAGAAGAAAATGGAAGCATTGAAAAAGAAGGACTTTGATTGAAACCATCATCTAATTCTTCTAGACTAACATTGAGATCTGGTATTTGATTGTCTTCATTAAAGTTGTTAATGTTTTCATTTAAATCTATTTCTCTCAAAGACATATTTTTAATTTTGTTGGAAAGTTTAAACTGAAATTGTATTAGCAATGGAAGTCTTTAAGTTTTTATAGACTTAATTTGGTGGGAAATTTAAACTTAGATTGAACATTTGGTTAAAATTTTGGCTCTCAAAATAAATTAATCAGTGGAATGGAGTATGAGTTGCCATAAGGAATTTGAGAAGGCAACTAAGCCAAACTACACTACGCACAGCAAAAGAAATTGGAGAGGCATGCTTTACTCTTGTTTATGTGTGGCTTACTCAACCAATCAGCTTTTTAGTGATACTATCAATTTAATCATTACTACTAGTATTGAAAACAAGGGTCACGTGCATCATAGGTAATGAAAAGTGGATCACAAATAATAATAAGGGTAGTTTGGTAAATGTACAATTCTCTCTCTTTTATTACTACACTTTTTTTAAAGTGTGTGAAATGGTCAAATAGGTCAATTAATATGGGACGGAGGGAGTACTAGTATAGTCAAAGATACTGAGTAGAAGGGGATCAAGAGATATCACGGTCCCCTCAAACTTTTAAATAAATTATACTAATGTCCTATTATAATTTTTAGTCTCTATATTTTTATTTTTTTTAGCTTTTAAATATTTTTAGAGGATGTGATGAATGAATGAGATATAGAAATTGAGGAAAATTTTGCCTAAATACAAATCGAGGAAAAAAAACTTAAAAGGGATTTTTTTTTGGATTGTGATGATAATGAAATAGACAAAATAGTCATATGAAATGTCTCACAAAATGCAAAATACATTTCCTCAACTAATAGGAAGATAGCACGCCATATGCACACTCCTTGATTTCTTCTCCGTATAATTTGGGTTTGATCGTCTGCTCCTAGTAGAAGGGATCGACTCAATTCTTGATGTTGCCATAGTTTGTCTGTGCGAGTGTAAACTAGTGTGTGTATTAATTTTATTGAGTTGGTTCTAATTTATTTCATTTCCTCAACCAAATTTATTGTATTGGAGGGAGGTAAATATAATTAATTACCTTAGTGTTCTTTGAGCTCTAAGGTCTTTTCTGTTTTGGACTATGACATCATTTCCTCACCCTAAATTTTCCTTATAATTAAAAAAAAAGTTCTAATTTCAGTGAGTTTAGCTTAGTTAACAAGAACATTACATTTTATATTTAAGGGTCATATTAAAAAAAAAATATAGTTTCTTTTTTTCTTTTGAAATAGATTTTCTAATCTCATTTTCACAAAAAAAAAATTCTAATGAGAAGAATACAATCTCATTTTCTAATTTCTATTGTTTTAGTTTTTTTTTTTATTGTATGTTGCAACTTAATTGGCTTTTATTTAAATTGGAGGAAGATTAAGTGTAAGAAACGTTAAGGATAATAAATATTAAGGTTTGAGTCTCATTTTAAAAAAATCTTACATATACTTGCAAATTTATTTTTTATAAACATATTTAAATAAATAATTTAGTATATATTTATTTATAGGATAGTAAACTAATATGGTTAACCTTAATTTTGACATTGAATATAATGTTTTAGTTAATTTGAATGTACATAACCTTAACCAAAATAAATAAATAAATTTGAATGTACATAACATCATATTTCAATACTAATTTATAATTGTTTAAAAAAAAATACTAATTTATATTTTACATATTTTTATAATTTACATATTTAAATATGCAATAATTTAACATAGACTTATGATTATCTAATTTATAGTTTTTAAAATATATATAGTAATATTAATAAAAGCATTACTCTTATTTATTTAAATAGATCCATTTGTCGCTTTTCACTGAAATTTGAATGAAAATCAGGGGCGTCTCCGATTTTTTGGAAGCCCTGTGAAATTATTAATAATAGGCCTTTAGAGGCCTGGTAGAATTATTTAAAATATGATCTAATAAAATAAAAGGCGCAAAAAATTCAAAATAATTATCATCGATTTAAATTACAAATAATATTAATAACACTAAAAAGTAATCATTTTTTCACTAATACAAAAAAAGTTTGATAAACAAGCAGGGTCGACTCCGATTATCTGGAGGGTCGGCTCACTACAAGAAAACAGCTATTTTCTGACGCCCTAAAGCCCTCACAAACGCCCAAAATCCGTCACAAAGTCATAATTTTGTGACGACTTTGTGACGGCCAAAATCTGTCAAGAAAACGGTCGTGGGAAAGTTTGTGACGGCCCAGGTCGTCACAAACTAAGTGACGACACTTAGTGACGGCCAAGGTCGTCGCAAAATGCTAAGGACAGCTTTTCTGACCATGATTTAGTGACGGCTTAGGTCGTCGCAAATTTCAAATTAGTGACGGCTTAGGTCGTCACAAAGTATGTGTCAGATTTCGTCACAAAGTTTTGGCTTATTTTGTGACGGCTTAGGTCGTCACAAAATTCGTCACTAACTTTTTTTAAAAAATAATTATTTTAATTGTTTTATTAATTATTTTTCAAAAATAAATTAATTAATTATTTAAAAAAACCATAAAAAACGTTTTTTTTTTTACATATATTAAAAAATAATATATCATCATTTTTAATTTTAAATATTTTTAAAAAATAATTATTTTAATTATTTTATTAATTATTTTTCAAAAATAATTTAATTAATTATTTAAAAAAAACATAAAAAACGTTTTTTTTTTTAGATATATTAAAAAATAATATATCATCATTTTTAATTTTAAATATATAATAAAACATTTATTAAATTTTTAACACAATAATAATATAAAATAAAATGTTTATTAATTAATCTTCGAAAATAATTATTATATCATAAAAAGTTTATTAATTAATCTTCGAAAATAATTTACTTAATGAATTTTTTTATTATATAGTTTTTATTTAAATATTTAAATTAAAATTAAAGTATAGAATAAATTAAAATATCACGATTTAACTATATGATATACAAAGTTTATACTATGTGACATACAAAGTTTTAACTAATTCACTAGATTTTTTTTTTTTACAATATGGTAATAATTTTCTTTACAATATGGTAGTTTAGAATAAATATGGCGGTTTACTAACTATTATCACATACTTGTTTAATTATCATATAAATAATTTCATTTCAAAAGTAATTTACTAGTAGTTTACAAACTTGACATACAAAGTTTATTTTACATACAAAGTTTTAACTAAATGACATACAAAGTTTTAATTTTTAATTCAAATAAAAAAAATACAGCAGCAAACATATTTTGATTTATATACAAATATTTATTAATCTAAATTATATTACTTACTTGGTATGTAGAGTAGTGTCTTACTTGAAGTTTACAAAGCTAAACTCCAAATAATACCAACCGATGAATCAACCGTCGAATCAAACAGCAATATCTAAATCAAAATCAACAAAAAAAAATGTTTCAGATATATCAAACCAAATATCAACAATAAAAATAAAAGTAGTTTTTTTTTCGAAATTAAAAATAGTTTTTACGAAATAAATAAAAGTAGCTTTTTTTTAATAAATAAAAGTTTCAGCAATACCTATTTTTTTTTACGAAATTAATAAAAATGTAGCTCTTTTTGGACGAAAATAAATAAACATGAAAAAAGTTTATGACTTGTAAAATAATATAATTAAACTTAACAAAATAAAATTATACTTACTAGTTATGTCAAGCAATGTCAACATATTCAACTCCCAACAGCAGCAAGATGAACCAAGCTACATTTTCTACATTAAAATTTAAAAATAACAATTAATATAAATACACAATATCATTCAAATATTAACATAAACAAATATCAAAGAGGAGAAAACACTTACATTTTATTACAAATCAAAACTTTGAAGAAGAACAAAAAACTAAGAAAAAGTAGAAGTTTTAGTAAGATGTTGGAGAAAATTTTAGTGAGAGTAGAAATTTTAGTAGAAATTTTACTAAGTGTTGCAAATGAAATGAGAATAAGGAAATATATGGATTAATGCTGCAAAGGTAACATGACCGTTACACGGGAGAACGCGCAATTAATTTTTTTTTTGACCAACACTTAGTGACGGAAATTTCCGTCACAAAGTGTTTTGCTTTGCCCAAGACCTGCAGCAGTCAGAGCTGTCCAACGACTCTTTTTTTTTTTGAACGCGTCAACCGTTTGTGACGGAATTTTCCGTCAGAAAATTCGTCCAACCTTTGCGACGACCTTAGTCGTCAGTAAATTCATAATTTGTGACGGATTTTTCCGTCAGTAACTCTTTGACGGATTTTTTTATTTTTTGTTTTTTTTTAAACTTTGTGACGAATTTAATTATTTATTGACGGACCTGGCCGTCACTAATTTACAGACGGCCTAGGCCGTCACTAATTGATATATGCATTTCGTCAAAAAATTAAGGAATTCTTGTAGTGGCTTAAATATTAAAAATAGATCCATAGTAAAATAGCTTAAAATTTTTAAAAGTACAAAAAAATTGCAATGTTGGAGCCTGAACCAAGGATCTTGCGCACACAAAAATCACAATCTACCACTAATCTATTGATGCACATATAATATTTAATAAAAATTGAAAATATATAACTACTAATATAGGAAGATCTCAAAATTTAGATGCCCTAAAATTTTTCGGAAATTTAGACGCCCGATGCCGTGGCACATGTGTATAGCCGCCCCTGATGAAAATAAGAGAGATGGAAAGTTTGGAGTAGGGGTGATCGCGGTGCGGTTTGGTTCGGTTTTGAGCATAAAAGTCATCCTAACCGCGAGATAAAAATGCATGCGGTTCGGTTCGGTTGGTTTTAAAAGGTCATCCAAACCAAACTGAACCAAACCAATGCGGTTAGGATCGGTTCGGTTGTTGCGGTTTATAGCATAACATTTATGTACCAAACAATTTTAAACATCCAAAAAAAAACTTGAATTTCCTAAATAACATTAAAGTACCAATACAAGTTGTTTATCCAAAATAACATCACAATACCTTACAATTTTAAATATTCAAAAAATAATAATTAAAGTTTCAAAATAACATCATAATACCGATAAAAGTTGTTGATCTAAAATAATATTACAACATCAAAGTAACATTACAATTCAAAAAATAAAATTAACTTAAAGTTCCATTAATTTGGTGGATTGACTTAGTAATTGGGCTATGTATATTGGAATATAATAAAAACTTAATGTGGTTTTAGTGGTATTGGAATATAATAGAAGCTTAATGCGGTTTTAGCGGTTAACCGCGGTTTTTGTGGTTTTTGCGGTTCGCGGTTCAATAGAAAAGTCATCCAAATACATCCAAACCAAATGCGGTTTTTGCGGTTTTCGGTTTGGATTGGTTCGGTTTGCGGTTTTACTTTTGGATTGGTTCGGATATGATCACCCCTAGTTTGGAGAGAGATAAAGAGGAAAAAGAAATAGATTATCTAATTTCATACAAACGCACACATGTATATGTGAAGCTTTTGAAACTATAATATTTCTTACAAAAGCTTATATCTATGAATATTTTTTAAACCGTAATACTTTAATCCTAATTTATTATAGGTTTAATTAATTCGTTGGTCTCTTAAAAATATTTTTGGTTTCACATTGATCCCATAAAGAAAAAAAGTTTTGCTTTGGTCCCTTAAAAACATATTTGTTTGTCATTTTGGTCCAATCCGCTAGTTTTTGGCAAAAAAACATTAAATTTAAGTCCAATATAAAATCTATTAATCTAGATAGTGGACCAATATGAAACTAGATAAGGACAAATATAAAACCTATTGATGTGTAATCTAGATCATTTATATTATTAAAAAAGGGTAAAGTTGGAATTTTAAAAAAAGAAGTTAGATTAAGGGTTGAGATGTAAAAATTGAGGAAAAAAAGAGAGGAGAGAATCCATTCTGAGGAGACCAATATGACAAAGTTAACATTTTCTACAAAAAAGTTAACACAAGGGACCAATGTGAAAAGCAGAGATACTTTTAATGAACCAAAGCGAAATTATTTTTCTTTATGAGACCAATGTAAAACAAAAAATATCATTAAAGACCAACAAACTAATTAAACCTTAATTATACTATAAAACAAAAATAGAGTGAAAAAATGCGAGATCATCCCAAATACTAATATGCATTATTGTCCTCCTCGAATCATTCCTCCACTATATATAGAGGAGTATGCTCAATAAATATACACAAATTCTATCTTGTCACATTTGTACTATTGATTTTATTATAATAACTTGAACGATGAATTATTTATAATTTACAAGTAGATTGGACTATCTCCTTCGTTATCATTTACATCTCTCTATCTCTCTCTTGATTTCACTCTCTCTTAATAGTATTTTTTTGACTCATTCTTATTATTATTTTAAAACCTTTTATTGAAAAGAGAAGTTGAAATTTTGCTTAAAAAAAAAAAAGAGAAGTTGAAATTTAGAGAAAAATATAGAGGAACGAACGATGTAAAGAAGAATAAAAAAGAGAATCAAAATCACTCTCACTTCTAAATTATCCCTCTTTCTCAGTCTACCCGGGATCAATCATATTTTTTTTCTATATTAAACAGAGTATTAAATCATATAATATTTTTTTTCATATTATAAAAGTAACTATCAAATTCTTGTTTTTGACATTATTTTATTTTAATCCAAATTGATTCATTATTTCCATTTTTTTCTCACTTCTTTATTTATTTCTTTAAAATCAAATACAACAAAGGAAGCAGCGCAGTAGAATAATAAGTTACGAAGCATGAACACTTCTTCAATTAATCGTGTCATGTGTTAGGCATATGTCGGTATTCCACACTAACACTTATGATTATATTTAATTATATTACTTTCTTAAATTATTATCAATATTAATTTATCAGTGTCGTGTTGTCCAATATCCATGTCAATGCTCACATAAATAGTCATAGAGGCGAGTACAAAAAGATAATTGTCCCGTTGAGGGATTGTTTTGGCTTGTATTGAATGAAAGTAACGACTATTAAGTTAAGACTTAAGCTTGCGATAGGGAAGCGATTAAACAAAAGGCGGGTTCTACGGTGCGAGACTGTCCCATATCTCTCATGGGTGCATGTGCATAACTTAGAAAATGAATCTAAACCGTTCATTGAAAAAGGTGCATGATGCATGTACTGTACATTATCATTGTTCTTGTTATCTTCTTCATAAATATAATCAAATATATAAATTTAAAATTATTTTTGAAGTGTTATTTAAAAATATATTTTGAAGTGTTATATATATATAATTGAGTCAGCTCATAAACCAAATGAGCCGAACTATATATAGCTCAAGTTCAACTCATTTAATTAACAAACTTAATAATTTGTCCAAGTTTGGCTTATTTGGTTCATGAACCAAGTTCAACGAATCAATTATCGAATCGAGTCTTGAACTTTGTTCGAGTTGGTTCGGTTCATTGTCAGTGGTTGGAGGAAAAGGAGATGGAGATGAAGTTGGAGGAAGATGAGTTATTTCTAGATTTGAGATTTTGGGAGAAAAAGAATTTTCATTTGGATGAAAATTAAATTTATGTTTTGAAAAATGATGATTAGTGTTTTCCTGGATTTTTTTATGGAACTTAATTTACGTTTTTTTAATTGTAAATAATGATAGTAATTTTATTGTAAAAAATAGTAATTTAAAATTTCAAAAGTGAATTAAAAAAAAAGTAAAAAGTCAAGGTCAAACAAAAGGAAATAAATATCATACAGATGTATCACAATAAGATCTATAGACATTTAATTGTTGTTCATGGGTGAGAGATATGAGATGCTCTCTCACCCTAGCCTAGCCTGAGCCTAAACAAAAATACAATCCTTTTTTCTACTCGTCTTATCTACGCAAAATAAAAGTGGACACGCGTCACCCATGCTCTTCACTCACAAAACGCAGTCGTTTCCCGCTGATTTTTTTCCCATTTCTCTGTTCGAAGCTCAAACTTCACTTCACACACAGATAGTTAGTTCAGACGGAAACGATAATGGTAGTTTTTGGCGGGAAAAAGGTTCATCAAATTGTCACCGGCATCGGTAGCAACGGCCTTGGCCAGGTAGTCGTCGCCGTCGCTTTCTCCTTCCTTGTTCGCATCTTCTCCGCTCCCGGTCCCGCTCTCTTACCGGAGAACGACGATGATATAGACGACGATGTTCCAAACAACGATTCACCCGACGGTGAAACCCCTACTCCCACCGGAAAGGTCACGCCGGTCACAATCCGTTGGAATAATATTAATTGCTCCATTTCTGATAAATCCTCCAACTCCGTGAGTTTCTATTCCTTCTCTTTCTCATTTTGTCCCTTCATTTCGTAAGTTCTGAAGTTCTATTTGGTTGCGCCGAGAAAATTAGAATATAGCAGTGACAGTGAGAGGAATTTTTTTTTTTGTATTAGCTTTGGATATTTGTTTTATTGTTGCATGCACATTGTTAAACACTTGTTATAGTTCTGTTGCTTTATTGAGATTTTGATTTTAATTTTTTTCTTCTAAGTTTGAATTTGGTGAATTGTGAAATGAATAGGTGAGGTTTTTGCTTAAAAATTTGAGTGGAGAAGCTAAACCAGGAAGATTATTAGCGATAATGGGGCCTTCAGGTTCAGGGAAGACAACATTGCTTAATGTTCTTGCTGGTCAACTGGCAGCGTCGCCTCGGCTTCATTTGAGTGGCCTTTTGGAGTTCAATGGAAAGCCTAGTTCTAGAAACACTTACAAGTATGTTTGTTCGATTGTTCGATAGGAATTTGTGTTTGCAGATGTTTTTGTGATATATATCTTTGAAGCTTTGTTTGAAGATCAATTGAAATGTTGCTGTAGGTTTGCTTATGTGAGACAGGAGGATCTATTCTTCTCACAGCTTACTGTGAGGGAAACATTGTCTCTTGCTATAGAATTACAGCTTCCCCACATATCTTCTGTTGAAGAGAGGGATGAATATGTCAACAATCTCCTTTTCAAAATAGGCTTGGTGAGTTTTTCTATTCATGTATTTTGTTTTGGTCGCTGAGTAGTTTCTGGTTTTTAAGTAGGTTTTTTCAACAAGCCTTTATATCTTTCCTTGAAGATTGAATTTTGGTTCATCAATTATGATTGACTACTGCTATTATATCTGTTTTATGCCTTCCATATTTCGATGCTTGCCCACCATTCTTACAAGTTCCAAAAATAAAAATCACTATCAAAATTACTTGTGTATTTTGTTTAATTATTTTTAGCGTTCCTATTTCAGATTCACAATTGACAATGTGTTAGTCTCATTGGATAGTCCTATGTTACTGATATCCCTTTGGCATCTGTGTGCTTTTTCTTCAAAAGGTCAGCTGTGCTGATACTAATGTTGGTGATGCAAAAGTTCGCGGAATCAGTGGCGGCGAAAAGAAACGTTTATCCTTGGCATGTGAACTGCTTGCGAGCCCATCTGTTATATTTGCTGATGAACCCACAACAGGTAAGCATGCACATGTAGAATTGCTTTGCACTGGATTGAAATTTGCTTACGGTATAGGGCATATGCATGGCTGACATAGGATTAATATAAACTTTGTGCACAAAAATAAAAGAAAAGAAGAAATTATTAAGAAATTCATCTTGTGGTACAACTTGTTTGTACCGTACAAGAATTTCAATTTGAATATGCTATATTGTTTGTGCATATCAGGAACCCACAATGCTAATAGAGAAAAGAAAAAATAATGATTTCATTTCTTGACTGTTAATGAACAGAATGAAGGGAAATATATATCTAAATCTAATGGTTTATTTTTTCACAACTGAGCACTTGCTTGGTCCTTTGATGATCAAACTCTTGCTTTTTTATATTTGTTTATCTAAATAACCCCGTCTGAGAAACTAACTGTTCTAACTCTCTAAGTTAACTAACTCCTCTGTGTTCCCTTAATTATTGGATTGCTTCTCACAATAAGAAAAAGTCTGTTTTACTATAAAACTTACTCTTTTCTCAGCATTCACTATACTTTCTTTGAACCCTGTTATATAGGACTTCTTTAGACTTTACTCATGGTTTAACATGTTTTGCAGTGCTCCAAGTTAGGAAAAGTTTTCAGTATCATAATGCTTATTGGTTTGAGGGATATGATATGTATATGATGACCCACATATTTGTACTTTTTTATACAGATACAATATTGGTTACATCATTTTAACAACTTCTTACTGATGTAATATTGGTTACACCATTTTACTGAAAAATTCCGTTAAGCCACTATTTATCAAAGATTAAAGTTCCATTTTTATCATTTAACGCACAGGACTTCTGAATTACATTTCAAGTGTTTAATGGACTACCTGACTAGTAATAACTTCGTTTCTGTATAATTAAAAATAAAATGAAAACAAATAAACTCTCATGACTCCATGCGGTCATGTGGGTATTCTCTTCTCAATAATGTATTAGTCATGTCATTCCTCAATTTCTTCCTTTTTTTTTCTTTCCAAGATATTGATATATTCAAACGCTAGCGAAACAATACTGGGTGAGTTGGCCAATTGTGAAAATGCAACAAACCCCATTAACTATGGGTTAATTTCAGAGAACTCCCTTGTGACTCGAAACTCAATAGCTCATCTCATCCAACTTATGACCCTGCGTATTGACTCCTTACAAAGGGGATTTTCCTGCATACTCAATAGAGGTTGATATTACACCAAGACTGCACAATTTAATTTGTTTAGGGAGTCATTTTTTTGTGTTGAATCACAATAGGTCTTTCTAACACTATACTGGAGGGGGTTCCTCGTGTATTAGCCTCTATAGTGTAAAAATAATATATGCACTGATAGAACATCCTTTCTTCCTTTGATGGTTCTTATTGCAAAACTCTTGTTTTCTTTTATTGAGTGATAATGCATAAATGGCTTCTCCATTAACTGCTGCCATACATGGTCAATTTTTATAGAGAATTATAACCTTGCTCTCTCTCTCTCTCTCTCTCTCTCCCCACTTATTTTGTCATAAAGTTACTTTCAGGACTTGATGCCTTCCAGGCTGAGAAGGTTATGGAAACTCTACGACAACTTGCACTCGATGGTCATACTGTAATTTGCTCTATACATCAGCCAAGAGGTTCAGTGTACACCAAATTCGATGACATTATCTTGCTAACTGATGGTTCCCTTGTTTATGCTGGTCCTGCTGGTGATGAACCATTGGCATACTTCTCAAAATTCGGGTCATTGTCTTAACCTAATTTACGTTTTTCCGTCATGCATTCTTAAGCTTGACTGTTAATTTTGAACAGTAGGTTGATAATTTTTTATGAAACAGGTACCACTGCTCTGATCATGTTAATCCTGCAGAATTTTTGGCCGATCTTATATCCATAGACTACAGTTCTTCTGATAGTGTCTATTCCTCACAAAAAAGGATCAATGGGCTTGTTGAGTCATTCTCACAAAGACTGTCTACAATAATATATGCTACACCGATTACTCTAGATGATCTCTCAAAAAGTAGGAAGAGAATCCGCAAGAGGACTGTAGAAAAAAGAAAAGGGGGATGGTGGAAGCAATTCTGGTTGCTTCTTAGACGAGCATGGATGCAGGTCTTCCTTTTTCATTTCATTGTCTTTCTACTTATTGGAATGACTGAACTTGGGTATATTGCATGATAGAACTTGTGTGTTGTTTTCCTTCTTTCCCGCAAACAAATTTGATCTGTCTTAAGGAAAGACTTATGAGGCTTGATTAAGTCATATGACAAGACATAATCACAATAGTGGTATTACTGTTTATTGTTTTCAAATTTTGTACTTTGTGAAGTAAAAATTATTTCTTTGTATAACACTAACAGCTTCAACCATATCGCCTACTGTCTTTATATTCTTTACCCCCCCTGGTCACTAGATATTAGATAGCCTTATAGTTTTGGAATGTAAAAAAGGCTGATTTATATCTTGCACTGTGTAAGGAGAATTAAACTTATTTCTCATTTTTTGATCCATGTTTATTCGGTTGACTAGGCTTCCCGTGATGCACCTACCAACAAAGTTCGGGCACGGATGTCAATTGCATCAGCAATTATCTTTGGGTCAGTTTTTTGGAGAATGGGAAAATCTCAGACTTCAATACAAGACAGAATGGGATTGCTTCAGGTTTGTGATGTTCTTTATTCCTGCGAGCTTATTTCTCATAGGTCTGCTGCTAATATGCATTGTGGAACAACTTTCAACTGTTTTTATGCTATATATTCTATTTTGATCTACTATGACCATATAAAATAATGTCTATATGCAAACTTGTATATCACTGGCTGTTGTGGAATAGTGGAATTTATCATGCTTATTAAATTTGTTCTTCTATGTGATAATGTTCTAGAAGTCATCTTCAGATACCGTGCTTTGTGGCTCTTAACTTCTTAATCATATGATTTTTTGTATAGACACTTTCTGCAAATATGTGTTTGTGTTGTGTGTAGCTCAGACATATTTTATAAGGTTCAAGTTCTTAAAGTATTAGTGAATTTTCACTTATTATTAACCTAAGGTAAAATTGAAAATAATCAAATATTATGGGGACCTTCAATTAATTGTGAATCCAGTAGACTTGACCACTGGAGGAGTTCCATCTTTTATTGTAATCATCTCAACATCCATTTTAATTCCTTCTAGGTTTAAACTCAAAAATCTAAAATTCTTGTTATTATAAGTGACAGTTTCACTTGGCTAAGTTTGCTTCCTGAATCACGTGGATGGCATTCACAGGTTGCTGCAATAAACACAGCTATGGCTGCTCTCACCAAGACTGTAGGCGTGTTTCCGAAGGAACGATCAATTGTTGATAGAGAACGTGCTAAAGGCTCCTATTCCTTGGGCCCCTATCTGTTTTCAAAACTGTTGGCTGAGGCTCCCATTGGAGCAGCATTTCCATTAATGTTCGGTGCTGTTTTATACCCAATGGCACGACTTCATCCCACTTTGATGAGGTCAGTTTCCTTTAGTCGCTTTGAGCTAATATAGTTTGAGTCAGTTCTCAATTTCTTTTCATTTTATTTTGCTTGTTTTTTGGGTAGTAGATTGAATTTTTTAGTACTGCTTATACAATAAATGACTTTTTGGGTAGATTAATGCCATTGTTTCATTCCAAGGTTCATTTATATTGTTCAAAATCCCAAAGGCATAGGGGTACTCTTATACGTAGGTGATGAATAAACGTTCTATATAAGCAGAAATTACAAATTAAATATTTTTCATTTTTCTCTTGGTTTTTGTTGTCTTCAGTATAAAAGAACCAAAAAAGTAAAAATGCAAGGGAAATAAGTTCTTTCTCTATGCCTGTCTCTTCACTCACCTGCTTTGTGTCTTAACCATCACGAGGGCTTTATGCATTATTATAGTTAATTATTCCCATCTCATTATAACTGATGATTTTGACATTTTAGATTTGGGAAATTCTGTGGAATCGTTACTGCAGAATCTTTTGCTGCATCTGCAATGGGTCTTACTGTTGGTGCTATGGTTCCAACCACCGAAGCAGCAATGGCAGTAGGCCCCTCTCTTATGACAGTTTTTATAGTATTTGGTGGCTACTATGTCAACACCGAGAATACCCCAATTATCTTCCGATGGATTCCTAGTGTTTCTCTTATTAGATGGTAAGCACAATTCTGATTTATTAATAATCAAGGGGAGTTAACTTTCACCTACATAATCCGAAATACGAAACAAAACATTATTGAGTCAAAGTGCTAAGCATCATTGCAAACTTTAATATATGTTTCTCAGACTCTCATACTAATAAATACCAATGCACACTTTCAGGGCCTTTCAAGGACTTTGCATCAACGAATTTCATGGTCTTCAATTTGATCATCAGAATTCATTTGATATTCAAACCGGAGAACAGGTGAGAAGCCACAACCTTTTTAATTTCACCTGGAACTAAGATCGTTTGATTGTCAAAAAAAAGATCGTTTGATAAAATTATGTAAAATACTGCTATATTATGACCAGGATGCATGAGTGAGGTGAAAAAGCTAAACCTTTGAGGCCATGGCACCAGTTTTTACTCAAGTTTTTATGTTTTAATATTACTGAAATATAGTTGTTCCTGGAGCAGTATTGCGTGTGCTCTTGTACCATCAAATTTGTGATAAATTTAGAAACTAATATATCAATCAACCATTTGTCTGAGTTAAATTAAATTAAAATTGAATTATAATCTACTGTCAATATTTCTTGGATAACTTTTTGTAGAAGAGACATAATCACAGAATCATATAAGATACTTTCCTGGTTTTCCATTGTCAGTATACGGGGAAAGATTAGTTATTTAATTGAGTGTGCTTTCTTTGATCTGTTTCATTTTCTTATCCCTTTCTCTCTTTCCAGGCACTAGAGCGTCTTTCCTTTGGAGGAAGTACAATTAGGGATACGTTGTTAGCGCAAAATAGAATATTGTTATTTTGGTATTGCACCACCTATCTTCTCCTTGAGAAAAACAAGCCCAAATACCAGCAACTTGAAACAACCCCTCCTATCCACGGCAAACCGTATTTAAAACCCGAGGAGTTAAATTCTGAACAAGTTGATCAGACACATGAAGCACCTGAGGTCAGCCAAACTGGTTCCGAGTCCGACGAGCCCCTTGAGTCAACTGAAGCAGGCCCTGTTGGCTCTTTTATCCTGGAAGGTTTGTAATCAGCTGGGCACTAGTGCTGTTCTTATCAGACATTCATCTATTTATTAATTTATCTAATACAGGTGCTCAGTAGAGTGATATCTTTGCAAGGGATGACCTACAATTACTAAGAAGTCAGCCGATTCCTATAGAACAAGGCCACAATCACTGATGTCCACAATGTCATTATTGGACATCCAAAACACCAGCTACATATTCTTACCTGCTGTAATAATAAACAGTGACAGTGGATAATTTTAAGCAGATTCATGTTTGGTTCATTTAATGAAAGGGACTATTTTTCATTCGGCGATCGGAACATGTGGAAATTGTCTATGCAATCATTTTTTCTTGATTGTGAATAGTGCCATGACTAATGATGCGTGAAAATTGAGGCAGGAAGGTTTCTTTTGTATGAACCTAGTTTAAAATTGACCTAGTGGACACTAACATTCTAGACTTTGATATTTCTTGCACAATGTTGAAGCATTTTTGGGTTGGTAATCAAGTTACAAGCTCACCTTTTCAATTTAGCATTTTTAATCATTTTTAGTCTTGTTTTAGTAATTTTTTAAATACTTTTTTTATATGAAAAGTGACATCATGTTCAATAAATTAATCAAGGCTACTAGCCATTTGACGTATCAAATCAACATTGTTTTTATATTGCATCGTAACGTTTGCGGCTTTGCCTCATGATAGTTGATTTAAAAAATTATATTTGTCTTGCAATACTATATGATGATGATATCATTGATTTGGACTGGAAACAAATCCAACGTGATACAAATAGTAAGATTAAGATAAGTAGGTTCTTTGCTTTGGCGTAAGGAAGATTCAATTTAATCTACACGCTTCTTCCAATAACAAATTAATCTCTCTTTCTTGGAATTAAGCTCTATTTTACGCCCCAACTTCCACTCCACCGTCCTTATAAAGTTACAATAATGTAACCTTGTAACAACAGAACACACGCACAATATAGTTGGCACCGTCTTATACATAATCAACCCCATACAAATAATTCACAATACCTTTCCAAACGCAAATTTAAGTTCAAAGCTAGCTATTGCTTTCTTGCATTGCAAGTTACAACCCTTTATCACTTTGAAGCCTTTTCAAGTCCAAGAAATGCAAACATCTCTAAGCTCATTTGTGCTTCTATCAATCCCTTGTTCAAGCAATATAAAGCGTCAAAGTACACCATTCATTAAAAATAATAAAAACAGTTTTTTTATCTATGCATCAAAAAGAGACTCATTTGGCCAACATTATGATGGAAAATTGGTGGATGAGAACATGATAATTCTTAGAATGAGAATCCGTGAGATTGAGATGATGGAAACAAAGAATGAAACTCCTTCTGGTTGGACTGAATGGGAGAAGAAGCATTTTGAGAATTATGATTCGGATGTATGTGATGGAGTTGGATTGTTGCAAAGAATGTTGATGAACACTAGACCTGGCTTGGTTGTGGGTATATTAGCTCTTATTATGCTAAGCATGTCAATGTCCATGTCACTACTTGTGGTTCAACTGGTTGAGTTGGCTAAGGGAAACATCATATAAAAATAACTTAATGCTCAATCGAATTTTAGTACTAAACGTTCTGTCAAATATGCCATGGATTAGTAGTGTCACACATGTTGTTTGATGCTTTTATTTTTTATAATACAAAGATTATTTAATTTGATCATACTTTTATTGTATCAATTCCATGTATCCAAAAAAATAAACAATTTTATTTCCGATTGATTAATCTCTCGAGGTAATTGAAATTCATTTAAATGGTTGACTTCTCTCAACAAATATTTTTCATGTGCACCGATTAAGAATCAAACTTATGACCAATTAGTTAAGGGACCTAAACATTCACTACTCATGTCACATGTTGTTGGCGGCCTAATTATATTTTAGTCTCTTATAGAATGATGAACAATTTGGCCACAAAATTTTAGTTTTATTCTCCTAATTTTAAACATATAAAGAAAAAAAAATCATTTTTGAAAAGAAAAAAAAAAAGTGTTTACAATTAAATTGCAACAAATGTGTCAAAGGATAAACAATATCAATTTTAAGTCATGTTATAATAACTACTCTGAACATTATTTAAAGAGTCGGAATTCAAACTCAAAAATTTGTACTTCTTTCTTTATGTTTATAGTGTTGAAAGTCTAGCCACTAAAGATTATTAAAAAGAAATCAATTTTAAAAAATGATTATTTTTCTGATAAATAGTAGTAGATCAAAAGCACAATTTAGTAAAAAAAGAAATTAGTAGATTTCATTAAAAAGAGAAGTAGTTCTAGACGGTTAGCCATGCATGGTTTGGTATTTAGTTTCGTAAGATTCCCATGTTAACAAACACTTATTTAAAGAGCATGAGTCAACTGGACCTATATGGCCAACACTTTTGATGTTTGCAAATTAAATTTCCATTAATTATTGCCCTTCATGGTAATAGAAAAGTCGACCATACTAATCAACATCATCAATACTACGTAGTTCAATTCAATAATACTATAATACTACTAAGAAATACATACAGATAAGATCAAAAGAACCTAAAGCTAAAAGTTGAAATTAACAAAAAGCGCTTAGTTTTTTTTGAGTTACATTTTTTTTTTTGGATATATACTTTGAGAAATAGAAAAATACTTATGGGGCGAATTTCGGTCTACCAATTGAGCTAAACTCACGGAACGAATTTAAGATTATTCTATTATTTATTTTAAGAGGTGAAATTATGAGTGATAAATTACATGACAAAAAAACGCAGTGTAATAAAAAAGTTTAACTATATTTATACTATACTTAATGATGTTATTTCAAAATTATTCTTTAATTACTTTTTTTTAATGACACCTTTACTACATAGAACAAGTTTCTAACTTTCTATGAAGGATACTTTTTTTTGCGTCAAAAAAAAATGAAGGATACTTTTGAAAAAACTTCTATTTCATTTATGAGACCAAAAAAATCAATTGCATTTTTCAAAAGTTAATTGTTTTTGTTTGATAAAAAAAGTTAAGAACTTTTGTTTTTCTTTCAAAAGTTGTTTTCTGTGGTAAGTTCTCACACAATAAGCTCCGGTAATACAAAATTTAGAAGTAAGTAAAATATCTCATTATTAATGGTTCTAACTTGAAGTCAAATTTTTTGTCAAAAAAAACTTGGAGTCAAATTTAAGCTCTTCTAAATAATTTTATTTTCGGGCTATAACCCACTTTGTAATAAAAAAAAGAGTCAGAAGGTAGTAACTAGCAAGGGTGTATTTGATTTGTTAAAAGTTAAAAAACTGGACGGGATAATTTTGTTGTACTTTATTTGATTTAGAAACTATCTATGATACTAGGAGATAGTCTTGTATAGGTACATGTGTTTGGGCATAAAAGTTAGACACACACTCATAAATCACAAAAATTAAAAGAAAATAAAATAGTCACATCAATTAATATAACTTTAATAATTTTTTATTTAATTTTTTAATTTGATGTGAGCGTGCCTAAAATTTAGGTGTTGTAGTTGTGCCTATAGAAGACTTTCTCATGATGCTAGACAAAATAATAGGTAATAAGGGACAAAACAAAAACAAGATTTTTTGTCCATCACTTAATCACGGAACAACAATTTTTTCATAGTATAACTATAAAAAACATAAAAATATTACTATCTTATTTTATCCCGTATTTAATGTTGGGTCTTATTAACGAGTGTACCCGAAACACTCTTTAAACATTACATTTAAAGATATTGTTTCTTCAAAAAGTGAAACAATTCAATTTCAATATATTTACTTCACACATTTCCTTACAAGTTTCACAAAAATTTAAAAGAGAAATTCTTACATAGACACAACTATTTAGGCACAAAATTTAGGCATACTTACATAAATTAATAAAATTAAAAGAAGAATAAAATTATCACATCAATTTATATCACTTCAACTTCTTTTTCTTTAATTTTTTTTCTTCTTATGAATGTGTCTAACACTTTTATTTATATTTGTGCCTATAAAAATATTTTGTCAAAAGAATATGTAGTATCAATAATATGTTTTGGTACGTATTTATATATTTTTCAATTACAAAGCTTCTCGATTTGAAATTAAAAAACTAATTAATAAACTTATCGGCATGGTCCTGGCACTTGCGTCACTTTTGTAATTCGACGAATGGGCAAATCAAAATTCAAAACACGTTTTGATGATGATTATTGGAAGCTAAGAAATGTTCTGTCATATATATAGGGGAAACAACGAATAGCTAAAAAACACGGTTCTGCCAATTTTTTTTTAATAAAACAACATTCCTTATTACAATTATAAATTACTGCTTTTGCAAAAAAACAAAAAATTATAAACTACTTAGAAAATTTCACACAAATTAAGAATATAGTTAATTTTGTATATAAAAAAAATGAATAATATTGAGTTATTTTAGAAAATTAAATTAGATTTAAGGATTTTGTTGGAGCTATAATTCTCCCTCTCTCTTATAGTCTCGCAGTCTTTGAGCATTGACATGTTCCATTATGTATTAATATTAAAAAAAAAATTAAAAAAATAGAGCAGAAAAATAGTAAATTATTTATTAGGTTGGCTTAATTACAATTTTGATCTCCTGTTTTATCTTGTTCACGAAATTGGTTCGGTCAATTTTTTTTAGTTTTTTTATTGTTCAGTTAAAATTTTAATCCAAGTAGTATTTCAAGGATGAGAGTAATATTAATTAATTAATGATAACAAGATAGAACCTTCCCCAAATGTATTATAAATATGATACATGATTGCTCTCTTTCCTTCCAATACCATCATCATACCAACCAAATCAACATTTTCCAAACAAGACAACAACATAAACCAAATCACAACAATATCAATATGCAATCCAATTCTTTGATAAACTCAACCCAATTATTCCATCAATTTTCATCAACCAAATCAAATGGTTCAAATTGCAAAAAAACCAAATATTTTACTCCAATTATGGCTTCCAAAAAAGGATCAGCTGACCCAAATTTTGGGGGCAGATTAGTTGATGAGAACATGATAATCCTAAGGAAAAGAATCCATGAGATGAACATGATTGAGAAGAACTATGAAGTACCTTCTAATTGGATGGAATGGGAAAAAAGTTATTATGCAAACTATGATTCAATCATATGTGAAGCAATGGGAATTTTGCAAACACAATTGATGAATACTAGGCCAAGTGTTGCTCTGGGGGCTATGGCTTTTGTTGCAATTAGTGTCCCAACTTCCTCTATTCTTATTTTTCTTCATCTATTAGAATTAGCTAAGTCTATTTTAGCTGGGATTCATCTTGTTTAGCTAGCTTTTGATGTGATTAATTAATTTAATGTTTTGAATTAGTGGTTTCGTATTTGGAAAAAAAACCATCTAGTTCATTTCAAATTTATATTTTGGGATTATATGTTATACAAACTAAATACTAATTGTTGTTACTTTTGATTTATGAAATAACAATCTTATATTGTTTTTGCTATTTGATTAATTATTTTGATACCAGCTCATTTTATTTGACAAAATCTCGAAATACATCAATGAAGCTTAAGTTAATAATATTGAACAAGGATTATTTTGTGAGTGGAAAATATTTCTTCCGAAGAAAAAACCGGATCATTAGTTGACCCAAAGCTAGATCTACATCTTATACTGTGAATAACTTTATAGTGATTTCAATGTAATATTAGATGACTTTTAAAAACGCAAATGCTAACAAATACTTTTGGGGCATTCTTTTAGACATTAAATAGTAAGTTTTTCATAATTTTTTTATAGGAATTTGTAAAGTTAATGCACTGAAAATTATAGTGTTTAATTTTTTGAATAATTTTTTTAAATGAAATGTTTAAAGAGTGTTCCAGAGTATTCATTAACAAGACTCAAATAAAAATAACTATAGAAAAACTATAGTAGAGGTATGACATGTAGAGCTGTAAAAAGGTCGGTCCGACCCGACCCAGAAGACCAAAACATATAAAAGGGTTTAAGTGAGTCGGTCCGTTAATGCCCAAAATTCGGACTTAAGTAATGTTCTATGCAATCACTAACTACGTGCAGTTGTGTAGTCATTGATTTTTGACTACCTAATCAAAATCAGACGGTCCGCAATAAAAAAATATTCTGATTTTAAAAAATCTGACACGAAATCCAAATCTCATGTCTTAATTTTCCTTCAAATTCCTTTCTCCATTGTGGCTCATATCAATAGATTCATTCTATGCGTTGGGATATGTTGTTTTCGGTATCGTCACCTTTTTCAGCCTTTAGGCTTGATTGGGTAAGTAATGGAAAATTTGAGATTTTTATAAATCTAGTAAATGTATGAATTGTGTTATTTTTTTTTTAAATGTTGAATGTTTAACGAAGATGATTTTGGTTTGTTTGAATTTATTTATGTTGATGATGATTTTGAAAGTACTGGGGTTATTGTTGAAGATGGTGATGCATATGATAAAAAACATGTTTTTAAAAAATACTATTATTTAATTAAAAAATTTAGCATTAAGAAGGAAAATAGATATAGGATTTAATTTATATGCACTGACAGTGTAAAATAATTTTACACTGTCAACCAATAACAACCATATATTCCGCCATATCACCCACTTTACCCCACTATCTTTATATGACATGGAAGTTTAAATCATTTTTATTGGTTGCATGTGTAAAATAATTTTACACTGACAGTGCATAACAATTAAACTCAAATATTTAAACCTTGAACCATATTTATCTATAATAAATATAGATCTTATGTATAATTTTAAATTAACCTAATTCTAGTGCCGATAATATTATTCTCTCTCTCTCCCTTTTTCATTTTTTTCTCATTTCATATGCCGTTACCCCAAAAATGGCAACCGTCGCCGTTTCCGAGCAGAATATTTCCAACCACAGCAACATCGCCGTTTCCGACCGTCAGAGTTTTACAAACCACACCAAAATGACCGTCAACCTTTACGGAACCAAGATTACCGTGACCGTAACAGCCTCTGCCTCCGTGGTCGATGAGTGGATCCAAACGACGGTATTCCGCGGCACAAAATTCCTCCGCCTTCAGCTACTCGTGGTTGGCCTCAGCATCGATCCTAACGCAGACACATTGCAGCTATGCGTAGGTCGACGGTGCCTGATTTTCCAGCTTTCTCGCGCAGATTTTGTACCGCCAAGCCTCCGTTGTTTCCTCTTGACCAGGGCCTGCAAATTTGCAGGGTTCTTGAACGATTGGCATGACCGTATGCTTCGGTCCTCGAAGCATTGTTTAAAGATGTACATAGGTTCTATGGATCTTGGGTGGATAGATGCAGCCTTTGATAATTGTTCAGTGGAGGAAATAATTCATAAATGTCTTGGATTCAATGTGGAATTGAGAGAAGATATCAGAACAAGCAATTGGAGTCAAGAGATTCTCAGCGACGATCAAATTCTTTATGCTTGTGTTGAAGCTTACTGTGCTTTCGCGGTGGGGATAGATCGCAGGGTGTGGCTTTTTTCCTAATCTAATCTAATTGTTTTTTATTTTCATGTTGTTTTTCCAAGTCGAATACTCAAATTCATCATAATTGGGCTTCTAATATTCTAATATATGTATTTTTTTTTTTAGTTTGTCAATTGACTCAATCCTACATCTATTGCATTAACTTTAAAATCTCGCTAATGATTGTTCTAAGTCTTTGGTATTGTTTTGGCATGCTTGTGTTGTAAAATGGTAAATGTGATTTCATTGATGAACAAAACATACAAGCTAGCTCCTTATATATAGGTAGCCAACAAAACTCAAAACAAAACTTACAGCACACGTCACACTTAGACTAGTCTAGCTTGTGTATATCCTAACATACACTCCCCTAAACTGAACTTTCTACAAGACAGTTTACACAAAACACATAAGGCAATTATTCTAAAGCATGAACATTACAAACTCCCAGCTTGTCTCTAAGATGACAGAAACTTTCAAGCTTTAAAGCCTTGGTCATTATATCAGCCACTTGCTCTTGTGAGCTTCAATGAATGAGCTCCACAATTCCTTCTTTGGTCAAATCTCTAAGAAAGTGATATCTCACATCAATATGCTTGCATCTGCCATGCATAACAGGATTTTTTGAAAGCTTAATGGAAGAACTGTTAACACAATGGATAGTTGTACATGCCTGTACTTGATCAAGTACTCTTCTTAACCATATAGCCTGACATGCACAAGAGGTTGCAACAACAAATTCTGCCTCTGTAGTGGATAGAGTCACTATAGCTTGTTTTTTAGAAGACCAAGACACAGATCCTGATCCCACCATAAACACATACCCTGAAGTACTCTTTCTATCATCTAAGCCTCCTGCATAATCACTATCAGACCAACCCTTCAAAGTTAAATCACAATTTCTTCTATACATTAGACCAAGATCAGTGGTTCCTTTTATTTTCATGTTGTTTTTCCAACTCGAATACTCAAATTCATCATAATTGGGAGAAAATTAAAGATGAGAAGAATCTTTGCTTCTAATATATGTATTTTTTTTTTAGTTTGTCAATTGACTCTATCCTGCATCTATTGCATTAACTTTAAAATCTCGCTAATGATTGTTCTAAGTCTTTGGTATTGATACAATATCACCACCATTCTTGTTTTGGCATGCTTGTTCTAACTCTTTAAAATCTATTGATGTGGTTTGTTCTCGTTGTTTGTTATACAAATACTCTGAAATTATCAAGGTGTAATTAATTGGGCTCAAGAATGTGTGGAGAGAAAAATTTGAGATTTTTATAGATCTAGTAATTATATGAATCCTGTTTTTTTAAAGATGTTCAATATTTATCGAAGATGATTTTGATTTGTTTGAATTCATTTATTTTTATGATGATTTTGAAATTGAAAGTATTGGGGGACCAAAAAATGAATTTTAAAATTGGAGGACTAAAAGTGCATTTAAGCCTAATTTTTACTATCAACAAAGTCTCTACAATTCCAGTAAACTGGTTATCCTTAACTTAAGTACAATTTAGGCAAATATAAAGGGAACTCAATATTTTTCAAGTTTCAACTCGAGATAATGAAGATCGATTAACAGCAACACAAGTTAATGGATAACACTACTACACATTTTTCAAAATATAATGTTCAGAAAGTCTCAAAACTGGAAGCTGTTTAATCTTTCCTCTACAAAGAGAATATAGTTCAAAAGTAATTAAAAATCGCTCTCTTGTCGTCCTGCATGACATGGTAGACCACCTATCTTCATCTAAGGAAAAACAGGTAACAAAATCAAATCAATTAAATTTGAACACAATAAATTCAGGATCTTGTGCACAATCATCTGTTTTGTTACAAGTTAGAAGCAAAAGTACATCCAGAGAAACATCAAGAACAACATATGCCGAAGGAAAATGGATCCTACCATTAAAATTCCACTTCAACATTTTGTGTTGATACTCTTGCTTTTTCAATATCCACTAATTTTGAAAGGAGTTTACTCTTAAAAAGCTAAAGACAAGAGCAATACAAATAAAATTTCATGTCAAATGCAAACATGAGAGGATCCACTCTCTTTGCTGAGGTGAACGGTCTAATTTTTAAAAGAGGAAACATGTTACCTACTCAGTCTTCAAACTTTATCTTCTTTGGAACAGACTGGAGGTTACCGACCTAAACAGCAATTAGACATAACATGAGAAGAATTCAAGACATGGACTTCGAAAACAACTAATCAGTCGGTGAAAGGGAAAAAACTCACAATCTCAGGACATTCATAATCAATGCCTGCAGCCTCTATCCTTTTACGTCGTTTTTTGTCACGTTTCATGACCCTTTCAACCAACTTCCTGTGTTCTTCCAATGTTCTTTCCTGGAATGATAACAATAATGAATGAACTTTCTTTTTAAAGAGAGCACCAAAATACAAAAGATATACTTCCTTATCACACAAGATACCTTGTCATGTCGCTCTCGTTCAATTTGGAGAGAGTCCAAGGGTTTGTAACGGTAATTGAATCCTTTCCATCTACAAAAAAAAAAAAAAAAAACATTAGTTAACCTCACCTTTTCATTTATTCTTCCTACTTGATGATATTCAGGAAAGAAAGAAATTATTTAATGTCCAGCATGGCATTTCTTTCTGAACAATATAATTTGATTACATGCTTATACTGTTTTACAAATTCTGATATGTTGTTTATAATTGTATTCTGCACAGTATATCATTCTATGGCCCTTCTTTACACAACAAAACTGACTGCTGACTGTTTAGGAACTCCAAGTGGCGAGGATTCTTTTATTGGCGAACAGCAGTTTCAAGTGTTCTCAAAAGTTAATCATTGTTCCACTTATCTATAAAGAAATAGTTTTTTCCACTTATTTTATGACAGAATTGATCAGTTCCAATACAAATACTCCTTCCGTTCTCACATATAAGCAAACTTCCACTTTTTAGGTTGATTCAATTATTAATGTATTTGGTCTAAAAAGTCAAATTTTTCTTATATTATATGAGATCAGAGGGAGTAGCAGTGGAATTACCCTATAATATTTTATCTATTTTCCTTCTTAATGATTTCTAACGAAAACTAAATTGAGGGACCAGATATGTCATCTTACATTGCAGGATATGATAGTTTTCAGAACATTGTGGGGTATTTGGTTAAAAGGCAATGCTAGAAATTTCCTTCCTGCACATTATGGGATATGATAGTAATTTTCCTACCAATTATTTGAGTATGGTACTATCTCGCCTATTTCATTAGCCTCTAATTTATTTTGGAGGAAGGGATCAAAATAAGCATCATTGGATGAAATGTAATAACCAACCTAAAAGGACCACAATCTTGCAACTATCACGCAATGGAACCATAGTCATAATCAGTTTATTTGACATCTAGAAAGGTAGGTAAGCTTGTGCGCTGATTTCCTATGATTCCAGTGAATCCCCCCACCCAAGGATTCTTGATTGTCCAATAGAATGTCTTATTTTCTCATATTAAACTCTCTCTTTTAACACAAAAGAAAAGAAACAAGTAAATAGAAAATAGAATACGGCAGTTTGACGTTAAGAAAACTTGTGATGAACATGAACCTTAAACTAAAATAGATATGGATAAAGAATTAATGAACAAATGATTGACTTACAATCTGGGATGAACTTGTTCCAAAGGTATGACGAAAACTTGAAGAAGGTGTTCGAAAAGTAAATAATTGTGCATAGTATCGGCTACAATTTTTGCTACCTACGAAACAAAGAAATATTATCACAACCAAAAATTTAAAACAATAGGTAATAGCCAAAAATCAAAATCACAACTTATACCTCGGGAGATTCAAATTCTATGAACCCAAAATGTCTTGATTTTCCAGTCTATTAAACATTAAAAAAGGTATAATCAATTACAATTAACAAGTAGCAATATAAATAAAATTATTAACAAACTAACAAAGCAAGCCACATATCATCAGCATGTTGATACAAGTATAAGCAAACACAGGCGCATTAATTAGAGATTTAGGAACTTCACCTTTTTATTTCTGGCAATTCTCAATCTCTTGATAGTACCAAATTGTCCAAAATAAGCTGCAAAAACAATTAACAAACACAGATTCATTCAAGCTAAATCAAATAAAAATCTATTATTTGACGAAACAATAAACATAAGCAATAATCTAAAACTATAAGCACCTTCCATCTCCTTCTCATAGAACCCATGTGGAATCCTACCGATATACAAAACAGGGGAAGTGTTCTCCAGCGGTTTAAGTTCACGAAGTTTGCGACCAGGACCGCCTTCCAAAGGCTACAAAAAATCAGACAGACAAAAAGAATAAGAAGCAACTAAACAAATACTATCAAATACACTATTGATCAAAAATAGATAAAAATTTGTGAAAAAAAAAAGTGTTATCATACCAAAAAATCAGCAGTTTCAGATGGTTTAATAGCATTGACCTTTTTCAAACTCTTGTTCATAGCTTTCTTTGCCTTGGTCACCATCTCACTATTCACACAACTGTTAAAAATCACATTAGCAACTACATAATTAGTCATAAACTAATTGAACATTGGAAAAATCTAAAATAGTGTTGTTGAATAGCTCAATGCTTAGTTATCTAATCAAATAAACCATAAACCCTAAGTTTATAGCTTTTATTGAAATTACAGTGTGATACCTTGGTATGTTAATAATGATTCTTATTATTATAGAGAATTTCAACTCTCAGCATTAACGAAATGTGAAAGGGAAAACGGAAACAATAACGACAACAAGGAGACAGAGAACGAACCTGAAACGGAAGACGGTGGCGGAAGGTGCTGGCGGTGGAGACTGCGCTAACGATATTTGATACTGATTTTGTTAATTCAACAATCATGCGCGTTTTTTTTTTTTGGGATATTTTCACGAACCGGGCTGGGCCGGTTGATTGCTCAACCGGCTATTAAGTGGGCCGAATCGAGTTGGGAAACTACTTTTAACACCCCCACTGTTTCTTAAAGGCCACTAAAATCTTTTTTTTGTGTTTTTTTTTATCCTGTGTATCAATTGACTCCGGATTGTAGGAATAAATTCAGATCAATAAAGTAGTTTTTGAATTTTTGTTATTCAAAAAAGTTAGCGGTGGAGATTGTCTTTCTATAATTATTTTGAATATGTATATTTAAATTGTGTAATTTAAATTATAGTATATGTACATGTACATATGCATGACAATGTGATTGGTGATTCTTGTAGGATTATATTCCTTATTCCAATCGTTAAGAAAATTTATTGATTGCTTACCTTTTTCTTTGCCCGGTTTTAAAAGAAAAATTATTTACCTTAGTTTTTCCGTAAACTAAATTTTGATCATTATTATATTGTGCATATAATCATGTTAATTTTGAGCTTTGTTATGTGTCATAAAGGCATGAACATTGTCTACGAGCTCCCCAAAAACTCAAATGATCTCAAGTGATATCGGTTGAATTGTTGGTGGAGGTGTACCTATAAACGTTATGATCACGATGCTAAAGTCATTGTGAAAACGTAGCATAAGATGTTTTAGTATTAGAATTGCATATCTTGAAATGTTCGCAGTAGCATATTTAGAGCGGATATGTTGAAATTGTTGTAGCATTAAATTCAAGATTTTTTTTTTGACAAGAAATTCAAGATGTTATGAGGTGGTGTTCATCATTTTTTGTGTAATATTGGAGTAATCATTCTCCTTGAGAAGTTAATTAGTCTATGGCCTTATAAGGATTAGAGCGTCTTCGGGAATTAGATGTCATGTTTAACTATCATGGGTGACGTTAGGATCTGATGTGAGAAGCGAAGAGCCGTTTAAATTGAAACACAAAGATTTTCATCTTTGGATGGTTGTGTTTTTTAGACCGATTCAACACTAAGAGCATGAGCACTTTTTTAAAAAAAAAAATAATAATTTACTGATTTTTTAAGGTAATAAGTAAAATGACCAAAGTTCTAACATCATTCCCTACATATATATAATAGAATGTCCTATCAATTGAACTAAATTTACGATAAAAATTTAGCCGGTCCGTGCGGCCTACTGCGTGTAGGCTTGATTGCTATTTTAATTATTTCTTTATGATTATGATAAGTTGCACTTAGTAATTAATTAATTAACTAACTAATCTAGACCAGTTGCATATGTTGACTGTATAGAATAAAATAAATAAAATTTATGCAATAATGTATGTAATTTACACCCCAACGGTCACAATCTACAATGCAACATCAGTAAGAGTTAAAATCGTAAAATCCTTAACACAATCAAAACAATTATTTAAAACATTTCTGGACAATATTGGACGTGACCAACAACAAATCCTTATAATCTAATTAGACCTATATTTAGCACAATTATATGAAGATTTATTGACTACTAATATTTAGCACATGAAATGAAATTGTAATAAAATCAAAACACACGAGAAATTGTATCCTAGACATGACATAGTCCAAGCAAATTTGCACTAATAATTGAAAGTGAGATCTTGTTGCATCTATCTAAGGTTTCTCTAGCCAGTCCAAATAGAGAGATGTTTCCAGTTTCCTGCCAAGATTAAATTCAAGATGCATGATGCATGATTTAATATCATGCAAAGGGTAAGATAAATCTAGGCCATTGAATTAATCTACAAAATGTGCGCTGCAAATATGATAAGAAATTTATTATAGTGAAATATGTAACAATGAGTTATACATATTACGAAATAGGAGCACAAAAATAAAACATGCATAGTTTAATTAGTTTAGGTATACTAATTAATATTTAGTATCATAGGTTCGAAAATTTCACATGAAAATTAGGAAACAATTCAAATAGACATATTAGCATTCAGCAATTAACTATTAAACATAGAATTTTAGAATGGTGAGGTAGAGTTAGAATGTAATAATATTGAAGATATATAGTACCGGAGATGGATGCATGAAGAGGCCCCTTCAGTCCAAGACATGACAGTGACGACTGGAATGCAGCTCCCGCTTCGTTGGATCAGAAGCACACACTATATTGTTCAACGGTGAGCTTTTGAACCAACGAGTCAGCAGCTGTGTCTCAGTCATCTTCTACCGTCTCGACTGGACTGAAGTGAGCCCCTTCATTTCTCTTACACTCCATGCCAACAAATGAGAATTAGGTCATGCAGAGATAAAGAAGCACACCAATAGACAACTTAAAACAATTGAAGGGCCATATAAATCGTTTGCACTCAAATAATTGTGTTTGGTTACTTAGAGAGAAACAGTTTTCCCTTGTTACAGAACCACAATACAAAATATCTTTGTGAAGAAAGAAACTCTCTTGTTTATCTTAACGATAGAGTTAGATATATAGGGCAAGGTTTGGTGTGAGAAGAGATGGATTGAGGTTGGTGTCTATTATTAAATAAAAATAATATTTCATTTATTTTAAAATAATTGTTGTACTTTGACCATGCACATTATTTACATAATTTACTTTGATAATACTTTTTTTATTGTTATATTATATAAAGTAAAATAATAGCATATGAAACGTTAGATTTGTCTTAATGAATATTTTAAATGTATCAATTTTTTTATAATTTTCAGCAATATATGATTAAAAATTAGGGCCGCACAATAATTTTTAAAAATGGGCGAGACCTAAAGTAAGTTTTATTGCATGAGCCATTTTTCCATGTATATGAGACTTTTCAGTATTCATATAGGACCTTTTTATTTAATAGAAAATATATTTTGTACGAAACCTAAAACAAGAATTTTAGTAACCTAATCTTTGAATATACCTTATTAAAAATATTAATAGTCAAAATTATATATTAACACATGTACCATGGTTAACTGTAAAAAAAAATGGGGTAATCATAAGGAATTGGATTTGGTGCAATTACCGCAGGATGTAGCTTCAAAACTATCCGATCACGATCCGACGAATCAAATCTAAAGTACTTTTTTTACTGTGTCTAATATAAGCTATCTGATCACAAAAGGACGGTCGAAATTTAAAAAAGTGTGATATTTCTATAGCAGTAAATCTAAATTCTTAATAATAATAGTACAAATGTGTAAACATGCATATCTAAAGGCAGGGTGAGATAGATTTTGGAGCAGGTATGGAATGATATAGGTGTTGAAATTAGTATTTGAGTGAGGTGAGGCCTTTTGATTTGAAATTCAAAGAAGACAAGTCTTATTGAGGGCAGTAGCAAGCAAGCAAGGTAGTGCTATCTAATCAATCAAACAGCTGGATGCTTAGCATTATCTGTACAGCTATAGGGTCAAACTAGCCCACCTGTCTCACTTGAATTGAATTTCTTTGCTCTACTTCATAGCTACCTCTTGCTTGCTACTTCAGACCCTACAATTTCTGGCTACACAACTCATGTGGAGTACTTTTTCACAGCCATTTAACTAGTACTATGAGTGAGTGCTAGCTGATTTGGTAAATCCTACTTTATCCAATTAATTGTACTTATGGCAATTTTTAAGGTGGATGTAATTCCAATCACGATTTATTTTTCTTTCATATTCATTTTTAGTATGAAAATTCTAACTCAAACTTGTCGCAACAATAATCAACTCCTTAAGTGTGAGTTTATTCATGATCATATGGGTATACTTACTATTAAGATCTAACCCCAAGTTCATGTATTCGAGATATTGTCCGCTTTAGGGTTCACAAACAACGCCATTGTTCAAATCCGACCTCAAGTCCACATTTTCGAGAAATTGTCCGCTTTGAAATTGACTCGTCACGGTTTTGTCCTTTGTAAAAAAGGCGTCTCGGTTGGTTTGAATTGTGTGAGTGTTGTATATAAACTACCCTTTACATCGAGTACCAAGCGATGTGAAACTATTTTAGTGTATCCAAAACAGGTGGAAAATAACAATTGAGAGAAATTCCTTGTGTTGAACGGTTAAGATTTCATACGAAATATTGAAAGAAATTTCATTGGATTGGATCTAAATCTCACACACACACACAACAATCTGCCTGCTTTTTTATAGATTTTTTTAAAATAATATCTTTCATAAAAAACCAAGAATAAAAGAAAATATACATCAGATAAGAAAATGTTTTAGTAGTGTTCCAAAAGATTAATTTTTTAAAGAATGATTTTCATGCTGATAATTAAGCAACACCCAAAACAATTTTTACTCTTATATTTGTTACTCCCTCCAGTCCTATCCTAGTTGTAAAAACAAATATATTTTTTAGATTTATAAAATGTTTGATCTATTTGATCTTTATTATAAATCAAATATATAAAAAAATTCATGAATCTAAAAGGAATTTCTTCTTATAATTAGGGCAGAGGGAGTATTATATGCAAGTGGGATTTGGATTTTATGTGGTTAGTGACTGCATGCAATTGGTTAGTCACGACTTTTTGACTATCAAATGGTGATTTAACAATATAAATTTTTTTTACTAAAACTTCACATTTTTAAAAATCAGAATATACCTTTGTTGTATATATATACCGTTTGATCTTAATCAGACGGTTAGAAATCATTGATTGTATAACTGCACGCGGTCATTTGACAATTACCGCGTAGAATGCATATATGTGCAAGAGGATGTGGTGAGAAAGATATTCTAATCACTTTTTTTTTTTTGTTGTTTGACAAGGTAAACTTATTGTGATCATGATGGTTGAAGAGTATAAAGAAAGGTTTTCGGTTTTAGTTGAATTTGAACTTGTGGTATATACTAGTTTATATAATGTTAATTAGTGCATCTGAATACTATGTAATTTTAGATTAAAAATAATATTATTTATATTTTTAAAAAGAAAATTACACAAATGTTAGTACTTTCATATTTTTCTTATCTAGTGCCGAGAAGTATTTTTAGAATTTTCTTGTAAGTATATTAGTACTACTTAATTAATTACGAGGCTTTTGATAAAGGAGAAAGAACAAGTACATTTTGTGCATGTCGATAATTTGATGTTAATTTTAGCTAGCCATTGATGTTGTAGATGATGACTTATGCATGAGGCAGTGTCACTCAATGTTGGTGATATCTGTACTTATGATTGATTTAAGAATTCAAGGGAATCATTTTTAGTGCACACGACTTGTCTTTTCACATAAATCATACGTATGTTCCTCCCACTTCAAATATGCATTTGCTTTTTATTTCATCTTCCTCGATTTCTATTTTTATGGCATTCATTCATTTCCAAACGAGGTGGGGTATCCTGTTACGCACGAGGTACGCTGATCAGAGTATACAATGACACTCACTGCCAGATCCCACATCATTTTTTTTAGACATACTACTGCTACATTACCCTTTGAATAATTGAACATAATTTTACCCAAGAGTTAACGATAATAGATCGTGGTCTGCTGAATTTAGCTCAATAGACAAATATATTGTATTATACGTGTATGAGATTGGAGTTTGAATTATGATCATCATATTTATTCAATTTAAGGGTATAATTTTAAGTCACTAAACTACTTAACAAAAAAAAATAATAAGTCATGTCTATTCACACTCTAACTTTTAAATATAGGAAAATGCTGCTCCCGGGGCACTAGTTAAGGTAGCTAAGTATAGTAATATTCTCTTGAAACTTGTGCAATCAATTTTTTAAAAGTGTAAAATGTGGATATTTTCAATACAAAAACTTTTTTTTTTGTTCTTTAACTAGTGCCCCGGGAACACTAGTTAGCATGACCCTTAAATATATTAACTTTTATTTCAGATGAAATTCTAGTTGGATAAGAGTAATTTATTGCGTTCTTAGATAAATATTCTTAATTCTTTGAGATACTTATAATTTAAAGAAGAAACAAAACTTTTATTGTGAGTTAGAAAATAATGTTCTGCATTCATTTTTTTTGGTCTTAGATGAAGTGGTAATTAACTGAAATTAAACTCACACACAACTGTGAGGTTCCGGGTTTGAACCCGGATCATGACGTCCAGCCTAACAATTTCGGCATTTGCCAGTTGAGATAGGACTTCTAGATTATTCTGCATTCATTTTAAAAATGCAAATAATTACTTTGTCATGTTTTTTTAACAACATCATTATATTTTTTAATTTGTTTGTAAAAAATTTATACTACATTCATTTTAAAATGGAAGAGTGGTACATAACTACAATGACAATAAAAATTACAAATATATAAAAGTTTTTATAAATTGCAGTTGTTTTAGAAACAATTATATGTTAGCAACTAGTAAGTCTAATAAGATTTATGGGGACCCAAAAAATATAGAATAGTACTATTAAAAAAAAAGTGCTTCACCCCTTAGGTTATATATGAATTGGTGGTAAAGAATGAAATTGAGGGGCATTAAATGATAAATAATTAAGTTTCATTAATTTAAATTATAAAATATGAATGTAGTAGAATGAAGTACAGTGGAATTCGTTTAGACCATTTAATTTTTCTTCATTTAATTTGGAGTGTAAACAATGGAAATGAAACTTACAATTAAAATATTACCATGTGATTGTTAGGAAATAACAGTGCTTAAGAAAAGAAAAAAAATACAATCATAACACAAGAGTTTAGGTCTTATATGTAGTATTGGTCTTCCTCTTATTTCACCACACTAAGCGATATGAGATTTCTCTAATAGCTAATATTTTTAACCTTTTTTTTTATTTAAAAAACTGGGTAATGTGAGACTTAACAATCAACCCTAACAATTAACCCTATTGTGTTTAATGAAAACTCTTCATTGTACTATTTCAATGACAACATAAAAGAAAAGGTTGCCCGTCGTGTAAAATAAATAAAAGTGAACAATCTATAACAATGTCAATGAATTAACTCATTTGGGTTGGTCTGATAATATTGATTTAGAATCTAGGAGTACGCTTCTTCTTAAGGTCTCATATTCGATTCTCTCTGGTGCCAATTTGGGTGGACAATTATAATTGAACTCTCAATTTTTAAAAGATCCAATAATTTTGTATGTTGGGGTATCTGATTTTTGAAATTTCTATTTTGGGTAGTTGGGCTTTGTTTGGTAAAAATGACTTATGGCTGATAAGCTAGCTTATGGCTGATAGCTTATAGCTGATAAGCTAATTGAAGTGTTTTTAAAATTAACGGTTCAGCTGTATGATAAATGTAAAATGACATAAAATGACATAAAATGACATTCTTAATTCATATTAAAATTGATATTAATTTAATATTTAAGATACTTTAATTATATTATAAAAAATACTTTAATTATTTATAATTAATTTTTAAACATTTATATAGTATTTTTATTTTATTTCAAACCAAATTAAATCAATATTTATCTTCATTATTTTTATGTAGATTTTTTATTTTCTAAAAAATCTGGTTTTTCTAAAAACTCATAGTAAAAATTGATAGTTTTATTGAAAAAGTATATGATTTATTATTGTTGTTCAAAACAATAATAATAAGGATATATATATATATATATATTAAAACAGTAACTGACGTAAAGTATTTTTCTTTTTACGGTGAGCAACGTAAATAAAAAAAAACTCAATTATCACATAAAATTCTATAAAAAAAAAAGAATGAATTATCACATAATAAAGGATACTGATCAATGATAATGGTTTATTGAAGAAAAATAACATGGTTTATATTCATGTAAAGTATACAGTTTTATTTTAAATATTAAATCATAAAGGATAAAATTGGGTTTTGATTAAAATAATAAGGGTAAAAGTGGAAAAAAAAGATGATAAGCTATAGGCTCTGTTTGGCAAAAATAGCTTATGGCTGATAAGCTAACTTATGGCTGATAGCTTATGGCTGATGGCTGATGACTGATGGCTGATAAGCTGATTGAAGTGTTTGGTAAAATTAGCGGTTCAACTGACTGGTAAGTGTAAAATGACAAAAAAGGACATATAAAATCTCTTATAAAAAATTATTATTAAACCTATATCTAATTAATATTTAAGATACTTCAAATTCAAATTTAGTTATTCAAATTTATTAATTTAATATATCTTTATATATTATTAATTTTTTATATAGAATTAAATTTTATTCTTTGAATTGTATTTTAAATTTATTTTATTTATTACACTTTATATAAAATATTAAAATTACATTTTTTAGGTTTTCATAACAAATACATAAAAGATAAATCAAATGTACTAACAAAACGGTGACAATATACGTACAACATCTTTTATAGTAATAAATACATTATGAATAAATCAAAAGTACTAAAATGAAGGGGTGATAATATAGTTATGTACAAATGCGCCATAAAATATTGTTACGTAAAACAATTTTTTTTCGGACTTTATGTACAACAACATTTTAAACATTTATATATTTTAATTTTAATTTATTTTGGATTAAATCAACATTTATCTTCATTATTTTTATGTACGATATTTATTTTCATTATATATAAATAAACTAATATAATAAATAAATTTATATTTTTATTAGTGAATGTTATGTAATGCATTTTCTTCCATCTAGTCTAGTATATTAAAATCTGACGACGTCGTCGAACATAGCGTAAACTATACAAATTGAAAAATAAAAAGAGTATTTGTTTTATTTCATAAGCATTGGAAGCAAAATGTAAAAAAAAAAAAAAAAACATTGAAAGGAAATGAATGACGTTTTTATTTTATATTATAATAAATTAAAAAGGGTAAAAATGGATTTTAGGTAAAATGAGAAGGGTAAAAATGGAAGAAAAGATGATAAGCTATAGGCTATAAGCTCATATGAAAAATAAGCTATAAGTCAGTAAAATAAGCTATAAGTCAGTGTTAAAAAGGTTGTTACCAAACAGGTCTTTTAGCTTATAAGCTATAAGACATAAGCTATAAGTCAGTTTGGTGGTGTTGCCAAACAGACCCATAAGCTATTAGCTCATAAGCTACTTGAAATAGCTTCTGGAAAATAAGCTATAAGTCAGTGTTGAAAAGACCGTTACCAAACATGTCTTTTAACTTATAAGCTATAAGACATAAGCTATAAGTCAGTGTTTTGGAGGGGTGTGAGTAAAAACGGGGATATGAAATTTGCTATACTAACTAATTAATGACATAGCGACAGTTCCACGTATTGGGCCAGAAGCCCACACCAATTTACAATACTAAACCTTTTTTCTAATTAGGGTGCAATATTTTGGATTGAGGTTTCCTGCTGTAATAAATAGCCACAGTTTCACACTGTTTTTGAACTCGGTCGTCCATCTAAGACCGGACGGTTTATATTGAAACTGTGGCTTTTTGGTAAAAATGATTATAGCCGGTAGTTTTTTATCGAATGGCCCATATCAATTATTGTGTATTACAGTGTGATTTTTTAACTGCAACAAATCTTTTTTCCAATTTTTTAGGTTGCAAAACAAATGATATATATTAAAAATGTGTAACATGAAAATAAAAAAAGATGCTCAATAAGTATATTTTAGTATTCATCTCAAAATACCCAAAATAGAAGCAAGAATTCCCACGACCAAAGGCAATCTAAAAAACAATGGCAAGGGATACCAAATCTACCTAACTATACAAAGTAATGGATTAACATGTCATTCATAAGATATACCAATCTTTTTTAGCCAATATCCATTTTCAAGATTGTCAATCTACATCCCACAATAGCCCCAATTTTATGTTGCCGTATGTTTAGTTACATTCATGTAAAATTGAGTTGAACAACAATTTTGATGTACAAATTAATTATAAAATACATGTACAATTTCTAGTTTATAGTAAAATCAATTTTGAATACAAAATTAACTCTACTTCAGATGAACCACATTTGTCAAAACTCAAAATTAAATTTATATTTTTAGAATCAATTTTACTTCCTTTAAAAAGTGAAACCAAATATACCTTTATTATGTTTATAAAGGCTTGTTTGATCAAATATTCAAATTCAAATGTATGTTTATATATGCGATGATAAAGTGAAGTGTTTATGCTCAAGCTATAATTTATAGCTTAAAAAAAACATACGGCAAAAAGGGTCAAGGACACTAGAAATCTAACCGAGATGTGTGATTCCAAACATTCCCACAAATTATTTAGGCAGAATGGCGCTCTCACACAAATAAAATAAAATGTGAAAGTTATATATTATGAACACAGTAAAACTATCTATCTTTCTAATACATTTTTTGGGTACAATGCTTCTAATACATTTCTATGTGAATCATTAAGAATTGTTTGATGTGAATTAACATTGAAATAATTAATTATTTATAACTATTCTCTTAGTATTATTTAATAACATTAAATTATTATTAGTTAAATAAAAAAATTCAGTTTTTTATTATTCATGTGTACTCCATCCGTCCCAAAAAAATGAATACTTCTCCCAATCTCATATATAAATAAAATTTGATTTTTTAAATTCATTGGAAATATATATATCCGTTATATAATATATAAATTATAATAGACTTAAATACATCGTTTTTTCAATAAATTTTAAAAACTAAATTTTACTTATAGAACTAATGGTTCCCAAAGAAACAGAACATGAAAATGTAAAAAATTCATTGTATAGTATTGTTGATATCAGTTAATTAAGTCCCAACCGAATGATTGTGAAGACATGAACATATGGCAGACTTAGATCAATTCTCATGCTGCAGTCATTGTATATATTTAAGATTTTCGTGAATATTAAACTTTTCAACGTTAACCACAGCAAGCAGAACAAACGTGAAAGCTTTTTACTTTTTTCCACAAAAGTGGATCCTCAATTTTCTGTAAGTTTCTTCTTTCTTGGTATGTGTTTGGTATCACGATAGATATCTTAGAATCACAGTGATTCACCGTGATTTTTCGAAAGCTACAGAGTGTAGCTTCTTCAAAATCATTGTAGGTCACCGTGATTTTGATACATTCACCGTGATACCAAATATAAACTTCATTTTCTTGTGTGGTTTCTTTTCATATATATATATATATATATATATATATATATATATATATATATATATATATATATATATATATATATATATATATATATATATATATATGCACACACATATGCTCTAAGTCTTACTATATTAATCTTATCACAATCTTCCTTAGTTTAATCTTTGTAGCTATCATTCATAGTAAAATGAGGTCTAACAGTGAAGATATTCAAACCGCTCTACCACCTTTATTGAAGTTAATCTGTCTCACAATCATAGGATTACTTCTTGCAAATCCAAAAATGCAATTAATTCCCAAAGCCACATTTAAACTCCTAAGTAAACTTGTATTTGCATTATTTTTACCCTGCCTAATATTTAGTGAACTTGGTTCAAGCATAACTCTTGAGAATTTTAAGGAATGGTGGTTCATACCAATTAATGTACTTCTTAGTACATTTTTTGGATGCTTACTTGGATTCATAGTTGTAACTATTTGTAATCCACCTCAAAGGTTTAATAGATTCACAATCATAATGACAGGATTTGGAAACACTGGTAATCTTCTTATTGCTGTAGTTGGATCAGTTTGTCATACTCAAAATAATCCTTTTGGAAAACAATGCAATTCAAGAGGTGTTGCTTATGTTTCATTATCTCAATGGATTTCTGTGATTCTTGTTTACACTTTTGTTTATCATATGATGGAACCTCCTTTTGAGTATTATGAGGTTGTTGAAAATGAAGGTGAAATTAGTGAAGAACAAGAAGAAACAATACTTAATGATATTAGTAGACCATTACTCGTAGAAGCCGAATGGCCTGGAATTGAAGATAAAGAAACTCAACATTCTAAGACACCCTTTATTGCTAGAATCTTTAAGAGCATTTCTGGTATTTCTTCGTCCGCTATTCCTGATCCTGATTTTGCATCAGGATCAGGAATAATAGACGATGAAGAAAGTGATGAAAATAATCTTATGTCTATTAGGTGTTTGGCTGAGCCTAGAGTTGTTAGAAGGATAAGAATTGTGGCTAAGCAAACACCAATTCATCATATACTTCAACCACCAACAATTGCATCTTTGTTAGCTATTATAATTGGAACAGTGCCTCAGTTGAAAACATTTTTCTTTGGAAATGATGCACCAATGTCTTTTATGACAGATAGTTTAGAAATTTTAGCTGGTGCAATGGTTCCTTGTGTGATGCTTATATTAGGGGGTATGTTAGCTGAAGGACCAAATGAATCAACACTTGGAATTAAAACTACTATTGGGATAATTGTGGCAAGACTTGTTGTGCTTCCTATTATAGGAATTGGAATTGTTGTGTTGGCAGATAAGATGAATTTTTTGGTTGAAAATGATGCTATGTTTAGATTTGTACTTTTGTTGCAATATACAACACCAAGTGCTATTTTGTTAGGAGCAATTGCTAGCTTGAGAGGTTATGCAGTTAGTGAAGCTTCAGCAGTTCTATTTTGGCAACATGTGTTTGCTCTTTCCTCTCTTTCTATGTACATTATAATTTACTTTAGAGTAATTGATTACCTTTAGAGTTATTGTATATTTAGTATATTAAGTTATTTCTAGCTTTGCATATGATATTGGTGGTGATTATGGATGAAAATGTGTATTGTTCATAAGTCCTAAATCATATTGTTCTTGGAATAATTTTCCCATGTCAATGAGATTTCTCTCTTGAAAGTGGGTTCATATTTATAGAACATATAGTTGTATTATTTATTTGTACTTATCAGCTATTATGTGGCTGGATTTAATATGTATACATTGTTCCATAGAAATTAATATCATACTGTCACTTGTGTAATCTTTATATATATACATAATAAAATTTTATTTATTTTTGTTCGTGAAAATTAACTCAATTGACAATGGCTACATATATTTATCCGAGTTCAAACTCAAAATCTCATAGTTTGGAGTATGTTTCAATGATATTTGATATTTTGTAATGTAGACAAAAAATTACATTTTATTACTTTAGTCCTTCAACTATTACTCTTTTAATTCTATTTGGACTTTGAAGTTTGAACTATATAAATGTAATAAGTTGTCTATAGAACATTTTCAACTTTTTTTCTTTGACAAGTTTCAACTTATTACTTGGCGGTAATTATTTGACTATCATTTTCTATTTAATTTGTACAGCAACTGGTGAGGAAGTAACTTGTTAGATTAATAAAAATTCAAATTTTATGAACTAGTTATTGTTTTTATATAGTTTGGTGATGAAATAAAACAAATATTGATGGTTTAAAAATTACTACTAATTTGAAGGTGTTGTAAAAAAATTAAATTGATGATTTACGTATTTTCATACATGAATATTTAAATAAATGGAAGTGTGTGGTCGACTATTCTCATTTTACCTTATTTTTCGGCTTTTCCATATTTTATTTTTAGCCATGGTTCAATTGCGGCTAACTATTATCCGGAAATCATTTTTCAATTTGTTTGTTGTGCAATTTTTAAAATTTTCCAATTGGTAACTTTGACTAAATGAAAGGGCGAAGTCAAATAATAAAAGGAAAAAATGAGAATATTTGATTATTTGTAGGGGTGAAGAATTAAATGTAAGAGTGTGAGAGAAAGTTTTTGCAAATGGTCCATACAATAACATTGAACGGGCCTGTGTAAGAGTTATACAGAGACCAAACCACAAAAAGCTCTAGAATTGGAAAAATTAAAGAATATCGCACTTTCCTTTATATAAAGAGCAAATTGAGTAACTTATGACTTAACTGAAGCAATTTGCTTTATTGCTAGATTCTAATTTTTTATTTTTATAACATGCAATACTTAAAAAGTGAAATAATAAAAAAAATAAATGCAAGAAACTGATAAAACGGAAAAAATAAATCTCAAACTCTATGAATTTGCCATTTAAATCTCTAGGGATGTCAATTTCATCTGTAAATGGGGATCCCATGGAGATTGCTCCGTTTGGTGATCCGCTATGAAGCCCCGATACGGGACACGATATGGATACGATACGATACTGATACGCCGATACGTGAAAATTTTAAAAAATTCATATTCGATACTGGCGCGATACGTTATTTTAAAATTAATTTTAAAATTAAATATATAAATGCACAATAATATTAATAATGATAATTTTTTTTTGAAAGACAAAAAATTATTATAATTATTATTATTATAAACGCCAATAGTTGATTGTACAAAGAGTACACATAGGCCAATTAGCTTGCACAAGAGCAAAACAGTTTGAGGCTTAACATACAAGAGCTCATCAGTCCTAACTAAAGACATATAATAGCTCAAAAAACATATAATAGTCATGACATCAAGCCTCTTCAACAAGTTCATCTTGTAGCAATATCAGACAATTATATAGGTCCTGCAGCTGACCAATTAAAAGCATAAAACATTCATTCTTATACTAGAATTTTGGGACAAGCCCAAATACTTAAACAACATGTTATATAGTAGGACACCATAGTGACTTCAGAACGGTGACAAAGACAAAAAATATTAATTATAATAAATTAAAATCATTAATACTAAGTTAAGTATTTGTGTTTCATTAATATTGTCCTAAAAAATAATGATCACCATTACATTTTAAGTTATACATCTTAAGTTAAGTATTATACAACATCATTAGTCCAAAAAAAGACATTGTTAGTTACCCGTGTAACAACATAATAGTTTGACATTCACTAGGAAACACGGATTCTATCGGATATTATTTTTTATTTAAAAATAAATATTTAATCGATACTTTTCCGATACGAGTATCGGGAAGTATCGGACGAGTATCGGATATTATTTTTTTATTTAAAAATAAAGATTTAACTGATACTCTTCCGATACGAGTATCGTGACGTATCGGAAGAGTATCGGTATCGGGTGCGTATCGGACACGATACTTCACCAATTTTAGAGTATCGGGGCTTCAGAGGTGATCCGAAGTTGAAGAATTTTTTTCTGTGGGGATGGGGTTGAAGGAAAAAATTCCCCCGAAAGAGGTTTGGGGATCGTGATGGTATTTCATCCTCCACCGGGTGGAGACTCCGTCCCCGAAAACTATTAAAATAACATTTATAAATTTATATTTAGGTACTTTATAAGTTATTTTTAATTACATTTTCACACGATATGTGTATACATTTATTTATATATGATGTTTATAACTGCCACAAGACTCACAATAATATTTTAATATTTTTATTTGTTTTGTAATTAAACTCGAATAATTTTTTACAACTAATTTAATTGAAAATAATAGAAATTTGATATTTTTTTTAAAGTTGATGGATATCCGCGAGAACTATGGGGATTCACGGGCATGGGGATGGAGGAAGAATGCTCCCCAAAATGGGGAATGAGGACGGTGATGAGGAATATTTTAGATAGCGGGACAAGGAGTGATAAAGTATCTTCCGGTCAATCTCCACTCTGTTGGCATCCCTACGCCGCACGCATAACTTTTATAATGGACCTGTATGAGACCCATCAACATTAATTTTGACCTGTATGAGACCCATCAACATTAATTTTGACAGAGCCTCACATAGGGAGAAATTTGACTACCTCAATTATTCTAAACTCTTGAAGTTTGGTTAGCTTACTTGATAATTGATTTGTTAAATAACTGGATAATCGACTGAGATTGGATATTGATTTTATGCACTAAAGAATATCCAATATTTTAAACCTAGGAAAAATCATTGAATTTATGTCCCTCCAATAAAAAAAGAAATAGATAACCAATAGACCCACTATTAAGAAGGAAAAAAAAAACCATAATTTGGTAAATAAAATATGAAATTTTCTCTTCCCACTCCCATGATTCTTTTTTTTCCCCGATTTTTATTTTTGTCTCTAGTTTTAAACTTTAGAACACGTTTTCCAAAATTTTTTTTGGCTTGAATACAAACTTCAGAATGTATTTTTCGGAGTTTTCAATAAATTTGAACTAGAAAAACTTCAGAAAACACATTCCAAAATTTTTGTACAAGATTAAAATTGAAATATTGGGGATTAAAAAGAGTCATAAAAGAAAAAGGGAGTCTTTCATAAAGTACATTTTCTTGACTAACAGACCCACTATTAAGGAAAAAATATATTTAAACGGTCGTGTCATATGCTTACTTTGTAGGCAAAATTTGCATATTAGAGGTGCATTTCTATGGGTGGCAGGGGTAATGAAATATTCGGAATCAAATTAGGGCCTAATAAATTTAGAAACCGGTCCAAAAATTTAGCTCAACTGGTAGAAAATGCTAAAATTGTTAAGCTGGACATCCATGATTCGGGTTTGATCCCTAGTCACTCAATTTTATGTGTGTGAGTTTTTTTTTAGTAAATTTGTGTGTGTGAGTTTATGATGGTTTTGCTATTTTATCTATATAAAAAAATTAATTTAGAAGCCTAAAGAAAATTAGACACTAAAATATGTAAAAGTAAAACAATAATACTTTCTTAAAAAAATTTTTTTTTTGAACCAATGACTTAAAAATATATGAAACTCTCATATCTTGACCAAGTGTGTTAGTTTAATATTTATAACATTTTTTTGTCAAAAAAATAATATATTTATAATATTTTGTCATATTATAAATTTATGATTAATTAACTTTTTTTAAAAGTCTTTTTCCGCCAAGAATTTTGAACTTGAGCAATCTAAATCTTTTATCAGTTGATAATTAAACATTAACACAATTCAATTCGATACAGGTGTAAAAATGTCACATATTAAATTCAATTTTAAAATGTGTTACATCTAAGATGATGTGATGATGCTGGTGATTGCAATGGATAATGTTTCTTCGCTACATTTAATTTTGGGTCTGAACAAATTTTTGCCCATGCCTACCTGATTTCCCAATTCACATTCCCAATATCAAACTCACAGTGTTTGTATTACAAATTTGATGCTTAAAAAAAATGTTTGTATTATTTGGGCATAGCAGAAAATGGCAGATGAACAAACATGGTCCACTCCACATGACCAAATGTGACACACTGACACATTGGACCTTTATCTACATAGCCGAATCATGGACCTATCATGAGAAGATATTGTGCAAACTGCAAATGCCTTCTAAAATAAAAGTTCATCAATATGAATGTATTTAGTCCAAATATTTAATTAAATATATTAAGCTTCTATTAGTATTTTTTTTGCAAGTAGTATTTAGTAAGTTATTGAATTAATACATGTTATCATATATTATTTAAATTAATGGTCAGATTTATTAATTTAATAGTAAAATATATTAATATGTAGTGCAAGATTTTTGTCATTTATATATTATAAAATTTGTCATAATTTGGGGTTTTGCCCACTTCATGTAAAAAAAAAGTTTGTCATAATTTAAACCATAAAAAGATTGTTCATCTTAGACGATTTTTGGTCACTTGATTAATGGAGTATAAATATCGAAGTCTCTTTGTCAAACAAAAAAAATATCGAAGTCTCATTGATTTATATTATATATCCGGTATCCACCACAAAAAATATATTCCTCTTCTTTTTTTCTACATCTTGAATAATTTCTAATAGCTCAATTGAGAATATTTAAACTTAACCAACCTTTTCTTTTTTAAAATGAGTCTATGGATTAAATTCTCATTTATATATTCCCATGAAATCTATTTTCAAAAATAAATATAGTAAATTTAAAACAAACATCTCTTTAAGAATTTACATCAATTTTTAAAAGAGATGTTAATTAATATCTACAGTTGTATATAAAGGGTACTCCACTTAGCAAAGAAAAAAAATCATTAATTTACCTTTTTTACAAATAAATAAATAAAAAATAAAATATCGGAACCGTCTACATTTCTAATTCAATTGACAAAAAATTATCAAAATTGTTAGTCTGAATATTATAATTGAAGTTTGAACTTCAACTTTCTCATTTATACATGTGAATTATTTTGTTTTGCTATTTCGTATATATAAAAAAATTGTATAAAGAAAAATGATGGCACAAAAGTATGATATCCATTGAAGAGGGATATGTGGAGATTCGGTGGCAAGTCTCACGCCTTGTTTGCCACCACACATCAAATTTTTAATTTTATTCCATGGAGTTAGTATATAAATGGACGCCACTGTACAAAGAATAAAGAATTTTGTCTATAAAAAAATTGATTTTAAAAATGGTGACGTTTAAGGTGGGAAGATATATTAATTTTCCCATGATGGGAAATCAAATTTATACCATTGATATATTAATTACTTTATTTAGTAGCTGTGATTTAAGAAGGGCAACCTATAAAAACAGTCAAACCCAATGAATATATAAACAAAAAGAAGGACCCATATTTACATTAGTTCTTCTCACTAAATACCCATTCTTTCTCCATGTGACCATGTCCAATTCTTCTACAACTACAAGTATTATTTTACTACCACCATTTCCTGTGATTTTTTGAGTATTAGTTATAGGAGTTTTTCTAAAATACCTTATATTTGTTTTGGACGATGATTTAGAGAACATAATCTTTGAAAACTTTTTTTTTGTTTCTTCAAAATATACTCTTGTTGGGCTTGTGCCCTCAGCTATATCAAAAACAAAAAACCTCTTTCTATAAATTATCTCCATGGAATAATTTAGCAGAGTAAATGAAAAATAGTTCCACCATGAGTGATAGTAGATAAAAAAAAATTGTGTCGGAGGAGATGCATGAACAGTAGCTGGAAACAATGGTGGATAGTCAAGAGAGTAAAAAACTTGGTCATTTATTTATTTTTCTTCAAATTACTTTAAAATATAAAATAATGCATGTTAATGGTCAAGAGAGAGAAAAATACTCATTACTTCATTAACCATTACAACCGGTTCAACTGCCACCTGCCAATGGAATGGATATTTCCCATCATGGGAAAATTAGTAGGCATTCCCATCTTAACCTGCACCTTTAAAAATAGTAGTCCTACAAGTTGTTGGCCAATTCTAACATGGGTGAGTGTCATAGGTCTTCCATCATGGGAGAGTTATTTTGACCCTTAGATTATGAAGGTCTACAATAAACCAAAATAAAGTTTATACATTGTATTCTAATCTATATTGTATATCTTTTCGAGTATTTTTTTCGTGAACTTTTCGAGTATTTTTTCTCGAAAACTTTTCGAGTATTTTTTTCTCGATAACTTTTTGAGAATTTTTTCTCAGAAACTTTTCCGGAACTTTTTTCTCGAAAACTTTTCGAGTGTTTTTTCTTGAGAACTTTTCGAGAATTTTTCTCGGAAACTTTTTCGGAACTTTTTTCTCGAAGATATTTCGAGTATTTTTTCTCGAAAATATTTCGAGTATTTTTTCTCGTAAACTTTTCGAGTATTTTTTCTCTTAAACTTTTCGAATATTTTTTCTCGTAAACTTTTCAAGTTTTTTTTTTCTCGAGAACTTTTTGAGTATTTTTTTTCAATAATTTCGAGATTTTTTTCTCGGAAACTTTTCCAAAACTTTTTCGGAACTTTTTTCTCGAAAACATTTCAAGTATTTTTTCTCGAAAACATATTGAGAATTCTCGGATTGTTTCTTTTGTTTTTAATAACGTATGTGTGAATTCTAGGAATTTTTTATCCGAAAATTCTTGGAATTCTCGGATTGTTTCTTTTGTTTTTAATAACTTATGTGTGAATTCTAGAAAAATCAAATCTTTAAAATAAAAATTTACAGATTATTATTATTTTTTAAAGAAAAATATAATCTTTCAAATAGATATTATTGATTTAAAATTTTAATTTGAAAATTTTATTCATTAAAAAAAATTGAAAAGTTTATGATTTTTTTTTTTTGATAAATGAAACTGTAAAATACATTTTATAAATTTTATTCATATCTCTCTCGACAAAAAGTTTCTAAAATAATATTTGTGAGAGTTTTTAAAATAAGAATAAAAAAAGTTTCTACAAAAAATATATATAATATTTGAGAGTTTTCACAAAAAAAAAAATTGAGAGTTTTCACAAAAAAAAAAAAAAATTTGAGAGTTTCTAAAAAATATATATTATAGATTAGAATACAATGCATAAACTTTATTATGGTTTATTGTAGACCTTCATAATCTAAGGGTCAAAATAACTCTCCCATGATGGGAGACCTATGACACTCACCCATGCTAGAATTGGCCCAAGTTGTTTGTTAGGAATTGAGCACATTTATTTCTAACCGATCAATTTTGAGGGTCATTAATTAAAGTAGGAAAAAGGGAGAGAACTAGCAAGAAGGGGCTCCCAATGACTTTGAATGTTGACTACTTACTATTGGTAGAATATTTTCAACTCAATCTGAGGTTTGGATTGGAAAGCATCCAGACGGATCTTAGTTCATGCCTGATGGCTTGGGCATTGGGGGACTAGCTAGGGCCATGTCAACTTTAAAGTGTGTTTTAGTTCATGCTAACAAGTGCTAGTAATTTGATATATTTAGATATATTTATATATGCAAAAATAAGTCAATTTTTTTTGATATATTTAGATAAATATTTGAGCCAAATATATTAAATTTTATTGACCAATTTTTGCTTATGTTTTAGGGAATGAAATTTAATGATGAATTGTTTTAAAATAAAATTTGTATAAATCTTTTAAACAAATAATTAGAGGTTTAATTCATACCGTAGTATGTAAGTTCATAATAATTAATTAATCAGTGACATTCACTCGTATGTAAGTTCATAATGAATGATTAAGCTATCAATTGTTCAAATATTTAATTAGAAATTAAGTATTAACTATACTAAATTTATGATTAATATTATGTAAGAAAAATAATCCACTTAATGTAACTATGACATTGCCTTAAGTGGTTAATGAGTTTTTTAGAACAAATTATTTAGAAAAATTCGAGTTTAATTTTTGATGAGAATAATTTTTAACCAAATTATACGTATAAAAAAATAATATTTCTCCCTTAATATATTTTTCTTATTGTCATAGTTTTCCCATCTCTTGTGTGCAATTTCTCTCTCACTGTAACACCGACTTCCTAATTACTTATAAAACAAAAGAAGCACTAACTTCTAATTACTTAATGTCATGTTCTAACGTTTTTTAACAAAAAGTTATTTGGTAACTTGAAGTGTTTATCTTTTTTTGTGTTCATCTTTTTTTATACTTTTTTTTTTATCATTTTTATAAAAAACACTTCACATTTCTAGATTTATTGAAATTATTAATATATTATTATTTGACCTATAATATAGATCAAATACATTAATTATTTAATGAATATAGAAAAGTGAAATATCTCTTATAAAAATGATGGAAGAGAGTATACCTCAAAAACGATTCTGATCATGAGTCAACTACATCTTTTTTTTTTAAATAATATTTATTTAGGGTCTTGTGCTTAAAACTCATATTTTTTGTCATTAGTTAAAAGACGTCTCATATGGTTGAAAATTGTAGGTGTTTATAAACTATCCTCATAACCTTGAATGTGAGTTTACTAGAACAAATTATCCTCAATTATGACTAGTTTGCTAAATTAACTAAAGAACGTCAATAATGGTTTCTCAATCAAAACTATGTTAATCAATGACGATAATAATTGCCGATAGGTGATAGCAAGAATTACTTGTATACACTATGATGCTCAAGTCAGTAATTATTCTTTTTCTAAAATCCACTACTTCATACTCTTATTTTGACACGTTTATTATCCACCTAAAACTATTTCAAACTACTTTATACATTGATCCATTTTATTCACCGCCATAGGCCCAATTTTGAAACGTAAAATATTATTTTCATTTGAGTTTTTCCTAATTATCCTTAAAAAGTTGTGGATAATTCATCAAACATTTAATAAAAATTAATTATATAAAAAAATTTGTAAATAGGGTAAAAATTAGTTTGTAGTTAGCTAACTTTATTGGGAATTTTTGTATGTTTGAACAGTTCTTTTAAGTTTGAACTGTTCTTTTGGTGCACGTTTTGTATGTTTGTTGCGTGCATAGTGCTAAATAATCACCAATCATATATGTTTATTGTCAAAGTTGCGTGTTGTTTTGTACTGGTAAAATACATGAATTTAGCTTAATGACTATCATCGTAGATTCAAATATAAAGAGAAAAATATATTTAAATCAAGGTTTTGTAATAAGTCAACTTAGTTTAATTCATAGAAAATTTAATTCTGGTCTTTTTATAATAACTTAACTCATTTATTAGTTTAAATCGGTTAAAGTACTCAACTTCACCTTTACTTGATTTAATGTTGTTATTTGAAAAGTATCTACAAATACTCACATTTTTTTTATATATGCAAATACTCACATTCTATATATTAAGGGACAAAAAACAACCTAAAACAAATTCAACAATCATGTTAAACTTTTTCTCTATGCCACAACAAGCAAGGGACATGGCAAACACTGCGACGTTAATCCAAGTCGGTTACGACTCCAGTCATTAAGACAATGCTCCTTAAATTGATCCTATATAATTTGGCCAATAAATAACCTTCAAACAGAATAGAAATAAACATTATCTATCTCATAACATCTCATTTCTTCTTCACTTACTAACTCGAGTGTTGTAGTGTTTGCATGTACCACCATCTACGATACTACAGGATTAACCTGCCTATCCTCTTACGAGCCATATATTTGGCCAAGTTCGAATCACATAGCATATATTAGTTACGAATAATAATCAGAGATGGATAGGGTCGGCCTTAGATCGGGGTAAGCATGTACACAATTTAGGGCTCCAAAGATTAGGGGTTCAAAGTTTTTATTTTATGTATGGTTATAGCCCAATAAAAGAATGATAGTAAAACTCAAATTAAATAGATGAATGATTATTCTAAGTCAGTTTTAAATATGAATGACTATTTTTTATTTTTTATGTTATTAATGTTATATTTTTTAAAAAACAAATTTACATTTTTTATTAGGGATCAATTTTTATTATTTAACTTGAACATCTAAATTGTCAAGACCAACCCAGAGCCGACCCAATATATGTTGAGGCCTAAAGCGAAAATTTAAATAAGACTTTTAAAGAATAATATTTTTTTAATAAAAAATATTACCATTTTTGTTTGATGATAAATGTCATGTTTATAAATAAAAACTGCCACGTTTGGTTTCTCAAATAATATAGGGTTTGTTTGGATTGACTCAATTTTAAGCTTATGCGAAAGAACTTATGCAAATAAATAAACTTTTATGGATTAATTATTATAGGTTTTTCAAAGTAGTTTATGAAAAAATAACTTTGTTAGTGAAAACTTGTTAATTAACCTAAAACTTTATTTATTTGCATAAACTATTTTTATAAGCTAAAAAATAAGTCAAAAAAAAAAAAAAAAAAAAAAAAAAAAAAAAAATATAAACGAACACATAATATTTGTTATAATTGTGTCTTATAATTTTATACCATGTATTATGATAATGAAAATATATTAATAACCAATAAAATAAATTAGTAAAATCATAATTCCCTTTCTTTTATTTATTTTCTTTTCCTTTTTTAGGTATGAGTATAAAATATTAAATTGTAACCCTTATGTGGAATGCAGAGAGCATTTTCTCTACAAAAATGAGAGCATATTTTTAATCTTCGCTTGGGTCGGCGTTCGAACACTTTTAAAAAAAAAAAATTTATAGAAATCTAAAATGAAATCAAATGTACTTTTTTTTTTGCTTCATTCAAATATACTTATTTTATAAAATGGAATAATAATAAAAATATTTTTTGCGTGTGGTATAGGAGTTATACATACTCCAATGAGTTTTTGGATTGGAGAATAAAATCCGAGACCGCGCGAAACGCGTCAATTTTTGCTTCAAACCAAAACGCAGTGTTTGAATTATAACAAATAACAAACAAAACAAACACAAAATAAGTGCTTATTCTCATTCCACCACTCCCCCTTTTCTTTCCTTTTCCTATTTAAATAAATTCCGCAGCCAAACAATCCTCATCCCTTCTCTTCTAATCTAATCTAATCTTAAAACCCTATCATTTTTCATCCATTCCTTCACCACCACATCTTTAACCCTTATACCCTAAACATATCTTCTCAGATATTTTTTCTCTGACAATTATTTTCCCATTCATTTATCTCTTTATTATTTTCTACAAACCCAATTCAATTAATTTCATTCCCACCACCGCCGCCACCACCACCGTCGAAAATGGCCATTCCTTGCCCCCATTTCATCTCCTCCGCAAAAGCCGCCATGGAAGCCGGTCTCCTCATACCTTCCTCACCTTCTTCATCCGTCTCCGTTATCCTCACCCAAGACGATTTGAAGAAAATCGCCGCATACAAAGCTGTTGAATACGTCGAATCCGGCATGGTTCTCGGTCTCGGAACCGGTTCAACTGCCAAACACGCCGTCGACCGAATCGGAGAGCTTCTCCGTCAAGGAAAACTCACAAACATCATTGGTATACCAACTTCAACGAAAACTCATGAACAAGCTGTTTCGTTAGGGATTCCTCTTTCGGATCTAGATTCTCACCCTGTCGTTGATCTTGCTATCGATGGTGCTGATGAAGTTGATCCTTATCTGAATTTAGTGAAAGGACGTGGTGGTTCACTTTTGAGAGAAAAAATGGTGGAAGGTGCATGTAAGAAATTTGTTTGTATTGTTGATGAATCAAAATTGGTTAATTATTTAGGTGGTAGCGGTTTAGCTATGCCTGTTGAAGTTATTAGGTTTTGTTGGAAATTTACTGCTGGTAAGCTTCAGAATCTGTTTGATGAATCTGGTTGTGTTGCAAAGCTTAGAACTTTTGGTGAAAATCAAGAACCTTATGTTACTGATAATGGGAATTATATTGTTGATTTGTATTTTGAAAAGAGTATTGGTGATTTGAAAGTTGCAAGTGATGCAATTCTGAATATTGCTGGTGTTGTTGAGCATGGAATGTTTTTGGATATGGCTACTACTGTTATTGTTGCAGGTGAACTCGGGTTAACGGTGAAGAATAAGTAGTTGAGAAGTTTAGAAGAATAATTATTTAGGTTTAATTGGTCAAGGTTTTGATGATTTGAATTGGGTTTCTAACATTTTATATGATGTAGTATGAAATATATTTATTCAGTGAATCGATTAGAAGAGTTGGTTCTTGTTTTGTTTTTTGTTAGGGGTTCGGGGTACTTTCATACGATCTTATTGGATTGTTGGAGAAAGTATCTTGGATAATAGTTTAGTTTTGTATTTTGACTTTATTTCAGCAAGGAGAAAGAAAATTGAGACTTGTTGTTAAGTTGAATATTAAGCTTAAACAAGGGCTTTTGTGTGTGGTGTACCGAATTAGTCATCCACACAATTTCTTGTTGAATTTATGGTGTTTATCATATTGAACTTATTTAATTCAAGTTTTGTTCGTTTGTTCCCTTTAGTTTGCTCCTATTGAATTGCATATTTGACTTTATTTCAGCAAGAAAGAAAATTGAGACTTTTGTTAAGAGGAATATTAAGCTTAAACAAGGGCTCTTGTGTGTGGTGTACTGAATTAGTTATCCACACAATTTCTTGTTGAATTTATGGCGTTTATCATATTGAACTCATCTAATGCAAGTTTTGTTCTTTTTTTTCACTTTAGTTTGCTACTATTGAATTGCATATTTGGTTTTTGGTCATTGTCTAGTTTCAAAGTTGCTTTCTCTGGTGTTAAAAAAACTGTTATCAATTCAGAAATGATTTTTTGTCGATTACATACATAAGCTTAAATGTTGTTTGGATGTATGATAACCCTCGGTTAATCTCTCAAGTCTATATATGGAACCTGAGTGGAGATACTCCTGCCAATGGAGTTTGCATATATTGGAAGCTCTTTCTGTCTTTCATATTTTATATTTTATTTGTCTTTATTTAGTTTGTTACTTACATTTGAAATCAGTTAGTTGGCCACTCTATTGAAGAAGATGACAACTATTCATTCATTGACTTTGAAAAGGATTGATTGATTGCTGTGTCTTATATCTCATGTTAGCTACTTACATTTATATATATACCTATTCCCTTGTTTGGTTCTGCTTAAATATGGGAAAATACTTCAAATTTTCGATTTTTTATGTTTGACACAACATGCACATATGTCGCAAGTACAATTGTGTTAGTAATTAGCAGTACTTCTATTCAAACGACCAAATTCTGCAATAATTGATTTCGGTTATTACTTACTTTTATCAGAAAAACTTCAATATAATGTAAGCTAGTTGGTTAAGGATGACATTTTTCTCATTAAAAAGTAGGAACGATGCATGTCTTCCTGCATTCGAAACAAGTAGCTGAAGTATAACATTCCATTGTGAAAATTCGGAAGCTGAAATACTTATTATTTGAAAAGGCTGGAGTGCCAACCATAAAGTAAATGCCTAATTAACAAGATCTGTGTTTTCTACACTTCTTTCTTTTGCCTTAGTCATGGTTTGAGTTGGACATATATATTCAATTTAATTACTTGTACTTGAGCATCTGTTTACATCTGATGTCTTGTTTTGTTATTATTTTCCTAAGTTGGCTTTATGTATCCTAATGATTAATGTTGCATTTCATCCATGGCGGACATTCTGGAAGTATTTCTACTTGATGTTTGGTGGTGTTCTCGAAGCATATTCTTATCTTGGTGAGCAATTCAATTAATTTTTTAGTTTTATTTTATTAGGCTTGTGGATGTGTTATGTAACTGAAATTTTATCTAGTCTAGAAGTAATGAGGATGGGGGAAAGATCATGGTTATTTGACGATGTGTCGTTACACAAAGTAGATAACTCCTTGCAAGATATTTGCAGTAAATGATCTTCCCTAAATGCCTATGTACAACTTCGCTTTTATTGTCCCAACCTCTTCCTAGGGTACACAATCCATTCTTTCTCTGTTGATTGCACCTTGGTCCTAACATTACCACCTGCTGGAGCTGCAACCTTGTCCCTAAGGTTGAATGTTAGGATTTGGTTTTTAACAGTGGTGGTACTGGTATCCTCTTAAGTAGCAATAGGAAACAACTAAAAGAGAAAGAAATGATGGAAATACTAAATGCAAGAATATCAACTAGTTATATTCCCGACAGAACTCCTGAAAACAGTTACAAGAAAATGCTAAGAACCGCCTCTACTAATTCCCAAGCGAGGTATTTATAATATCCCAGTATTATTTGAACCACCGCCTAAATCTACGATGAATCTGCACTTGTAGGAGTGTGCTATAAGTGCATCCACAATTTAAAAACTGCGGTATACTAATCAGCCTGCAGAACTAGATTATTAGAGTGGTTGCTGTTGACTTGTTTAGAAACTTCAAAGTCTGGCCTTACAAGTCATGTCCAGAAGAAAGAAATCTTTATGAATTTATTTAAGAGCATTCACTTAAATATAGATGTGCCCCCTTCCCCCCCCCTTCAGTTTGCCTGACCTTTTTCGTCACCTACTTCAGCTATCTTTTTGAGCCATGACATAATTCACTACAGATATCAGTGTTGTAAGTGCAATTTTCCACCTCTTTTTGTTATTGTTTTCTTTATTTTTGTTTTTCACCTCTCTGTTTGGTTACTTTTAAGCCTTAAAGACCTGGACTTCTTTGTTTCCCTAACCTTTGTTGATATATTTAAGTGTTTGCTTTTGATTAATTATGAATAATTACCGACTTTTTAGTTATTTGTTTAATTTTACATTAAGTATGTGTTTATAGTATTATTCATCTAATTTGTCCAAAAAATGATCAAATAGTGGTCATCCCGCTACACGCAATCCTGATATCCCACTTTTGGGGTCAGCCACTCCGCCGCTATCCGAGATTGACTACCTAGGTAACCCCTTTTCAGGCTGTGAAAACTACAGCTTGATGGAGATTTTTTATTTTGTAATTGATAATGAATGACGAAACCATACTCCATTAATGCCACTGGCTTTTCTTTACATGTTCAATATTTTATTCACTTTCGAATCCTTGTTGCTGCCACTTACAAATTGTCCCCTTTTTTATTGAATGCCTTCTACTATTGGATCAATGACAATTCTAAACTGTAATGTTTGTTGTTTTCCTATGCTGCTGTTGTTTAGTATCAATTAGGTGGCTAGGGTGTTTGGTTCTGATTTGCCCGCAACATACTTAATTGACGCATTAAGAAGTAAGCTGCAAAACTAGCTTAATGTTAATGATTGTATACTTAAAAATTAAAATCATGTCATGCAAATATCAGGTAAGCTTGCGTCTCTGATGGAACCTTGCTAGTGTGGGAAGTTATTTTATTTGAGTTCAATATTACTCTCAATTCTTTTGGAAGTTCCTCGCCCCTAAGGATCAATGTATTTTTACTTTAAGCTGATGTTAAATTGAACACTAAATTGATTTCATACTGTTGTGGGTTCTATGGAAAATATAATAGCTGAAAGATTCCCCATGTGAAAAGCTTGCTATTGGGTTGACATTAGGTTGTGGAAAATATACTCTATCCTAAAACTTGTTAGTTCACAATGATATGGCCTGTCCTTTATGAATCTGTTGATCCGAATTGCAAGCCGAGGTTTCTGTGGAGTGTAGTTGATGCTATCATCGGTGTGCTTGATCATAGGCAAACTGGTATACTCATGTTAAAAACAGATGCTAGGACTTTACCTGGTAGTTGGTACAGGATGCCATTAAATGCTAAGGTATGTTCTTTTTATTTTTTTTCAACTTTCTTTTTGGCAGAATAGGTTATGAGGTATATTTATTTATTTGTCAATTAATAAAGATATGGTTCAAGATGCGCATTAACTTTTTGGAGTGTATGGTTTAAGTTTAACAGTGAGGGTATTTATGGGTCTTTCTTTGTTTCATCTAGTGACTCGATTGCAATCAGAGCAGGGTTTTCTTTACTATATTCTGTCTTACAGTAAAAAGAAGCATTCTATGAAAGTTGATATTGTTCAGAGGAAAAAGAGTGAAGGACAAATGAAATTAAGCTCCAAGCTTGTAAGTACCAACGGAGTAATGTAATCAAAACTAGAAGTGAATGAAAAAAATCTCAAAAACAAAAATTGCTAGGAAGATAAAAATGCCGGATTTGGAGGTGAAGTGTTCAACAAACAATATCTAAATGTGAAACAAATTTTCTTTCCTGTTGTATAATCTTCTTTTGACAATATTTGCTCATCATGATTGTGGCCCCTATTAAAGTGTATCCACTACAAAACTTGCTTTATTTTTCTATCTTTTATGCTTTCACTGTGTTTGTCTACTTCCCAAGAAAGTGACTATACTAAGATTCTTTCTTTTGTTTCCAACGGCTTTCTTGCTGGTTAAGACTTTAAATTCTTACAAGCTCTTTTTTGATAAAATTTCAATACTTTACAAAATTAACCCTTGTATATGAGCTGGTGCAGAAATAATACCACACTACATACAACGCTTATTCCAAAACTAGTTGGATCATAACCACCATGGCAGGAACATCCTCAAAAATTCCAATTGAGATCGTAAGCGATGATGAGATGGCTTCGATTGATGCTGCTTTAGCTAATGCAGCCTGTTCGGGCATCACGCCTGTTGCTGCTCCTGCTAAGCATACACAAGCATCAACACCCCGTATTCGCAGATTCGGCATATCCATTGAGTCAAAAATTCCAATTGAGATCGTAAGCGATGATGAGATGGCTTCGATTGATGCTGCTTTAGCTAATGCAGCCTGTTCGGGCATCACGCCTGTTGCTGCTCCTGCTAAGCATACACAAGCATCAACACCCCGTATTCGCAGATTCGGCACATCCATTGAGTCAGTTCCAGTGCGAGCCAAGAGAGGGCTATTCACGTATTCTGAACCCGACATAGAAGATATTGGCAGTTTTGTACGTACTAGTAGGAAGAAGAAATCCAGAGAAGATGACACGTTACTGCACCGGTTTAGGAGCAAGAGAGGCCTGTTTGTCACTGATATCACCAAGACAGAATGGTGTGAAAAGCAAATGGAATTTTCTCTCTTTTATGAAGAATGGAAGAACCATGAAGCCAAACCAGATTTTGCCTTTGTTTATGGAGGGGGAAGTAGGAAGAGTAAAGCAATGAAAGCAGGTGTAGATCGGCATGCTCAGCTTGAACGAGAGGTTTTGGAACCCGTGGGTGTGAATGTGAAGTCACGTGAAGATTTTATGGCACTGAAGCTTGTTAATTTCATCAATGGTGTGAATCAACTAATGTTTGAAGGACTGACTCGCGAGCTTCCTATAATAAGCTTTGATTTTGCACAAGGTATATGGATGGTGGGTAAGATCGATGAAATGCGGATGCCTAAGGCAAAAAATGATCATAATCCGGTGCTAGTCGAAACAAAGACTCGTTACCGAGATACAGTGCCTGCGGAATCACAAAAAAGAAATGGAAGGATTCAATTAATGTGTTACAAGTATTTGTGGGACAATTTAGTTGCTCATGCTGATCGCAACTTCCCTTCTAAACAGTTATTTGATTATTTCAAGTTAAATCCGCGACGTACGTTATGTAAAGATCTACGAACAGCGTGTTTTGATTCTGGATTCTCGGCATTGACACTTGGTGATGTGGTGATGTGTTACAAAAATATGTGTAAGAAGCTGCCTTATGCTAATGATAAGCTTGTGTTGAGATATGAATCTCAGAGGAATCAATCACTGTTGGAAGAAGAAAAATTTACATATGATGATGGTTGGATAAAGAATGAAATTAGAAATTGTCTTGAGTTTTGGGTTGGACAGAGAGAAGCTAGTTATGTTAATGAGGAAGAGCAATGGAAATGTGGATTCTGTGATTTTGTTTCTCAGTGTCCTGCTAACACAGGTGATTCTGAGAGCACAGAAACGCTTTCAGAGGATGATGGTGACTCGAGTGAGTGATTATTGGAATTGGATTAGACGCATTTAGTCGTCATATCCGTCCGATCTAAAACTAATAGCTGAGATTATTTATGGTTGTTTTCGTTAATATATTATATAAACCGTCCCATTTAAGATTAATGACTGATAAAAAATTGCGTGAAGTTGTGTGTTACTGCTGTTTATATAGCAGTGAATCCTGATCCGTATGTAAAGGAATAGTCCAATAGTAGGAGGGACTTTCTGTGCTTGTGTTTTTAGTTTTAATGAATTTAAATAATTTATAATAGTTATGTACCTTAACCTGCGTACTTGGATATATTAAATTTTTATAATTCTGCTGCCAAATTATTTAGTTCAAATTGAGAACCTTTATAGTTTATATTATAAAAAAAAAATGACCACCTTTGTTCTGGAAGAGCAACTTAGGTGCAGAATCCGCAATAATTTATACTCTATCAATTTTCTAAATATTTTCGGAAGAGTCTAGCAAAATTATTTAGCTAAAATGATACAAACCATCAAAAAAGTTTTTTAAACCTATCATGATAACCTATTTAAATAAACATGGATAATATTTATATATATTGATATTATATTAAATTTTGAACTTTGAATTTAATTATTTGTTTTGAAATAACCAATGTTATTAGTTACTGTAATTAGTATTGCTAGTTTTTCTATGAGGTGGAATCAAACACATATCTCCTTATTGAGTTATTACTCCACTCTCTATCTCATCCATGTCAGCCACCAAACCATCCTTATAACTAATTATAAAAAAGATCCTTATACCTCTCACTTTGAATTTAATTATAATTATAATCTTATTTTTTTCTCAATAATGTAAACTTATAACTCTGTTAATTTTTCTGCATATTTAAATGTCTTATTATAAACTTAAAATTGAAATATGACGTTATATTGAGTGAAACTTTTTAAGATATTATTAAAAAATATTTACAATTGATATATGATATCATATATAGTCAAACAGTCAAACTCCTTAAAACATCGTGTTAAATATAAAAAAGAAATTTAATATCATTAATTTATTACTTCATTAATATATTTAAACATATTCCGTTAAAAAATATATTTAAACATAAATATGATTATTTATTTAAACACACTAACAGGTCATATATCAAACTTTTAGAAAATCAGATTCAGTTTACAAAATGAATTTTTCTCTTCCCATCCCCGACTCTTTTTCACCCCCGGTTTTCCATTTTTGGGGTGAAAAAGATTCTGGGGGAGTGGGAAGAGAAATCTAATTTCTGGCCCAACTTATTCCCTACCCGTGTATATATATATTCTAGGCACAGGAAAATAACTGAAAAGTCTATAACCGAAACGTAGAAAGTTGAAGAAGATTGAAGCAAAAGTAGAAAAGATGAGTGATGAAATTGCAAGATTGAAGAAAGAAAAGATAGCCATGGAAATTGAACATGAAAGATTGCAGGAAGAATTAGTTGCAGTTGAAGCCGCCGTGGAGGAGAAAAAGTATGAACGTAAGAAGAAGTTCGAGCAATTGCAGCAATCACTGCACGCTGAGTTTGAAAAAACAAAAGTTCTCATCCTTCAAGATATTGATGTGAGCTTTCAAACATTGGAAGATAATTTGTTGAAAATTATAGGAAATCAGTTTAAGGAGTAGTAGGGTTAGGGTTTGTTCATATAATAGTAGTGATGTTCTTTTGGATGATGTATTTTGATCACCACAATGTGTTTGGTCATGAATTTTCGTTGTTTTCGATTTGTTCATGTTGAATTTTGAGCTACATTTTCTATTTTAATATGCTTGTCTTTGCTATTGTTCTTGGATTTTAGTTTTACTGTTATACACTTATACCCAATCTTAATTACCCGATTTCGCATTTTGGGATATGATTTTTTTGTTATAAAGCTTCAATTTTCATCATATGTTTGCTCAAATAATCACTAAATTGTTTATTGTATCAAAATTATTTCCATTTTGATTTGAGGTAGTGTATGTAGGTAATATACTTTTGAGATTTATTCAAATGCAATATGTACATTTAGATTTGGGGTTATTGGGTGTTACTATTGTTGTTGGAATTGAGCTATTTTTGTGAAAGAGTTAGGATTCTTAGTCAATGGATGGTTTTCACAACAATCTATGGCTGTGAGTACTAAGATATTGTGCTATATACTTTGGCATTTGGTGGCAAAATTTGCCTGAATATCACGATTTCACGCATGATGTTGCCACAAAACAAGAGAGATGTTCAATAGAAACAAATGTGCACGGAGATATCTCAATTTTTGCAGGTTAACCCAAAGGCGATTGCTAGGATTCGGGTAATCCTTCAAATCTTGGTTAATGATTGCTACATTGTTGGTCTTTTTTACTCTTTGTGTTGACTAGTTGTTTGTGATTTGTATTGATTTAAATAGGTGGAGCATATCATACGAGAAAAAAAATATGGTCTACATGTAAAATATTGGAGTTATTTTGTGAATTCGTCCTTGCAAGTGTTGCTATAATTGAGAGCCAGAAGTAAGCCCATATCTTTAAACTTTGTTCTTATTGGACATTTTGTGTATTATTTTTTTTATTAACATAAATGAAATTTAGTACTCATGCAAATCACATTGTGTTTTTTATTACATCCACAAATATCAGTTGCATTTTAATTATAGTTTGGTAGAGTTTTTTAATGCAGTTTTGCAAAAATAAGAAATAGAATGATGATTTAATGTATCTCCCTGTTTCTCAATATTTCACAAGCGACTATTCTTTTTTCAATACATCAGAAAACAGTGACAATGGGAAGGACTTGTTCTCTATTGACAAATTTTTATGAAGAAATCAGTACAAAATTGCAGTTGACCTCTCTATTTTCAATTCAAACTCGATTATTTACTAATACATTGCTTCTGAAAATTTCATGAGGGCATAAATTGGATAAAATATACATTTCTGAACATAAATAATGCAAAACATGAGGTTTTAAACTTGATTCGTAGAAATTGATTTGTATAAACACTTTAGGGAGGAAGAACATAATTTATGTGTACTTATTTTATTTGCTAAGAAGTGGGAGATTAAGGTTTTGTTCCATGTTTGATTTTTAAAATGGTCAAATAGGCAGAACATATTTAGAGATGAGAGGCATAGGCCAAAACTATAAAATTTTAGAAACATTACTTTTTTTTTTGGATAACAAGAGGGCCTAAGCCCGACGAGGAAAAAAATATTACATCATGGCTAGCTTTCAGTGTTAGCTTGAGCACAAGTCCTAACGATAGTAGGAGTGACAACTATAATAAACTATCATCTCACTACCATTCTCACATGGTAAATTTGCTAAAGCATCTACCACAGTGTTAGCTTCACGGTACGAATTGCTAATAAATCGCATACAGTAGAGTTCACCTATCTGGAGATCCAAAACTAAAAGACATTACTTAAAAAGAGAAAAAAATACTCATTTTGATGTTTTACCCAACAAACACATTTACATATTTAGGTGCATTCTCCCTCCAATCTCATATGTAAGTAAAGATTCTTTTTCCAGATTCATTGAACCGCACAACGAGTTATCTTTAGTTGTCGTTTCTCAATGGAAAACATAAAACCATTGTTGATTAAAGTGGAGTATTAACAATTGGTTACTGTCACTCACTAGTATATCTGTGTCAATATTATTATTTCGGATAATTGAAAAGCTTTCAGTTAGTGCTCCATCTGAAACTCAAGGTCTCGACAGATATTGCAGAAGAATACAATCTAGCACGGGATTCTTCTAAAACTGCAGCAGAATTTAGGAAAAATCATGAAGATCTCCTGGTGACTTCATCAATAAATGTCTCACTATTTCTTCTTTCATTGTTGGACATCAAAATTGTGTTATTCACTACTTGATTCTTATGATATCTCGCATCTGTCATCTGTGGTAGTTGGCCTCCGTAAGATCTTGCTTGTGTAACTCTAATAGTCCTGCTACCACCTTCATCGTTGATTCTAGCATATGGAATTATTACAAATTTCATCCCTACCTTATACTCCTTTCCTTGCCTCTTGATATGGCGGTTACCATGAGCATTGAAAAATGATTCTATGAAGAGTACTTTTCGGAAATCACCTTATATAACAGCTAGGCTAATTTTTCTCAGAATTTGGGTTGAGCTTAACTCAACCTTCTACAAAACAAACTTGTAAGGGGTGAGGTATTCATACTCCTCGTTGGAAAGATTTTTGTAAACCGGTTTTGTACAAATCAAAATTAAGATACCCTTCGAAGAGTGATCACAAAATAAGCCTTGATTTTTGTTCAAACCCTGTCACATTCCTCACTCTTATTCTTGTTTCTTTGTTTGTTTCTATGGTTACTAATGTAACAGAAGCTAGGTCATTGCTTAGTCCATTACAAGGCAAATAAGGTGTAATTGGAGAGGTAAATGGAATCTTCAGGACATTGAAAGATGCTGGTCCATCCCTTGAAGTTGACACACAGGTTTCAAAATCTTGAAGGAATAAAGAGTTCCGGTCCAAGCTCTAGTGGCGTTGAGCACATTAAGCTTCATAATCTTGAAGGCCAAAAGTTCAACACACTTCAAGTCATTGGAGTAACGTACTACTTTGTGATGTTATTAACTTATTATATAACTAAACTTGTTACTTATTGAGGATCATAGTGAAAATAATGCACATTGTAATAATATGAATTTGACTTGATTCACACAGTTAATTTGCTACCGTTGTTGATTTGATTTGAAAATAATGCACGTATGCACATTATAATTTTTCATTTTTACTTATGGTATTGAAATTGAGAAGAATCGGCCCAATAAGCAAGCAGAAGAAAACTGAAGTTAAGGGTATATCAGTCAACTTAGTTTTACAAAATGCTGATTTATTTGTCTTTTTATAAACTATGCTGCAAAAATGAACAAACGAAATCTCTGCCCTTTTTCCTTACTACTCATTCCAATTCATAAAACTGTTAAGAAATGCCACATCGATTGTAAGATGGTTTGAATATATGTTTATAAGCAAGAGACAATGCATTCCTCACCTTACAAGCCGATTTTGTAAGGTTGAGTTAGATCAAATACTCAATTCTAAGATGGTATCGGAGTCTATCCTAGATCCATTTGTAGAGACCTCCCTTAATTAGTTGGACCATCCGTTGTTGTTGATTCCACGTTTCAACTTGTTCAGTGTGTGTTAGAAGTTCCACATTGACTAGAGATATGACATAGATAACCTTTATAAGCGTAATGCAAATTTCAATTCTCGAGTTAACTTTTGTAGTTGAGTAACTTTTTATTATATTTTCTATATTTTTCCTCTCACGTTATTTTATATGGAGTACCAAACAAGGCATAAAATAAAAGTGCAATGGGCCGGGGGCTCAATCAAGGAAGGAATCTCGTGCAATGCAATAATAAACAAAACAATAACATATGATGAGGCTCCACACCACCTCACCTATTCCTTGCCATTGGTCACGTGCCTTTCCACTCACATGCAATGACAAAGCTACATCATTTTATTTAGCAAAAACATTGCTTTAGAAAAGATATCTTAGGGATCCACCATCTTTAATTTCACCTAATCTATTTTCTTTTCTCAACAAATCCTACGCCAAACTAACAGAATGATGGTATAGTGAACCTAATCCTACTATATCATGTTTTTTCTCGGGCGTCATCATTCATTCATTGATTGATTAATTAATTAATCCGTTTCCTCCACTCTCCTTAGTAAAATACTACTAATTAATCCATGAAACTATGGTTTATGTGGTAAGAAAAATTAATTATGAGTCAATTAATTTTGTAAAATTGATTTTGGTAAAAATAAAAGTTAAAATAAAATGATTTATGTTTAAATACATTAATATAAATCAAATATATAAGAAACAATTCTACAAGTTAATAATCAACTCTCGCTTCTATACAATTTTGAAATCAAATGCACACTAATTTTTCTTAACATCACTAATATTTTCATTATTTTAAAAATATAAAATGAGACTAACTATTTTTTATTTACATGAATTATTTTGTATATCAATGTAAAATAATTTTTTTTCATGTAAAGATGTACGAAAGGGAGTGTATCTGCAAACATAATTTTGTTAGTATTGATTTTATCAAAGTTTTTTTTTGTTAGTATTGATATTATATATTTAATATGCAAGATTTAAAGTTTGAAGGTGATATTCTATTTACTTTAAGGATAAAATTTTTTGTTCATTAGCCTCCTTGTGGTTAGATTAAACACAATAAATGTGAAAAAGTGAATAGTTTAAAGTTCGAACTCCGACTCCATTGATGATTTATTTTGGTATTTATTGAGTATTGACTAAACGACTTTTACGTTATATAAATAAATTTATTATCACTAAATTACTATTGTACAAACAAGAGCCAAACTAACTACTAATTCAAATACGTGTCTCAAGGACATTATTTAAGAAAAAAAATGTAAAATTTATATTAAAAAGAGTAATATGTATATTTTAAAAAAGTAAATTACACAACTTTTTAAACTATTTTACTATATTAAAATTGGGAAAAGCTTATTAGCAAGAAAATTTAAGGAGAAGAATTGCAAGAATAAATCTCCACCATTGTTTACATCCATCATCATCCATGATTTCCACAAAAAAAAGAGATTAAATGATATCATATTTTAAGATTTTGCCATGTATTAATTCTTACATTTATTGTGTAAAAAATTCTTGCTAAATAGCCATGCTCATTAAAATTCTTGACTAGTAGTTCAAAGACAATTTTTATCAAATACACCAAAAGATACTAGTAAATGTGGAAGGGAGTATGAAAATGAAAATATATTTTGGTGAGAAGTTATTTATGGCAGCAGTGTGAAATTCCGCGGTGGCAGACTGACATCTCCATTATGGCCCCACCCATATTGTCCTTTTCTTAGTACTGCTTGCTTTCAATGCAGTCTACAGTACACTAGTAACTTTACTTTTTGACAATTAACGCGTCATCTTTTCTTTATAATAGTACTAAAACCCCAAAATGAGATGATGGGTATTGGGTATGTTAAGTTAAGTTAAGTTAAGTTAAGTTAAATAACGAACATCAATCTCTTTACAAAATCTCTATGGTAAGATTTCATGTATGTATATAGACATTTGACACAACTAGATAATTTGCAAATAGCGTCACTTCAACTAAAAAAGATAAAAAAGTGAACGACTCCACATCAACTTAACCAATCAAACTACTTTACTTTCTCTCACCACTAACACAATTCTGTCTCAATATCACTCTCGCTAAAGTAACTAAATTTGACACTTTATTTGATAAATTATTGTTGGAGAATGTGCATTTAACTATTCCCTCGGTTCTATTTTAAATGACATATTTGCAAAAAAAATTGTCCCATAATACTTGACCAATTTCAATTTTTTATGTTACTTTTCTATTTCTACCCCTTATAAATGCTTTTGCAAAATATGCCTTTCTAATCATTATTGGGCAGAAAAAGTGCATACATGGGTAATTTGGTAAAATTAATATTATCTCTCATTTAATTATACACTTTTTTTAATATGCGTAAAACGGTCAAATGTGTCACTTAAAATGGGACGGAGGGAGTATTTCAAAGTAAAAAACTTTATAATTTCAATACATAATTGCTTTTTTTAGTATCCTTAACTAGTGCCCCGCGGGGCACTAGATAGCAAGACCCTTATTTATAAGGGTCATTCTAAAGAGTGTCTCGGGCACTTTTAAACATACCAAAAAAGAAAATAAAAAGAAGATTTAATATTATGAAAATAACTTTATATTTCTAAAGTGTTGAATGCACACATTTTGAGATAAAATTTTTATTTTAATATGTTTAACCATTACTTTATGACAAATGCTAACTAGTGCCCTTGGGATACTAGTTAAAAAAACAAAATATAAAAAATTTGTCTTGATATTTGTGCAGTCAGTGTTCTTAAAGTATGAGAAATGTTATTTCCAATACAAATTTTTCCTCTTTTGCTTAGTTAGCATTACCCTTACTTTATTTACGAAGTGAAGTGAGATTTTTTTTTCTTTCTAAAAAATATTATATATTTTAAATTATCTAAATATAATTAAAATATATGATAATTTATCATTTTTTTTTCAATTATTTTAAAATATAAACTCTAATCCTTTAAAACACTTAAAAAATTAACTCATTAACAAAATATATAGATAAAATTCCAACCACTAAATTAATTTAAAAAAAAAAACCATTTGCATTGCAACATGAGTAAGTAAAGTACACAAATATAGTCAACAAAAGAAGCACACGCATAACCAATCAAAAAGGTTATTTATTTATTGGACCAAATTAAAGTAAAGAATACGTAATTAATTAGTGCTAATTAAAATGACACCCGCGTTTTTGGTTTTGTTGAACTAATAGTGATAGATAGATCTTCATCACTACACTTCCACCACACCACACCACACCACACCCCCCCCATGTGACTTTCTTTCATGTTCACATTAATCACTATATACTTTCCATTCTTCACTTTCTTATATCATTTCATATCATATACATGTGTTTTCTAACAACTTTACTTCAATAAATCACAAAACAGAACAAAAAGGATTCATTCATTGATTCCAAAATGGCGCGGATGAAGTAAGCGTTTTTTTGCAGGGAACCTACAATGAAGACTATTTTCTTCAATGGGTTTTCGTTTTTCTTGTTCCTTTTTGTTTTTTTACTGTCTTTGAGCTCGATTTCAGCTTTATCTTCAACTGGGTCAATTAATCACCACAATAAGTTTTTCATAGGTTTGTGTTTTTGATTCATTCTTATTTCTGATTTTCTGTTATGGGTTTGGTGTAGATCTTTCAAATGTTGCGATTTTTTTGTTGGGTTTTGTTTGGTTTCTAGAAAAATCTAATTTTTATTGCTAATTGCTCTGATGAATTTTTTTATGCCTTTCATTTTCTATGATATTGTTAATTTGTTTGGTTTCTAGAAAAATCTAATTTTGATGTGTAATTTTGTTGTTTGGTTTATACTTTTTAGAAGGAGGAGATGTGAATTTGGGTTCATTGCAAAATGAAGCCACACAAGTGGCTCCAGCACCAGGGCCTCAAGGTCAGAATACTCTTATTCTGGCTGCAAATAGGACCAATAGACCTGATGTTCTTCGAGGATTTCATCGTTATCACGGTGGTTGGGATATTTCAGATCGACATTATTGGGCTGTAAGTGCTATTATGGTTCCTTTGTTTATTACCATTTTTCTAGAATGGATGAATGGTTTATTATGTTTTTACCTTTTTAGAACTAATTCTATTGTGATTTGTAAGATATGAAGTTCCAGTATGATGTCTTAACTGTTTGCCCTATATTCGATTTAGATGTTCCTAGGAAATGTAAAAATATGACCACCTTTGAAAGTAATGAGCAAGTGTGTTTGTCGTTTACTTTGATCTTAGTTTGTATATATGTGTGATTACTACAGTTGTTATTGTTCTTTGTGTGATGAAATCATGGCCATATTGCGGCATAATTGACATCTGAAGATGTACATACTCCCTCCGACCTTAAATATAAGCAAAAAAGTATACACAGTCCAAATATTTAAGGCCGAAGAGAGTATATAGTTTCTCTATCTTTAACTTAGTTTCATTTTGTTTTCTTTATTTTTGATCTCCTTGAAATTATATCTCTTTCCAAGTTATAAGTCTGTTGTTCGTTTATTTCGTTGTTATACTGTCCGAAGATTGGTATTTTCTGACTTGAGTCAAATGATATATTTGCAGTCAGTTGGATTCACCGGTGCCACAGGTTTTATTCTTGCTGTCTTATGGTTCATCTCATTTGGCTTGGCACTTGTGATTCATCTATGCTGTGGATGGGGGATTAACATCAAGGACAAAGGATCTAATCGCTCACAAAGGATTTGTCTTATATTGCTTTTGATATTCACCTTTGCCGCAGCGTACGCATTTTTACTTCATTTTAATGTTCTGTTTTTTATCTTCTTGTTTTGGATGCTTAATTTCCTCAAAATACCCCCCTTTGTCTTTTTCATCATAAATTTACAAAACTTATTATATATAATCATTTATTTTCATGATTGGTTGTAAGACACACTTCTCTATCTGTGATTCAAAATCTATATACATGCTGCAGATGTTTATAATAGTTTTCCATGAAAGAATTGCGAAAGACAATAGTTTAATAAAAACGTCATTTTATTGATTTGAAATTGCTAATGATAAGTTTCATGCTGCACAAGTGAAATTTCTGGTTATGCTTGCTTGATGTTTTATTCATCAGAAATTTAATGGTGGTTAATAACATGTCGCATTCTCTTGATCACACAGGACTGGATGTATGCTCCTTTCTGTTGGGCAGAATAAGTTCCACGGCGAGGCCTTGGATACCCTCCATTTTTTTGTCAATCAATCAGACTATACGGTGCAGACTCTAAGAAATGTCACAGAGTATCTTTCCCTTGCAAAAACTATCAATGTTAACCAGATACCCCTTCCATCTAATGTCCTGGATGATATTGATAAGTTGAATGTGGATCTAAATACTGCAGCAGATACACTTTCTGAGAAGACAGATGAAAATTCTGTTAAGATTAGAAGAGTATTCAATTATGTGTATGCAATCGTTAAACCGAGACCTCTTATTGCTAGAATTTAATATTCCTTCTCAGTATATGATGCTAAACTCTGAATATTTTGTAGGCGCCTAGCTTTGTTTGTTATGGCAGGAGTGATTTTTCTCTTGGCTCTAACTGGACTAGGTATGTGTTGATCATAACAACCTCATAAATAAATTGAGTTAAAATTATTTTATACTTATACCTGAGAGAACTCTTGTTTTGTTTATAACGATGTCTTTTTATTTATTTTATTTTTGGCAGTCCTATCTCTCCTTGGATATCAACACGCAATCATCTTGTAAGTAATGTTTGCTTATGGTCTCTTGACATGACCTTTGCTATGCCAAGCTATCCGAAGGATTGTTTTTTGTATTTTTCGGTCTGATGATTTACAAATGTTTTGCAGATTTGTTATCACTGGATGGTTACTTGTTGCAACCACATTCATTCTTTGCGGAGTATTCATGATCCTTAATAAGTAAGCAATTATAATTTACTAACAGATTTCAGCTTAATATATTGATGTGAACTGAATCCATTTATTTATCCTTTAACTTAACCCATAATAAAACCCGACATAAACCAATAATATTGAATTCAGATCCAATTATCTTTAAATTATAGAAATTTTTGTCTTCTGGTAAAAAAATCACAGCAACAACTTAACCTGACGCAAGTAAATTAATTATACTCTATTGCAGTACAATTTCTGATACCTGTATGGCTATGGGAGAATGGGTAGAAAATCCACATAGAGAATCTGCTCTTAGCGACTTCCTTCCATGTGTCGATCAGAGTACAACAAACAAAACACTTTTTCAAAGCAAACAAGTTGTCACCAATATTGCAAATATTGTCAACACGGCAATCTATAGTTTTGCAAATGTAAATGTAACACAAGGTAATCCAGGTTTTTACAATCAGTCTGGGCCTTTTATGCCGACGCTATGCTATCCCTTTGACAGTCAACTACAAGAACGGCAATGTTCAAGCCAAGAAGTTTCTTCTGCCAATGCTTCAATGGTATTATTCTCATCACTTAACTTTATTTGTATGTCAAGTCATTTGTTGCATGTAAAAGAACGGTACACATGAAATTATAGAAAATTTGTTTCTACATGTAACTTTCAATGAGTGGTTGATTAATCCAAATAGGGCCTTTCACCGCATTCGAAAATGGGCTATGACTTGTATACAACCAGCTGAACCAAATGAAAACTGGTGGTTAGGCTCTAAGTTTTTTTATCTTTTATTGGTGCCAGTGTTAGACAAGACCTACTGGCATTTAAAACTTGGACTTGTTGGTGTTAATGTACATACATGGTTGACTGTGTATTATTCTATATGGTTATTCATAGGTAAAAATATATTAGAAACTTTCTAACTATTTTGATGATTTGCCAATCAGTTAGCTGAATATATTAGAAATTGGATTGTTCTAATTTGTATTATGTTTCAGTCTCTATCTACAAATGATATACAGAGGATCGCATTAAATCTGTTTGTTTAAAATTTTCAGGTCTGGAAGAATTATGTATGTGAGGTATCTGAATCGGGTATTTGCACTACAGTTGGTAGGGTGACTCCAGAAATTTACTCGCAATTCGCAGCCGCAGCTAAGGAAAGCTATGCATTAGAACATTATGCTCCACTCTTACTTAGCCTTCAGAATTGCAATTTTGTCAGGGATGCATTCACTGGAATAACTTCAAATTACTGTCCTCCATTAAAGCATTACCTCAAGATTATTAATGTAGGACTTGGCCTCATTTCAGTTGGCGTTCTACTCTGCCTTGTTCTGTGGATACTCTATGCAAACCGCCCCCAAAGGGGAGAAGTGTCTGTGAAGCTATCCTTAAAAGAAAAAATAAAGAGCAGATTTAACAAGAACCAGAATAGCACAAATTTAGTATTGCCAAATGCAGTTAGTGAAGTATAGATTGTAAAATAGAATATTTGTTGATAAAGAAGCAAGTTACTATTGTTTTACTGTACTCTATATACTAAAGGAAGAAACAAAGGTGGAGCGAAGCTGCCGCCTGAGTTCGAAGACAATAGCAAAGCTAGTGTACTACATATTTTGTCCATATATAGTAATATGTAATACTAGTCGTTTTCAATTTTACATTGCCAGCAAAAATAGATAAATAGTGATGTGTTCACATTTCTTACACTAAGATATAGGGAGAAAAAACTATGTGGGAAGAGTTAGGATTAAAAGTGAATGCTGTGAAACAAATAATACCAAAAAAGACGATAGCAATATAAATAACTGAAACATCAAAGTGGAAGAAATTACATTCATTGAGTAACTGAAGCATCAAAGTGGGCATCTAAGTGTGAACTTGGATTCACAGTAGATTTCATAAAATTGCAGTGGCGTCGTGATTTTGTTGAAACTTTAAAGTGTAACTTATGCAAATCTAAACACATACTTAGTATGAAGTCATTTTAAAATTACAGGCTATAAACTCAACCTATTTTCCTTCAGAGCCATTGGGAAGTTCTGCATTCATTAAAAAATGAAAGTAAAGAAGGGTTCAAATCGTATCCCAAAATGAATATGGGTCTGGTATTGTGAAATTAATTTAGCTGGGACAAATTTTGACCTAAATTTACCAAAGTCCAAATTGTGGCCATGACAAAGTGATAGATAGGAATCATTTAATCATTCAAAATGAAAAAACAACACCATCACAAGTTCATTTGAATTTGAACTCCTGTTATGTTAATCTCCAATTAATTCATGAAAACAATAATCACTGAAAGCAAATAGAGCAAAGAATCTGAGATTGCAAGTAATGTTCAACCTTGCATCATATTATTCATTTCAATAAGGTAGTATATCTGAACAATCAAAGAAATGTATCAGTTAAAATCACTATGCTTTTGATAGCAGAAACATATACAGTAATGAAAATTTGACAGAATCAAACAGAAGCACTTGCAAGTTGCAAACAACTTCAAAATTCACCAGGATCAAACAGATTCTGATCATTCTCAGAGAAAACATCAACATCAGCATCCACAGCTACACTACTAGTAGTAGCTTCATCTTGCACAGTAAGAACTTCACTAACACCGTGAACAACAACCCTATCATTGGAGAATGCATCCGGAAAGAAAACCGGCACACTGTTAAGAATCAAAACACCACCGGATCTAGTAATGTTGATGGTGAACCCTTCCAAAAACGTAGGCAATTCCGTTCCGTCACCGAAATTCACCAGATCGTTCCACACAAACTTGCAAGGCACCACGTGGCGACGGAAGAAAGAAGGATAGTCTTGAAAATCACCGATACGGTTTATGACATTCACATCCGATGGAGCAAACACCGTGATTCCGTTCTGGCTTATGTCACCGGAGAGTTGCATTCCGAGAAACGAAGCCATAGCAGAGTAACCGCTAGATTTTAGCATTTCAACGGCTTGATCGAAGGAATTGGACGAGTTCATAGTGCGATTCATTGCTGTACATGATGAAATAGGATTGGAATTAGGTCTTTGATTTGGACCAGTGTACTCGTAATTAGTATCGAAGAATCTATCGATTCCGTAAACAAGGAGAATTCCGTCATCGTAGATCGGCGATGGTGTAACTTTGATATTGTTAATAGAGATAGCGTGATCGGGAGGTGAAGTGGTGACGGTTAGAGACTTTCCGGCGTACATCGTTGGAAGTTTAGCGCCGGCAGGAAGACGCCGGAAACTTTGAAGCGGAAGAGGTATCATAACGAAGTGGAAGCGGAGTAGATCGAATGAAGGTTGACCGGATTTCTTGAAAGCGGAATCGGAAGGAGCGAAGACGGTTGCGGAAGGTGACTGTTCGAGAAGTGATTCGGCGATGATTTCGAGTGTGAGCGACATGGAGACGTAGCCTGAATCGGTGAGAACATCGGCGGCGTCGTATATAGCTTCGCGAGGAATGGCGGTGGAGAAAGGAATGAAGAAGATAAACAGCAAGGAGAGAAGAAAGAGGAATGACGCCATTGTTGAAGCTTGAGATTTGGCGGGAGATGAAAGATTAAACGTGGCGTTGCTTTATTGGGTAATAATCAAAGTTTGTTGAAGAAAATCGTTATACATTTCGTTTTCAAAAGACTGAAACGCCCCTTCCATACAAATACTACTATCACTATCACGGATGATGGAGGAGTAAAACTTTGTTGCCACGTAGGCATTTTTCATCTTTTGACCCAAGTTTACTTCATGTGTTATTTTCACATAAAAATTGTGTACATTTTTGTCACTATTATATAAAAAAATTAATCAATTTTTGTGTAAATTGAATGACTTACATATTACCTTATAATATAAACTTTTCAATATATTATTTATATTTATCAAGTACTACTAGTAACTTACAAAAAATAAATAAAAATAAAGTACTAGTTGACATGTTTCATTATGTTGAGTGAATTAATATTTTTTTTTAGGAAGAGTAAATTAAATAGTTAATGAATATAATATGATGTTTCAATTCTTTTTTGTGTTTAAAACAAGTATTTCCGCCACTGCAAAAATTAATGTATCAAATTTTGTAGTATTCAATTTAGCAACAATTTTTTAAGAGATTTAACGTTGCTCCATAACCAAACTTGTCATCAAATTCGAGACCTTGTAATTAATAAAAGAGACCCCTGCATTCCATCTTGATTGTACAAGCTAAGGTGTTCTAATTCATCAATTAAACACAATTAACCACAATTTTAAATGATCAAATATTACACAATTAACCAAATTTTAGTAATAATCTAATTAACCGCAATGAATTTATGTTCAATCAAATATATATTAAAATTTAAATAGTGATCGATAATATTGAAAATTGTAGTTAACCATGTCCGGTGAATGTTTAGTTATTTCTGACAACATACCATATTTGTAAACCAGGATATTAAGCTCAAATGCTTAATTAATGAGTTCCACAAACACGAATTATTTGGAAAAATTCGAGTTTGATTTTTGACAAAAATAATTCTTAGCTAACATTTACCTACTTCGGTTGAACTATAGATTATCACACCCTTCTCTTAAAAAACAGAGGGTTAATGAAAAAATATTTTTTTTTTTTTGACAAAAAAAAGATACTATTTTATTAGACATCAATTGAACTGCTATGATACAAAGATTGTGTCAATTTATTTTTTTTTATATGATTTTTTGGTTAATTATACACTTAAGTCAAAACCAGTCTCGTCATGCAGCACTTCAAATAATATATTGTTCCCTTCCCACCACTTAAACACATCCATTAATTTTGGTCGTTCACCTGCACGCTAATAATACGAATCTGGAAACTTTGTACGTACCTATAAGATATACTACATGGTCTTCCATTATTAGAATGAGGCAAAGAAAATCACAATAAAGAAAATGCTATGCAATATTAATGCATGTAGCTAGTGAGAAGAAGGTGAGATCTTATGCATGGGAAAGTCTATATTCTTTGACCTTTCCCAACCTAATATAATTGTTATGACCTGTGGGTTAACCTAATATTGCTCGTGTTATTATGATAATAATAATAAGGGTCTTGCTAACGAGTGCCCCTGGGGCACTCTTTAAGCATTCCATTTAAAGAAACTTTTTATTTAAAAAGTTAAACAACACAATTTCCAAAGCGTTGACTTTACGCATTCCCATAAAATTTTTATAAAAAACTTACTATTTAAGGTCTTAAATAGTGCCCCCGAGTGCCCCGGGGGCCCTCGTTAGCATTTACCTAATAATAATAATAATGATAATTATAATAATGACATGCTCCAAGAGTCAATATCACTCAACATGGACTCAATATGTAATTTTGATTCTGTATTTGGATTGCATGCAATGGTTGAAACCTTTTTAATATTTAATTCATTAGTTTGATATTACATCTAAATTTCGAGCTATCAAAGTCTTATTTGATTTTTAAAAATTAAAGAAGGACCCACTAGTTTGTCACTAGTTCACTAATTAGGTGGAAGAAAGTGAGGGAAAAGAGGATTGACAAAGTGGAGAGGAAGAATATTTTCTAAAACTAAACTTAGTTATATTCTTTGTTGTTTTCCTTTCTCATCACTAGAGTTGTGATATTTAATATTTTTTTTATGATAAATAATCATATATACTCCAATCACACATAATTCATTTTTAAAAACATTTTATTTTACTTTCTCAATGTATCTTTTGCATGCACACTCGCTCAAATACAAAGACAAATACATTTTAGAATAATGCTGATGTTTACGAAACGAAAAACATGAATAAACCTTAGGCCTCAATCTTTAAGTCATGACTAGCATGTTTTCCATTAAATCCGGAACTTTAATGATTTCAACCAATCAAACAATCCCATATAAGTATTCTTGTATTTCGTAGGCCACGTTTATCGTAATAAATAGCACTGTTGTACATTTTATTAGGGATCTATATGATTTTTAAGGGGTTTTCTGCTAAATCATGAGATTTTTACATGCATGTTTGAATGACTTGGGCCGCTTATTACCCAAACTACTAATTTGCTGCATTTTTATTTATTTACAACCATGATTTTTGTTGTGTTTTTTTATAAATAGACGAAATGACAAATTATTAGAAACTCACACACATAATAATTAAAATTGTTAGCGCTATTGAGTGATAAAATAAAAATATTATTAACCATATCTTGTATGATGGCCTATATTATAACTTTCGCTTTGTCTTGGGATGGTTTATTAGCAATATTGGGGTAGAAATTAAGTTTGGGTATATACACCCTTTATGGATTGGTTGAATAATGCTTGATTTGTCTTAATAGTTGTTAAGAAGGCCACTCTGTTGTAACATGTTGAAGTTTTTTTTTTTGTGGTTTAAGTTGAAGTATCCTTTATATTAATTAATAAGGTTTATATATTAAAATGTAAATTATTATAAATTTTAATTACTTTTTTATTAGCTAGGTGATGATAGAGGAAAATGAAAAGTCGGAAAAGATATCATAAGTAAAATAAATATGTTTTGTATAATCCATTCAATTGTTTATTGTGTTGACATGAACATATATACACTTTCCATCCTTTTTGCTAGTGAAAACCACCGGCTAATCATTTAGTTAAAAAGAACGTACTGGCTATTTATGACCATTAGTTTTTTTGTTGAGTTATACTCCCTCTTCCCTTAATTTAAAAAATCATAATAATCACATTTTAAATAAAAAAGTGTCTAAAAAAATGTCACTTTTAATTTTCAATGCAACATTAACTTTTAAATTCCATTTGTGCCCTCAATATCAATTTATTATTATTCATTTTACATTTACGGTGGAAACACACCAATAATTAAAATGAATAATTGTGTAAATGTGCAATATCACTATTCTCTTTCTTTTATTTATTATTTTTTCTTAACTTGTGTAAATTGTCCAATGCAACAATTATTAAGGGACAGAGAGTATTGGTGTACTCTATTTCTTCCTAATTAAAACCAAAAGTGGAAAAAAATTATATATTTAGTCTAAATTTTAAATCCAATAATTTTTTTAATCAAATTTTACTTATACATTAGAAATAGAGTGAATGCCCCCTTGAATATAGCTTAGTTGATAAAAACATCACATATTTTATAAATAAGAGTCGGAGTTCGAACCATAGACACTCCACTTATTCACCTTTAATAAAATGGAATTCTAAAGGCGTTATGATACTTGACTAATAAAGAAAAAAGAAACTTAGTGAATAGCTCATACTCCATCTATTCTTAATTATAAGCAAAAATTCGCTTTTCAAATTCATTGAATAAGTGATGTATCTAGTTTATATTATAGTTCAGATACATTAGTTATTCAATGAATTTAAAAAGTTGACTTTTATTTATAATTAAGAATAGAGGGAGTGCTTTTTATTTTGATCAAATCTTGTGTTGCAATTGATAAGCTGGCCTAACTCATTCAATAATGAACAATAATGTGATATATAAAATTATTAGTATATTTTAATATTTATAACCTTTATAAAGGTTATGCTAATGAGTGCCCCAGATACTAATTAAACATAAAAAAAAAAAAAGTAAATTTTATATTGAAAATAACATTTTTTATATTTTATAAACATTGACTGCATAAATTTCAATATATTTTTATTATATAAGGTTTCCTTAACTAATGCCCCAATGACACCATTTAGCATTTTCCTATTTATAATCATGTTTTTGTCAAATTTTTTTTATAATCATGCTTAGCATTTGAGTAACCATAAGCACATACCCTAATGTATTCACACGCCATATTATAGGAGTATATATGGACAATACTATAGAGTGACGTTTTAATCTATAGGGTATGCCTCACGTGCACGAATAAATGCCTTCTAATAGACCCAATTATGTACAAAGCTTTTACTACACCAAAGTCCATTTTTATAAAGTTTGGAAAGAGACGAATGGAATACAGATAAATGTTTCCCACGCTTTCATTTTTGGAATAATTACTCTTTTTTTTTTTAAGCAAGCAAATTTAATTCATTTCATTGATAATAATAGGTTTAATATAAAGAGGACAATAATTATAAACTTTGGGACTAACTGTGAAACGAGTCGCTTGAGTTAAAGTGTGAGCTACTCGATTGACTTATCGCCGAACATAATTGATCTTCCATTGATCATTCTCAACTCAACTAATAGACTATGACACAAATTAATAGTGCTCCCAAATTCTGTCATGTTCACAATTACTCTTAATATTTTTCTTATAGACATGATACATTTTAATTAAAATTCCTTAGTTTCGATTGAATTTTTTTTTACGAATAGAAATCAAACTTGTTCTAGACAAGACTTTTGGGCTGAATCAAGCCCAATGTCAAATCCATCGGCCTAATGCTACATTCATTGGTCTATATATATAATCTCCACAAATCTCACAAGTTATACATTAATTATTCTAACCTCTATTACAAGCTTATACTAACTTGAGCGTCAGAGCGTTATCTGCAGTTACCCCCCATTTTTTGGCATCGTCGGTCATCTCTATGCTCGGAATCCGACCTCCAACTCGGAGCATTTTTTCCATTGATCACCAATATGAATTCTCTATCTCTTTCTTATCTCTTCAGATAAAATTTGAGTTTTGTTATGAACAAAACTCAATGCTCTAAAATTTAGGCTCTATGACACGTGGAAATTAAATTTCTTCAATACATCCATTCATGCTTAATATTATTGGGTTTGGTGCATATATATATATATATATATATATATATATATATATATATATATATATATATATAGGGGATGGATTAAATTACACCTACGTATCAAACGATTTTAGATTTTTATAAAATTTAGTATAACTGATCTATACGATATAAACTTTTAATCCAACAGTGGGTTTTGTAAAATTTGTATTCGTTAAAGCGTTATTGAGCGGTGTAACATTATCAAATATTACACCAGTGTAATTTGATCTCTCCCAATATATATATAGTAGGTGGTTTCAACTTTCAATTGATTTTTTTTTTACAGAAGGTGGTTTCAATTGATATAATCTGATACCACTAGGGTTGGGAATAGGCTAGGCCGAGCAAGGCTTTGCCAAGCCTGAGCCTGGCCTGCCAAAAAATTGAAGGCCTAAGCCTGGCCTGTGGCCTGTCATAGGCTTATTTTTTAGGCCTAGGCCTGGCCTTTCGAAAGCCTGACATAGCCTATTAGCCTGTTTAAAAGCCTATTTAACATGAATATATTTAAATAAATAATTATATTTACTTTTAAATATACTAATGAACTAACAAATCAAATGATATTAAACTTCCTTTTGATATTTAACATGATATTTTAGAGAATTTGACTATATATGACATCGTATTTCAATTTTAGTTTATAATAATACATTTATATATGTGAAAAGTTAATGTCGATTAATAAAGTTAAACTACTGAAAAATCTAATAGATTTATAATTTAATCAAAGTACAAAATTTAATATATAATAATAATAAATGTAAAAATATTATTCATATTTACTTAAATAGGCCGGCCTAGTAGGCCTAAAAGGCCTTTTCCATGGCCTGAGCCTGGCCTTTTTAGCTAAATAGGCTTATTACAAAGCCTTAGCCTGCTCTATTTAAATAAATAGGCCGGCCTGGCCTGAGCCTATGTAGGCCAGGCCGTAGGCCCCTGTAGGCCGGCCTGGCCTATTCCCAACCCTAGATACCACCATATTCTATATTAATTTTAATCAATCCTTTCAAAATTAATTTATAAGATGAAAGATATCTCTCTTTATACACTTTTTAGGTTCTTTGTTTATTCTACATGAAAATTAATTTTTTTAATACTGTCTAATTTTTATTAATTGTTGGATAAATTATCCTCAAATTTTCAAGAATAATTTAGAAGTAAAAATTTGAAAACATTTTGAGTATTCAGTTGGGTCATGTTAATACATGGTCGTGGTGGTTAGACAAATGATGAAATAAAATGCATGATAGAGAAAATGCAAACTGACAAGAATAACTGTATACTATGAAGCCACGATACGCGACACGATACGGATACGATACGATACCGATACGCCGATACGTGAACATTTTAAAAAATTCATATCCGATACTGGCGCGATACGCTATTTAAAAATTAATTTTAAAATTAAATATATAAATGCACAATATATAAACATGACTAAAATCAATAATATTAATAATGATATTTTTTTTGAAAGACAAAAAATTATTATTATTATTAATATTATAAATGTCAATAGTTCATTGTACAAAGAGTACAAACAAGCCAATTAGCCTGCACAAGAGCAAAACAGTTTGAGGCTCAACATACAAGGGTTCCTCAGTCCTAACTAAAGACATATAATAACTCAAAAAACATATAATAGTCATGACATCAAGCCTCTTCAACAAGTCCATCTTGTAGCAATTTCAGACAATTATATAGGTCCTGCAACTGACCAATTAAAAACATAAAACATCCATTCTTATACTAGAATTTTGGGACAAGTCCAAATACTTAACAACATGTTATATAGTAGGACCATAGTGACTTCAAAACAGCGACAAAGAAAAAAAATACTAATTATAATAAATTAAAATCATTAATACTAAGTTAAGTATTTGTGTTTCATTAATATTGTCCTAAAATTAATGATCACCAGTACATTTTAAGTTATACATCTTAAGTTAAGTATTATACAAAAAGAGCATCATTAGTACTATAAAAAAAAAAGACATAATTAGTTACCCGTGTAACAACATAGTAGTTTGACACTCACTAGGAAACACGGATTGTATCAGATATTATTTTTTATTTAAAAATAAATATTTAACTGATACTTTTCCGATACGAGTATCGGGAAGTATCGGACGCGTATCGGATATTATTTTTTTATTTAAAAATAAAGATTTAACCGATACTTTTCCGATACGAGTATCGGGACGTATCGGAAGAGTATCGGTATCGAGTGCGTATCGGACACGATACTTCACCAATTTTAGAGTATCGGGGCTTCCTAGACTGTATATGAAGAAAGTACTAGTCAATTATAATGGCGGTCCCATAGGTTCGGTCACATTTTTTTTAACGGTCAACATTCAATCTAAGAATGGATTAATAGGAATATCAATTTTATGTGTAAATAGATGAGGATTTTCATGGAATCAATTTCAAGGACACCAATTCTATTATTCGTTTATTATAAAGCACACCGCGACACGATACAGATACTCCGACACTGATAATGTAAAAAATACAGGACACTGACACCGCTATATATATGATAAAATTTAATTTAATTTATCAATTTATTATTTAAAAAATTAAAAATATTTTTTAATCAAAATTAATATATTTAATTCTTCATTGATAACATTGTTTCAATACATGTTTAACTTTTTTAGAGTGTCAAAGCAAATAAAGAAAATTATTTTTTTGGTGAAACTTGTTTGACTATTCCGACAGATATCATATGAGTGTCATACAAGTGTCAGACACCGACGCGTGTCGAACAGCGCGACACGTCACCTCCTAGAGGTGTCCATGCTTCATAGTTCATTTACAAATTACTTATTTTAAAATAATAATTTCTTTTGCTTTATATGAACCGATTCACCATAAAAATTTACGGAGAAAATTTATATAGACCTTGAGAGAAGCAAACTCGAATAAGTCCAACTATTTGGGTGGGTTGGGTCACATTCTATTCTCTTCTATTTCTCTCTCTACCCTTTTGAATTGAATCATGAAGAATAGTGTGTGTGTATATATACATGATTCACACCGCATGAATAGACTATAGACATCACATTACCACTCAACTCACACCAACGAGCAAAAATCGCATCTCTTTCTTATTCCATTTTCTACGAACATCACAACACACACTCCATCTCTTGCTTCATTCCCAAACATCACATCTTCTTCACCCTTTCTTCTCTTCAACAATATGCCATCCCCTCCTCCTTCTTGTAAGTAAGATTCCTCCTACCCTTCTTTTTCTTACCACCTTTTTCATCCTCTTTTTTAACTCATTCTGTCACTAAAGTTCTTTCCTTTTTGTTCTCTTGTTCCTGTTTTTTCATCTGGGTCCGTCTATTTTCATCTGGTACCCTTTTTCTAAAGTTTCTTTCTTTTTTAATATTCCACATCCTTTTCAATTAATTGCTTTTTAACTCATTCATTCAGTTTAATTTGTCAGTTCCATTTCATGTTTGTGACTTATTTATTCATTATTGTCACATTTGTTTTTATTTTTATTGTAATTGGAACTAGGAATTTAATTTCTGCATGGAGATAGATAAAGTTCTCTAATTTATGACCACCCAAAAAGAAAATTTGGCATTTTTTTTTTTTTTATATATGTTTGTTGCTGACATGTTATTTTTTGTTTTTTTCCTTGTGTATGGTTTTTCTTTTGCAGAAAATTGGAAGGAACTTTACTTGACATAGTGAATTAGGTAAACTGAATATAGAATTCCATTGAATTGTTTGTTGTGTGTGCAAAGATGGGGGATCACTTTGATTTACTGGTCGATCGGTTGCTTACTGAATCGACATTAGAAGCTGCACTCGAAAGCAGAATGCGAGCGTTGCAGGCTGCATCTTCGGCCGTGGATAACACGGAAGTTGATATCTCTTTGTTGAAGATAGGTCTGGATGATGTCAAATGTTCGGGGAAGATGGTTGAATGTAGGATATGTCATGATGATGATGATGATTCCAATATGGAGACACCTTGCTCCTGTTGTGGTAGTTTGAAGGTTTGTACTTATTTATTTATTTATTAGCATGTTCATGATCACATGTTTTGAATCTTTTGATATGTGAAAGTGATTAAGCTTTTAATTAAGTAACTTTGTAATTCGTAAAGCTTATCGATGAAATTTGTGTGTTAAAATTTATTGGCAAACCAAATATGTTGTGATGGGCACAATTTGTTGAAGAATTTTGAATGCATATTGCCAAATCTTCTTACTGATATATTTTATGTCAATTGGTGGGATCATTTTTATTTAACCCCTAAAGCCATTTTTTTGTTTCTAATCGATCTTGCCGATTTACATAAAAGAAAGAAGATTTGGTTAAAATGTGTAAATTATGTCTGGCAAGGTTACAATTATTTCTATCAGAATATGTCTGGCAAGGTTAGATAGGACCTTTTCGCCATTAGATCCTAGACAGAAGAGAGAGTGTTAAAGAACTTATAAGATTAAGATGGGAACATTTTCATTTTACACAACATTTTGAAGAAATGTGTAAATTATGAATTATAGAAGCTTCTGTCACTTTGTTCGACATGCCATTGTTAGGTAGACCATAGACACTTTATTCAACAGTTAAGAAATTCGGAAATACCAACCAGCTTATATCTGTTACTAATATGCATTAGCATTACATCCGTGAAGGTCTGTGCAATTGCAATTTAGAATGTGGCGCGGTCCCATGGACTATAAATAATGCAAGTAAGTAGTTGTAATGGTCCTAGGTTCCCTGCCTTCTATTCCTTGTGTTTGGTTAGAATTGTGCATTAGTCTCTTGGTAGTTGTTGTATGGAAGAAAAAAAGTAGTATTGTATTGTTTGCTGTATTTGACTCTTAAATTTTGAGAAGATGTGTATATTCTAATTGCCAAAATTTACCAAGCTCAACCAATATTTGGTACAGTCTGTTTTTATTTTCTGAAATTTCATGATAGCTTAAATTCTAATTGGTTTTTGCAGTACGCCCACCGTAGATGTATACAAAGGTGGTGTAATGAGAAGGGCGACACCATCTGTGAGATATGCCACCAGGTAGCTTAAATTGTTCCAAGTTCCTGATATGCATCTCTATTCCATGTATTTATCGCATTGATAATTGATTTGTGATATTGTTTGACTCATTTTGTTATAATTGATGATTTTTTCGCCATACTGAAAATTTCAGTCGTTCAAGCCTGGTTATACAGCTCCTCCCCCGCTATTTCAGTTTGGACGTATTCCAATGAGTTTTAGGTAACTTCAATGCAATATTCTCATGTTTTTCCCCCATATGTTAATCTGTGAACCGTGTTTTTTCCGCTCGATATTCTAATGTGTTTGCATGCTGTTTATGTCAGGGGAAATTGGGAAATTTCACGAAGAGACTTAAATAGTGCTCATTTGGTTAGCATGGTTCCCACTGACCAGAACATTATCAATTCTAACTATGATCAATATTCAGCCTCTCCTTCGGAAAGTTTGATATGGTGTCGTTCAGTTGCTGTCATTGTAATTTCTCTCACTCCCTTCTAATGCACGTGTGTCTTTTTATCTTGTTTTACGACATTTCTTAATCTTCGTTTCTTCTCATGTGCAGTTCATGGTTCTTCTGGTTTTAAGACATACACTTCCCCTCGTAATTAGTGGAAGTAAAGACTATTATTTCCCACTTTTCATGGTATCCTTTGCATAACATAATTTCATTGATCATTTTTTCTTAATTAATTATATTATTTTTTAAGCATTCCCTTACCAAGGTTTTGTCAATTTAATGGAGTTTTGATGATAGGTGTTATTATTTCGGAGTGCTGGAATCGTCGTACCTGTATACTTCATGGCTCGAGCAGTGGCACTAATCCAACGACATCGGAGACAACATCGAGTGAGTTTCTATCATAGGTTAACCTTATGTCTCTCTTTACCATGGTTCGCTGAATCATAACTAATCAGACTATAAATTCTCTTGTGCTTTTTCCTTGGTCCTTTGTAACTATTAGGAGCATCCTAGTGTCTTGGTCAGTTCATCTGATGACGAAATCGAGCAAGAAGATTTGCAGCCTCAGGCACATATCATACATTTAGTCTAAAAACACTGTAGCTACTTTATGTAAATGAAGTTTGAAAAGCTTTAATTCAAGCTGCTGCAATCTGTCTTGTGATTTATGATGGAAATTGGTGGAGATTATAATTCCTTCGGAACCTTAATTTTTCCGAGTGAGGATAACAATAGTTACAAGACACCGAAAGTCGTCTAATGTGCAACAAGGGTCATAGCTCACAGAGGCATTTATATTTCTAAGTTCTGGTAATGGCTGCTCCTCGGAAAATCTTGGCAGCAGCTAGTTATGTTTGCATTATTGTTTCTGCTTATAGGTAGAAAATTATAAACTGTTTTTCTATCTACAATCCCACGTTAGTCGGACACAATTATATAGATATAGAAAATTACACAATAGATGCAGAAATGGATGGACAAGATTGTATATGTTGCAATGAAAAATAGTTACATTTGTGATTTTTATATCAATATAGGAATGGTGTCAAAGTGTTGTCTATTTTATCACAGTTTTTCGTGCTATTTGTATGACCTTCTTATGTTTTTCGTGCTATTTGTATGACCTTATTGATTAAAGAGTCGTAGTAAATTAGGGGGTCGGTTTGCTGACGAGATATGTGAGTCACTGTTCACGTATGCATTGACTTAGCCTAAATTAGTAGAGGTCAGCCTTTTACAAAAGAGGTTAAAGTTAGAGGGTCAAAAGTACTATTATGAAAGTTACAAGTACGAAAGTGCAATTTAGCCAAAATGAGATTGTTTACCGTAGTAATTTTCATTCCATCATTGTCATGTTGTGACTATAAATCTATAATCACCTCTCAAGACATAACTTTCACCTTCTTTAAAAAAAAAGAAAAAAAAGACATAACTTTCACCTATCAAAGAAAGTCTCAAAGCAAATAGTGCTAAATCAAAGAAAGTCTCTTCCCTCCCTAATTTGGAAATCTAAGAGATGCAAAAAGACAAAATGGATGTGGCAAATTAGATGGCATGAAAAACATGACACCAAACTATCTATAGATCTCGTACCCAACTTACGATGTTCAAATTCAGAGGAATCTGAACATAGAACACTAGAGATCAAAATTCTCATATACATTAAAGTTTCAACACTTGAACTAAATTAATAAATTAAAATAGAATAAGTCTTTAATTTAGTCCATAAACTATCAATCTCTCTAATTTGGTCCATAAACTATAAAAATATACTAAATAGTCTTATAAACTATTAATAATCCATCAATTACGTTCCGGAAGGCAAAAGTTATGGTGCATAAGCCATGTTTATGCACCGTGCATAAATACCTAAAATTGCTTAGCGCACCCCCCATATTTTTAGGGGTGCGCTAGAAATTTGGGGGTACGCTAGAAATTTAGGGGTGCACTAAGTAATCTGAGGATGCATTAAGCAATTTTCATTATTTATGCATGGTGCATAAGGAAAAAACTTATGCACCATAATCACTCCCTCATAGTCTTATAGCTAAAATTCAATTAAAATTTTATTTTAAAATAAAATATGATTTGATATTAAATTTTACTTATAGAATACTGATACTTAATAAACACAGAAAGAATATGGTCCATTTTTCTCATACTTTGTACTTTAGGTCAACTCTAAACTAACCCGGCCAAAGTAAAAGTCCATTGATTCAGATGAACTTGTGCATGTAGTTTAAGACTTTTATGTGTTGCACTTGAAATATTTTAATGAATAACTCGTCAATTTGGTCCTTAAACAATCAATTTCAAAATTTAGTCCTTGAACTATCAAAATATACTAAATAGTTCTTAAACTATTATTAATACATCAACAATTCAGTCTCTCAATTCTTTTAAAACATGAGAGAAAATAATAGTTCCGGAACGGGACTGGTTATCCTGCATAGGCATTTTATATGCAGCGTGCATAAACCTGTTATTTGCACCCCTTCCATTCCGTTATACACCCCCCACCCAGTCCACTTAAATCCGGTTATTGTGCACAGCCCAATGACAGTTGCTTAGCGCACCCCCCCAGTTGTTTCGCGTGGCCCCCATATACTACCTCATTACTTGTGCACCCCCCATTTGCTTAGTGCACCCCCCAGTTGTTTTTTTCCCTTTTTCTCCCTAGATTTTCTTGTGAGCCCCCCAATTTTTTTCCTCCCAAAATTTCTAGCGCGCCCCCAATTTTTTTTCCCTCCTCCAAATTTCTAGCGCACCCCCACCCAAATTTCTAGCACGCCCCCAATTTTTTTCCCTCCTCCAAACTTCTAGCGCACCCCCACCCAAATTTCTAGCGCGCCCCCATTTCCAATTAAATAATAATTTTTGTTCCTTTGAAGTATATATTATAATAATCCATTTTTTTCGTCATACACCCCCTCGAAGCCCAACATAATAATATTGGTTCATGTATAACATCTTGAAACCAAATAACAAGACTAATGGTTTCAATGTATAACGCTATGAAACCATTTAACTAGAATAATGGTTTCAGTGTATAACGCTATGAAACCATTTAACTAGACTAATGGTTTCAGTGTATAACATCTTGAAACCAAAGTAGCCATCTTATGGTTTCTAATAAAATATCCATATTTAGTGGCTTAATGGTTTCACTAGTGTTGTATATGAAACCAAAGTAGCTCTCTTATGATTTCCAATAAAATATTCATATTTAATTTAACATAAATATTATAACTGAAACCATGAGTGTGGCTTAAATGGTTTCACTAGTGTTGTATGTGAAACCACAGTAGCTCTCTTATGGTTTACAATAAAATGATTTTCAAAATAACATAATGATTTTCAAAATAACATTGCATAAATAATCAATGAAGCAGTAGCTCTCTTATGGTTTTCAATAAAATGATTTTTAAAATAACATAATGATTTTCAAAATAACATTGCATAAATAACCAATGATTTTGTAACAAAGTAATATGGGTAAAAATTCGTGGGGGTGCGCAAAGTAATATGGAGGGTGCATAAAGTAATCTGGGTGCACAAAGCAACTCGGGGGTGCGCTGGAAAATTTGGGTGCAAACATAAAAAACTAGGTGTAAGTGTAAAACTGGGTAAAAAACAAAACCAGCAAAAAAAAAAGGAACTGGGCTTTCAGGCCCAGTAGGCTGAAAATAAAAACAGAATGCGTGTGTCATCAGCAGAAAGGGGTGTGTGGATAGCGAATCATTGGGGGTGCTGGGGGGCGCGCGTGCGAAACTTCTGGGGGGCGCGCGAGAAATTTTGGTGCTTATGCACCATGCATAAAGGGGGACTTATGCATAATAACCTTGGCCGTTTTAAAATTAAATAATTTGAATTTCTTTTTTTTAGAAAATTCATAATAACTAGTTTTTTTTTTCTATCATCTACGATACCTTTTTATTTTACAATTTTAATAATGAAAGGTATAATTATTAATATATACCGTATCACTCTGTATACTATACATTGATTTTTACTATATAAGTTTAAAAAAAGATTACAAGAGTACGGTGAACACTTCAACCACGAACGGAAAAATCAAATTCAAAAGGATACATTGGTCTTTAGTTATTTTTTTCTAAATATATTCAAATTAACAAAAGAGCGCTACTTTTTTGACATTCAATTTTCTACTATATAAGCCATAAAAGAAGAAATTTTAAAAGAATTTCTAAATCCAATAATTTTCTATGTTACGAAAAGGTAGGACGTTTGAATAAAATTAACACGGGTTGGTTTTTTAATCCAAATCACAAAATCGGATTGAGAATATAAAAAAAATTGACTATAAAACGACTCCTTCACATCCAATTTCAATGTGTCATTTCATAGTTTAAAGTTACAAATACAATAACCTGCTCTTCTTTCTTTTTCGTGCTTCAACCATGTCGAGCGGAAAGAAAGGCAAAGGTCGCCAAAAAATCGAGATGAAAAAGATGAGCAACGAGAGCAATTTGCAGGTGACTTTCTCAAAGCGTCGTAGCGGACTCTTTAAGAAAGCTAGTGAGCTTTCCACTCTTTGTGGTGTCGATGTTGCTCTTCTTGTTTTCTCACCTAGTAAGAAAGTGTTTTCCTTTGGTAACCCCGATATTGATACGGTCATAAATCGTTATCTTTCTCGGGTTCCACTCCAAAACAACAGCACCATGCAATTCATTGAGTCTCACCGCAACGCCAACTTGAATGATCTCAATGCTCAACTAACTCAAATCAACGACACCCTGGAGAACGAAAGGAAGCATGCTGATGAGCTGAGCCTTTTGCGCAAGGCGACTGAGGCTCAGTTTTGGTGGGCTTGTCCTTATGATGGAATGAATATGGCTGAACTTGAACTCCTCAAGAAAGCTTTGGAGGAGCTTAAGAAACTTGTTGCACAACATGCTAATGGGCTTGCAATTCAGGGTGCTACTCAAATGCTTCCATTTTTTGTTGGAAATGCTTCATCCTCTAACATCCCTCCCTATCACCAGCCAAATCCTCAACATGCACAAGTGTTTCCACCACAATATTTTCAGAACCCTATGTTTGAGCCTCATTTGTTTGGCTTCAATAACATGGGAGGAGGAGGAGGATATGGACCACATGGTTTCTTTTGAACTTCCACTTCCTACCAACTCAAACATTTTATTGTTCTATCTTTGTTTACATTTTGGACTATGAATGGCAAAGGAAATAGTTATCTATAAGTTTGTTGTTTATGGTATGCACTGCCGATCAATAATAAAGCAATTTTCTATGTTGTACCCTCTTCTATGTTTGTTTGGTCTATCTAGTAAACAATTTTTATATTGACTTGATTAATCTCTGCATGCATAATGATTAATGACTACACTTGGTCTATTTTCCTAAATCAAGAGTAACTCTATATGTTTGGATTGACAATTTTGTTTGATAGAATCATGCATATTGCACCATATTATATACTATGATTTTATTAAAAGTTCAATTTGGAGTTCAATAATTTCAATGTTATTTTGTCAAACTCACCGCGGATCTTTAGAACGACTACGATATTGTGATTTGTTTTTCATTTTGTCTACTTAGTACTTAATTACTTATATGTTTCTGATAGCACAAATGTGTGTCTTTAGTAAAAATTGAAAAGAAAAAAAAAGTACAAGTGTGTCTAGAAATAATTAAAGTCGGGACGAACTTATTAGATAATTGTTAATTCCTTTGATTTAATTTATTGGAAAACTCAACAAATTTCACATGTATTATTGTTAATTTAGTTTGATAAGCTTGAAGTTATAGATAAATTAATGAAGATTAAATAATAAATTTATTGAACTATTGAAATTTTAAGGTCTTATCACTAACATGTCATAAAAAAATGTCAGCTAGAACACATGAAGTGAATTTTTATTTATAAAGGAAAAATGAACTAAAATTGAAAATATAAAATTTAGAGGGATTAAAGTTCGAATAAATTATTTATAGGAATAAAGTTGATGTATTTATAGGATTAAAGTTGATGTATTTATAGGATTTAAAAACATATTACATCAATAAATTCTTTTTATTAAGGTTATTGTCTCATGTATGTTTTTATAATAAATTATAATTATCCTCATTTTTATTTAAAATATTTTAATAAATTAAAAAATTTAATTTATTTATGAGTGACAAATATATGTCACAAGTATGATTTTATAATCATGAGTGACAAAATTTATTTAAGTTTTTTATATATTAGTGACAAATAATTGTCGCGTATTTTATTATGTAACCATGACAAATATTTTTCTCATATTTCTTTTTAATGTATTAGTGACAAATATTATCTCGTATTATATATATATATATATATATATATATATATATATATATATATATATATATACTACTAGAAAACATGCGTTTAGCAACCGATTTAGCAACCAATTTTGATGAAAATCGGTCTCTAAATGCGTTAGTGACCGAAATGGCAACCGATGAAAATTGGTAACAAATACCTTGGTCGCTGATCTGTTGTGACGAAATTAGCAACCAATTTTCCAGCGACTAAATGAGCAACCGAATTTAGAGACCGAAATAGCGACTGGAATAGAGACTGAATTAGCAACCAGTTTAGAAACTGGCTTTGCGACACATATTTCGACGCTATTAGCGACTAATATAGTGACCGATTTGCAATTAATTTCTCTATTCATTGCTACCGATTTTGAGACCGATTTGAAAATGTTGTGTGGTAAATTCAGTCTCTATTTCGGTTTCAATGTCAGTCTCGATTATGGTCTCTATTTTGGTCTCTATTTGGGTCTCTATTGGAGTTTCTATTTTGGTCTCTATTTGAGTCTCTATTTCAGTCCATATTTGGGTCTCTATTGGAGTTTCTATTTCGGTCTCTATTTCAGTCTCTATTTGGATCTCTATTTCGGTCTCTATTTCAGTCTCTATTTCGGTCTCTATGCCAGTTCTATTTGAGTCTCTATTTCGGTCTTTATGTCGGTCTATATTTAGGTTTCTATTTCAGTCTCTGTTTCGGTATATAATGATTTATTATTATTATTATTATTATTATTATTATTATTATTATTTTATATTCCTATGAAAGCAATTTTTTAAATCTAATTTATAATCCCACAAAACAGTATAAGCATAATATATTTAAGTATTACCAAATACTTATAAAAAAATCTGTTCAAAAAGAAGTACTTATAAAAAATATCAATTCAAAAGATGGAATATATTCCTTTCAATTCTTGAATACAAAAATTCAATATCCTAACTCAAATAAAAACTACTAAAGTGAACCACAAAGTTAATATCCTAACTCAAATAAAAACTACTAAAATAAATCACACTACTAAACTTGTCATTCTTACTCTGATTCATCATCATCAGACATGCCATCATTATCATCGGAATTATCATCATTATTATCAACCACATCCTCATTATCATCATTATTATCAACTATATCCTCATTATCATCAACCACATCATCTTCATGAACTTGATCTCTAGTATATGACTTGGGCTGAAAGTTCAAGCTTTTCATTAATTGTTTTACCATATCACGAAGTTCAACTCTTTCAAACTTCGGTTTTTCAAATTCATGTTTTTGCACCCATTCAGTTGAAGAGGAACTTGAACCACGGTAATTTTGCCGGCTTGCAAATAAAGAAGATTCACTCCCAAGACCATATATACGTCCTTTCCTTATTCCCGCAACCTCAGTCCACACATCTATAAGGCTAAGAAAAAAAAAAAGGAGGTCAGAGAAGAAACGAAATTGAAAAGCCAACAAACAAATTTCTGGATTGAATTGAAAAATTAATCAATTTGTCAATTAAATCATTCAATTTCTGGAAAGGAAAAAATAAATAAAATAGCCCAATATAATATAACACTGTGCAATTTGCAAAGAATAAAACACACAAATTTGCCTAATAAACCGCTTAAAGTCATCAACCAATTGAAAGACAAAGTTTCTCAATCCACATAAAACTTCAGCAAACAATTGAACCAGCTATATTGAAATCCTAATGCGGCACCAAACTCAAAACAATAAAAAACACATACACATATTTATAATTAGTTTTCCAGCGACGTGCTAACAAAATAGAGGCCCCAAAATCATTAGCAGGGTTCACACAAAGATTAGAAGAACAAGAAAATACAATACGGTTAAGATAGAATATATCACATATAATCTCAATAAACCAAATATGAAGAGAAAAACTACGGCAGACAGTGTAACGGCGAACGCGGCTGGGGCTTCTCACCGAACTGAGTTGATGATGTTTCTCACTTTCTCTTTCAATTTCTACTTTTGATTTTTCCCTCTGAGCTATATTTTATTATTTATAGTTATCTAAACAAAGGAAAAAGCGATGCCTTTTAATAGGCAGATGAAAATTGAACTTTGTGATTTGGTTTTGTTTTAATATCTCTAACTGAGTTTTGGAATATTTGACCTAATTCAAATCTAATTCAAAGTTAGTTTGTTTTTAAAACGTTTTTCTTAAACAAAGTTTGTTTTTTTCTTGTTGCATATAATATTTTTTTTAACAGCTAAAATTTTATTTAATAACTTTATCAAATATAGGGCATATTTGAAGAGATAGAGATACAAAAGTAACCTTAGAAATAGGCTACCAACAAGCAACAAAATAAATCCGATAATAGAAAGACAAAAAAAAAAATTAAAAAAAAAATGATAAACATGAAAGGAAGATTAAAGACATTACTGAACAATAACAATCTGAGGGTAGTGGTGGCGAGGATCGAAGAGAGAAGCGAGTTGGTACTTGGTGCTGCTAGCAAAAACAATTCAATGTAGGTGAATGGGGGAAACAAACACCGCTTCTAAAACCCTGTTTTTTATAATGAAAAACCCTTTCTTGTGGAATTGGAGTTTTTAAATTAACTACGTCTTAATTGTCTAATTTAGATAGATATGTCTCAACAAACTATTTATCAAAAAATTCTCAACAAACTATCTACTACTATTTTTTTTTTACGGTAAACTAATTTTTTTTTATAATGGACTATCTACTACTAATCTACTACTACTACTAAATTTTAGAAGCAACACCTACCAACAATTCCGAATAAAACACAGTATATAGCAGCAAATATTGGTAAGGGAATTGATGCGAAAAAGGCTCCGAATTTTCCTGAACGAGACACGGAAAAATAATTAGTTGCATAAGAGACATAAAAGTGCAAGGGAACTCTCCAAACAAGAATTCAAGTGGAATATTGAATGCTATACCAAAAATAGAGAAGAAAATCATGAAACCACATGACATTTGCACCACTCTTCTGCTCCCTATATGAGTGAGACCGAGTAGACCAACATTTTCACTACAATTTTCAAAGAAATTAGTGAGATTATCACCTATATAGAATAATTATGTTAATTGTTCAATAGGCAAGATGATTGAAATAGTGGTGGAGTCTGGCATGAAAAATGTGAATTGACCGATGCAGATTATAAATAGACACGAAACAGAAACAGAAACGAAACAAAAGTTCTTAAAATATTGCTTTCTTACACAGATGCTATAGTGCCAACACAGCAACCAAAAATGCCTTCAAGTAGCATACTAATGCCCTGTATCACAAAAGTTACAAGGATATCAAGATTCTGTAATGAAAAAGAATTATTAAGTTAATTGTTAAAAAGGCAAAATGATTGAAGCTTCACCTGGAGCCCGATGCTTCGGCTGAGCACATGTGCTGGAGGTGGTGTTGCACCAGAAAGCCTAGCCGCGGCGAAGTAAGTACCGGTTGACTGCATTCAAAAATTTAAATAAAAAAAAGTTCCAGATTACATCATGAGTTTGATGACAACAGATTGACAATAATGGTAAGATAGACTGAAACGATTAAGATCATTTTCCGGACGGTAAAGCTGTCAAAATTTGAAATGACTCAAAATTGAGAATGACTATTCAGATTGAAGGTTTGTCCGGTATTCAACACGACTATGACACATGTAGCTACATTCAATTACTTTCGTTTCTTAAATTATTACCAATGTCGTATCAGGTATTTGTGTGTGCACTTCATAGCATGTAAATTATCAAAATAATTCGTAGAATTAAAAATACTAAGGATAAGGAATAGTTGCTAGACCTCAGCAGAAGAGACAAGTGCTGCACCCATCATCCCAAAGACATGACTAGCTTTGAATATGGGAGTACCCCACTAAAATGGTAATGGCGATTTAATCCTGGAATAAAATCATAATTGTTATCACAAATTTCCAGAAAGAGCAAAGGAACTCAAATAAACTGTTAAATTAAATCTACTACTTGTTTGAGTCCTTGCTTTGGAATTGTTATACGCACCAGCCACTGTAAGGATAGCGGCGAAAGCCCAAACAACGGCAATACAGGCAAGTAAAGCAAACCTCTCAAGTATATGATCAGCCTTAGCATGAAGGCGCCTCAAATACTGCAGAAATGTGAAAGGTTATCGTTAGTAGAATAGAATAAAACTCGCAAGAGATTGTTTCGGATTAGACATAAAACCTGCTGTGTTAAGATCAATAGAATGAGCATAGGTAGCCCAATCTGCACACAATCTGCAAGCTGCATGGAAGAACATAATTGAGTTTATGAACTTTCTATTTTTATTTTTCATTATAATAAATAACTAATTTATTCTTGGATTCTTCGTATGAATATTTACCAATGGAAAGCCCCTCGCGAAGAGACCAAGACCGACCACACATACTACAGGTACAACGATGATGGGACTAAACAGCCTGCCTGATCAAGAAAGGAAAAAGTAACCAAAGGTTATTAACTTCAAATCATAATAATAAACAAAAGTTGTTACTTTATACGCAGATTTTAGATGTGTGAACTATGAAATGTAAAAGTTTTAAGAGAAATAGATACAGAAATTAACATCGAAGATCAAGATGAATTTACCTTGTTAAATTTCCCCATGTCTTACTATATCCAAGGAAGATATTGATGAAGGATGAAACAATGAGAGATCCTTGAATTGTTCTCATTGTGTATTTAAACCTCTACAAGCGCAAGTATCATAATCAATTAGTGATTTGGATCACCATAACCAAACAAGCATAAACCACACATAGCAATTCAGTTGTCAAAGAAATAAATACATCAAAGTTGAAATTTTTAGAATTTGGGTCGGGCCTAACTCAACCCCTACAAAACTGGTTCGTAAGGTGAGGAGTGCCCCCGCTTGTAAACTTATGTTCGAGCTTTATTTCATCTAATGTGAGACTCTAAACCGAAATTGCAATTTTTTCATTTTGAAAGAAACAAACCTCATGCTCAGATGGAAATACATAACAGAAATCTCAAATCTAAATATACAATCCAAACTAGATCTAAATACATAACAGAAATCTCAAATCCCTATTTGTTTTCACTATCTAAAAAGGAGCTACCAAGATTTACGAAATTCACAATCAAAGAAAATCAACATAACAAATCATTCATAATCAGATTGCAATAATTGGGTAAAACATCGCTTGTACCTAAGCAATGGAGCATTATTTATGATTCACATCATGAATCACAGAACTACAACACTTAAAAGCATAGCAGTCTCAAAATTAAATTAAATGTACAAATACAGTGTTATTCAAGTGTCGATCATGCTTTAAAACCTAGAATCCTAAACCTAACATTGAATTCAAACCTAATCGAAGGAAAAGGAACAATAATTTAAAATTATTGATTGCATAAACTGAAATTGAAAAAGTGTGAAATCTAACCTAGAGTCTTGAAGTTTGGCGGTGGACTTCTTTTCGACGCCGAGAACAACGTTATCGGTACCACGAACACCGACGGCGGCGTTACCTTTACGAACAGCTTCGAGAGCGTATTCAAACAAAGCTATGAAGTGAGTGATGTGAAACTTTTCTTTTCTTTTGCTATTTGCTACACTTTTTTTTCATTAGAAGGATGAATTAGTTTTTGTCATATTAATCATCGAGGTTGAGATATTGTTTTTCCTTAATTTCAGTTTTGCTTTAAAAGATTTTCATGTGTTGTTTTACGGTAAAAATTTCATTCATATAAAATTAAGGAAAAACTTTTACCTGATGCCTTGCCTGCAGTGCAGTGAAAAGTTCTACTTTTATTTATTTATCACTGATTTTGGTAAAAATTTTGAAGGTTGAATGAAGCTGAAAATGCTTTTGCTTTTTTTTTTTGATTTGTTTTTCTAGTGATTTGTAAAAATTCAAAAAAAAAAAAAAAAGTTTGCGACGGATATTTTGCTCGCTATCTATCGGTCTCCAATTCAGTCTCTATAGTTAGGTAGCGACTGATATAGCAACGGATAATTTTTTCATTTTGAAGTCGAGATATTGGTCTCTAATTTGGTCTCTAAAAGCAACTGAATTTTTGGTCACTAATTATTGGTCTCTAATTCGGTCTCTATAATTATGTAGTAACCGATATAGCGACTGAATTTTTTTTAAGTTTACGTTCAAAATATCAGTCTCTAAATCGGTTGCTATAGTAACCGAAATTTTTCGGTCTCTAAATCGGTTGCCAAAAGCGTGTTTTCTAGTAGTGATATATATATATATATATTTGTGACAACTTTTTATCATATTTTTTAGTGTATCGGTGAACAATATTTGACTCGTGTTCGATTTCTTAACATTTATCGGTGAGGAATACGTATTTTATGTTTTTTTATGACAAACATTTGTTCCATTATTTTATATTCATAAATGACAAATATATTTTTGTCATATTTTTTATGTATCACTTAACAAATATTTGTCTCATATTTGTTATATAAGAGTAAAATAACAAATACTCCGATACTCCAAAATTTGTTGGATATCGGTACCGTGTATGTCACATTTTATATTATAAATTTAAATTTTAAATAAATTTTGTCTAAAGGATATTGATATGAGAGTGAGAGATAGAGAGAAAAGATGGGGAAGATAGAAAGAGGTTACAAAGTGGGAGAGATAACGTGGAGAAGAGAGGGGGGGGGGGGGTGGTGGTTAATACAGTAATTCAAAAGAAGAAAAAAAAAAGTTTTTGTTTACTAAAAATTTAAAAAGTCTAGCACTAGTTTGGTTATATTTTTACAAAATTGTCCCTAATTTACTTATACGTAAGTTAATTAAATTGGGTCAGTTTTATTAAGGTCTTCCATATTTTAGATTGGGGCACATTCCCTCGTTCTAAATTTATTTTATAAGAAAAATAAAAAAAATTGCTGGATGTCATCTCGTTATATGTATAATTGATTTTTCCTTTTACAATTGCTATTTAGCATGAAATTTTTACACAAGAAATACAAGAATTAACACATGGCAAAATCTTAAAGGATGATGTCATTTAATCTTCTTTTTTAGTGGAAAACATGGGTGGTTATGGATGTAATTAAGGGTGAGGATTTATTCTTCTCTTTCTTGCATCAAAAAATTCTTGCTAAATAGCATTTTCCAAAAATGAATCGTGATAACTTTGTTACCGTTGGCCGCTATTTTAATTTTAAATTAAATATTTTGCATTCATTTTTTTAGGAAATTCATAATAATTTTTTTCTATCAACAACTAATTACCTTTTATTTTTTTATTTGGTACAAAATTACCTTTTATTTTATGATTTTAATTAATTATTTAAAAGGTATAATAATAATTAATATTATCGTATCACTACGTATATTCTTACCAAAAAAAAGTATCGCTACGTATATTGCACTTTGATTTTTACTACATAAGCATAGAAAAAATTTACAAGAGTACGGTGAATAATTCAACATGAACGAAATAATCAAATGTATGAGGATGAGCACCAAACTCTCTAGTTATTTTTTTTTATAATAAAGATAATAAATATGAATGTAGTAATTGCAAAAAAAAAATATATATTAAGGTTAGTGGTATAAATTATCCAAGAGCTCATCGAATAAACTAAAATATATTCAAATTCACAAAAGAGCGCCACTTTTTGTACATTAAATTTTCTACTATATAGACCATGAAAAAAGAGATTTGATGAGGATCTCTCAATTCAATAATTTTCTATGTAACGAAAAGGTGGGACGTTTGAAAAAGATAACCGCGTGTTGGTTGTCTAAGCCAAATCACAATGAGATTGAGAATATACACACATAAAATTTGGCTATAAAATAACTCATTCACAATCAGTTTCAATATGTCATTTACCTAAGTCATCTAAAGTCACAAACACAATCATCCACTCTTATCTCTTTTTTGTGCTTCAACAATGTCGAGCGAAAGGAAAGGCAAAGGTCGCCAAAAGATTCAGATGAAAAAGATGAGCAACGAGAGCAACCTGCTGGTGACTTTCTCAAAGCGCCGTAGCGGACTCTTCAAGAAAGCTAGTGAGCTTTGTACCCTTTGCGGTGTAGATGTTGCACTTGTTGTATTCTCACCCAGTGAGAAGGCATTTTCCTTTGGTCACCCCAATATTGATACGGTCATAGATCGCTATCTCTCTCAAGTCCCACTCCAAACCACCACCACAATGCAATTCATTGAAGCTCACCGCAACGCCAACTTGTGTGAGCTCAATGCTCAATTAACTGAAATCAACAACAAGTTGGACGATGCGAAGAAGCGCAGTGATGAGCTGAGCCTTTTGCGCAAGGAGACTGAGGCTCAATTTTGGTGGGCTTGCCCATTTGATGGGATGAATAGGGCTGAACTTGAATTCCTCAAGAAGGCTTTAGAGGACCTTAAGAAACTTGTTGCACAACATGCTAATGAGCTTGCAATTCAGGGTGCTCCTACTCAAATGCTTCCATTTTTTGCTGGAAATGCTTCATCCTCTAACACCCCTCTCTATCACCCACCAAATCCTCAACATGCTCAAGTGTTTCCACCACAAGTTTTTCAGAACCCTATGTTGGAACCTCATTTATTTGGCTTCAACAATATGGGAGGAGGAGGATATGGACCACCTGGTTTCTTTTGAAGTTCTAAAATTTTTAAGTTCAATTTCATCACTTATGTTATAAAATTCAAAACCAACTCAATTTCTTATCCATACTCTTCCTTCAAACTCAAACATTGCGTACTTTATTGTTCTAATCACATCTCTGCTTACATTTTTGAACTATAAGTTTGTTGTCTATGTTATGCTCTACTCATCAATAATAATGCAGTTTTCTATGTTGTACCCTCTTCTATGTTTGTTTTGTCTAGTAAACTAGTGATTTTTATGTTGAGTTGATTCTCTGGCATAATGAAGACTTTGTCTCTTTTCTTTTAATCAAGAGTAACTATGTGTATGTTTTGAATGACAATTAGTTTGATAATATGATATTCTATGTGCCACTATGATTTATTTTTTTTACAGTAGTGCCACCTGCCACTATGATTTTATTAAAAGCTCAATTTGGACTTTAATAAAATCACAATTTTAATGTGATTTTGTCAAACTCGCCGCAGATTTTTATTGTGACTACTATGTTGTGATTTGTTGTTATTTTGTCTACTTTGTACTTAGGTGTTAATGTTGTTGGTAGCACAAGTGCTTTAGTAAAAAAATGAAAAGAAAAAAAAAAAAAAAAGCACAAGTGCATGTGTATAAAATTATCACTAGTCAAAACAAACGTATCAGAAACTTGCTCAGTAATTTCCCCGATTTTATTTATAAACGAAATAAACTAATTTCTCATGTATTATTAAGTTAGGTCAATGTATTTGATTTTAATAAAAACACATTTTGCCCATTTTTTTTCCCAAATAATTTATTGGCTACAATTTTACTCTTAAAATAAATAAGTTGAGAATTTTCAATTCAAATCACTGATATCACTAGCAACTAAATTATATTTATAATTACATATAGTATTGTTTATGTTGATAAAGTCTAATTTGTTTTTCACTACCCAAAAAAAAATCTAATTTGTTTAAACAAAAACATTAAAAAGTCCGTTAATTATTATGTAAAGGTCCGGTTTCAGATTTTATCTTAAATTTTAATATTATTGACCATTAAGCGATAATCTCCCATATTTACCAACAATTCAATTAGTTTTAGAATCCCTCTCATCCCCTTCTAAACCGATTATATATCTAGTTGGAATCCCTCTCATCTTTTCTCCTTCTCTCTTTTCAACCAAACACATAGATAATTAAAATTTCTTCCTTCCTCTTCCTTCCCTTCTCCCCACTCATCTCCTTTCCTCCATTGAACCAAACAGATAAATGTCACCCGAATTTCTCGACAAGAGAGCTCAACGCCATTAAGAATAAAGTATACAAATGACTATAAAATGATCTTCAAGAGCAACAACTGTACATTCTATCGCAAGAAAGGACAATTAACTCATAGAGGAAGCTTGGCAAAATATCTTTCAATTCGGGGGAGTCAATAAATTCAAATTGGATTTCTACAAAAAAAAAAATTTCTTCGATGTTAACCCTCTAGTTTTTAGGAGAAGAAAGTTCCGTTAATCTAAAATTTGGTTGCGATATAAATAAAGTTTCCCAATCATTTAGTTCTAGAAAAAATTCATGATTAACCACTTAAGTCTAATATGTTGTTTCAACGAAAATTTCTATGAATATGCTTTTGTAGGAGTGAGGCAGACATTATTAATTAGATTATATAAGATTAAATATGTTTTTCGTTTATATAAAGTTATTGGCGAATTACCAATCGTTAGTTGGTTCAGTGGTGATTGGTGTTGAACTTGGTAGGGAGGACCACGGTTCGATCCCCCGCAACTGCGATCGGAAGGGGGCTGGAACCACTTGATGCCAGAACTGACCCCCGAACCAGATTCAACTGGTGGTGAAAACCAAAAAAAAGATAAAGTCATTGGCGAATTTTAGTTTTTTATTTATAAAGAAAACTGCATGTATTTATTACTCAAAAATTATTTAACATAATATACATAGACACACATTTTGAACATAATATACTAATAAATAATAATATTAACATTAAAATAAACATAATTTATTATTAAGACTAGAAACAAAATATAATTTTTATAAGATAAAAACATGTGATTTTTGTTTTATTGAGATGTAAACTAAAATTCAATAATTTTGTAGGGATAAAATCATGTTTAACAATTGTATCATATAATCGGATAAAAATAAACTTTAAAATTGGAAAAATGTTAGTCAATATGTACAATTATTCGGAGAATGTAGTATTTTAAAATTCTATATCATCGTTTGAGATTCAACGAAAAAAAATTTATAACCCTAAATAGTTATTTTAAAGGTTTGATAATTAATATTTATCATATCAATATGTAGGGATGACAATTTACCCATACCCAAAGGATACCTATAAATACCCACAATGGTTAGGGTAAAAACCCGCATTTTGGGTATGTGTGTGGGTAATTACCCATAAAATTTAGCGGATATGGGTGCGGGTATAGGTACCTTAGTACCCACCCCATATACCCACATAGTGTATTTTTATTTATTTTAATTATATTATTATATAATAATTATATAATAATATATATATAAATCAATTTTAAAAAATATAATATTATTATACTATTACACATTTTTAATAAAAAATGTTTATTTATAACATATGTAATGCAAATATGTCAAAGAGAAATGAACTTTAGCATGACATTCTAAATAATTTTGTTTATAATTTTCATGAATCAACATTAAAATCTTTGAAAAAATTTTAATTCTATTAAAATGATATGAAATTTTATAATTAATCAATTTCTTTTTACCAAAAATGCGGGTAACGGATACAGATATGAGTACTTAGGTACCCATAGGGTATGGGCACGGGGACAAAGATTGTCACACACGCGAGTATGGAAATGGGTATAGGTATTTTTTTAAACTGCGGGTATGGAGATGGAGACTATAGTACCCTACCCATACCCTACCTACCCATTGTCATCCCTATCAATATGTATATTACGTATTGGTGTTTACCATAAGTATTAAAAGAAAAAAATATCACAAAGAGTACGCTGAATACTCCAATCATGTAAAAAAATCAAATTCTTTTTCTTTTGACCAAAAAGAAAATCAAATTCTAAAGAATGGATTTTTTACTCTTTTATTTGTTAATATAAAGTAAATAAATATGAACACAATTATTGCAATATATCCAGGTTCAACTTATACACCGTTTGCAGGTAGCCGCCATATTGAGTAATCACCGCCGCTCTCTGATCTCTCTAGGTCATCTTTCCAAATCAGCCCCTTTCATCCAAATCGTTCCTTTCCGATGTAGTCCAGCTTGGTGGTGGTGCGATGAGCGGCTGTTCCCTCCGCACCACCTCAATCCAGATCGGCGCAGGAGTTCTCGTGGTGGTTTTGGTGATTTGATCTTCGATCTGTTTCTGCCTTCACCGGTCTCTCCTTCTCGCGGTGGTTTGGTTCTCTCAGCCACGCTGTAAGCTCAAAGGATCGTGTTTCTCCCTTTCTGGCGAGTTCGGTTGGTTTTCTGTTTTTTTTTCGTCCTACTTTGTGGTGGTCGTCGGCGACGGGTCAAGCTTTTGCTGGTGATTTTTGGTGGTTATTGCAGCTCTGTACAGCTTTGGTTTCTTGTCATCAGTTTCCGTTAGCTCGTTTGTTCACCGTCGGTGTGTTCGTGTTGTTCTGTGCTCGTCGTCGGATGGTTTGGTTTGTTTTCGTTTTGTTATGTTTTTGTTTTGTACTGTTAGTTTTTGTCGATGTTTCTGGTTCAGAGATTGGGTGGTATTGCCGTTTTTTAACCCGAAAGGGTTTGGTCCTATTAACCCGAAAGGGTCGTTCTAACGTGTTGGACTCATCCCACGATCTGGGTTCAAGCGCGTCGTTCTTGTGAAACTGGCTGTGTTGGTGTTCCTGCGCTTTTCGTTTCTCTGATGTTCCAGGTCTGTTGAGATCTGCAGGTCTCAAGGCATCAGGAGTGCCTCTATTCCGGTACCGGCTTCTTATCCGTCTATGTTCTTGTGACTGTTCTCGGATTGTTTAGTTCGAAAGAACTTTAATGCCTGCTGCTTGTTCAGGGGGTTGTTGGCACGTGGTTCTTGTTCCGTGTTGGCGGTTGTACCATTCGCTAAGATTTGAACCCTTTTTTATTTTGGTGATGCTCTCACTCTTCATATTTTTTGTAACTTGGTTTCGCGCCCGTACGCGGGTTCGCTGAGTTGCGCTCGTGACGAGTGTTTGTATTGTTATGATAGATTAGGGTTGTTTCGACCTGGCTCTGTTTGTTCAAGATGTATTCCCATTTGGGTTGTAGCTGGGTCAGGTTTTATGTCCCCCCAGTCTCTGTACCTTGCTATCTTTTTTAATATATTTTTCCTTTTACTTAAAAAAAAAAAACTTATACACCGTTTGCTAATATGCTAAGTTATTCAAATTGGAAAATGCTAATTTGCTAAGATATTCAAATTGGAAAAAAGCGCGATTTTTTTTCCTTTGAATTTTCTGTCATATATGCTAATATTCCACGCAAAAAAGATTATTTTTTTTTGACAGAATGCAAAAAAGATTTTATGATATCTCTAAATCCAGTAATTTTCAATGAAAAGAAAAGGTGCAACTTTTGAAAAAGATAGCGCGGGTTGGTTTTCTTAGCCAAAATCATGATACAAGAGTTGGCTATAAAATGACTCCTTCACATTCAATATTTCAACATGTGCCTTATCAAAGTCTAAAGCCATAAACACACTCACTCACACATACTCCCTTTTCTTTTTCTCTTCTCTCCCTTTTGTGCTTCAGTCATGTCGAGCGCAAGGAAAGGCAAAGGTCGCAGAAAGATTGAAATGAAGAAGATGACCAACGAGAGCAACCTGCAGGTGACTTTTTCAAAGCGCCGTAGCGGGATCTTCAATAAAGCTAGTGAGCTTTGCATCCTTTGCGGTGTAGATCTTGCTCTTGTTGTATTCTCACCAAGTGGGAAGGCATTTTCCTTTGGTCATCCAAATGTTGATACGGTCATAGATCGATATCTCTCTCAGATCCCAACCCAAAACAACCAGACCTTGCAATTCATTGAGGCTCGTCGTAGAGCCACCCTTTGTGAGCTCAATGCTCAGATGACTCAAATCAACGACATGTTGGACGACCTGAAGAAGCGTGAAGATGAGTTGAGACATTTGCACAAGGCAACCGAGGCACAACATTGGTGGGCTTGTCCAGTTGATGAGATGAATAGGACTCAACTCGAATCATTAAAACAAGCTTTGGAGGACCTTAAGAAACTCATTGCACAACATAATGATAGGATTGCAATCCAGGGTGCTCCTACTCAAACTCTTCCAACTCTTCCAATTTTTGTTAGCAATGATTCATCATCTAATATCTCTCACCACCATCAGCCAAATTCTCAACAAGCTCAAATGCTTGCACCGCAATATTTTCAGAATCCTATGTTGGGGCCTCATTTGTTTGGCTTCAACAATATGGGAGGAGGAGGAGGAGGATATGGATCCCCTGGATTCGTTTGAAGCTCCTAGTAGAGATGTGCTGATTTCATGCTGCAGGATAGAAAGAACAATTAGTTACTTAATTTCTTTTTCTAATAATGCTATGGTATTAAATATATGTTATGTATAATGCATGATATATTGCCATATGCTAAAAGAATAAATAAGAATTCATGTTTAAAGTTTGAGTCCTACAACCACTGCTGATATACATGAAACATTTGTTTACACATCTTCTATGCTTGTTCTGTCTAGTAAAATTATGTTTATTTGATACTCTGCATGTGTAATGACTGTTTTTTTATCTCCTTTGATCAAGAATAATTAATTAAAGTGAGTTTAGCATAATCACATTATGTCACCATGATTTTATTAAAAGCTACACATTCAAATTGTATAAAATTCTTGGTCAATCCAAATATTGACTACCATAAGATGTTTTGTTTTTCTTTTATTAGCATAGGGGAGCAAAAAAATTAGAGACTTACTCAGTAATTTAAAATCAAACACATTAAATGATTTACTGTTGGTACTAGATCAATATATGCATACTGATTCCATGCCAACAATCAAATCTACCTGCATTAGTAGTGATTGATATATAACAAATTTTTTTATAATGATATATAAATTTTTTCTAATCAAAAGAAAATAGTATAGATTATATAACACTCATATAATATGCTTTTTAATTAGTCGCCCCTAAATACATGCATGCCTAATTTTTATTTTTTTGGTATTAACCCTTTTTTTTCTGACACACTTTGGTATTAACCCTTTGATTCTCAAGAAAATGGAGCCTTGATAAATTCAAGAGTTCGGCTGCGAGACAGATGCCTAATTTTTTAAAACTCAGTAAATGATCAAATCACTTTTAAGACATGGGTTGGCAAAGTAAAAAGTTACTTGATTGTGTGCATTTGTTCATTTTCTCATGGCAAATGAGAATTTAGTTTTCATTTATCAATGGATGAAATGTTTGATGGTGGGATGAATGCAACTTGTGCATAGTTTTAGAGATATATCATTATCATGGCAAATGAATGTTGAATTTCACCAAAAACATGAGGAGGCCAAGTTTTTTATGACTGAATGCATGTGTAGATGTGCATAGGAGTATTTGCAACCTTTGTATTCACTGTGGCAGTGCAACAGTTACAAAGGGACGGTTGCAGGTCTTTGTATCCCTACTTCCAACTTGGAAGTCTTAGGTTTTATTTGGATACACCTTCAACAATGTTATATATTATTTCGCATATTTTTCTTTTCACTCGATAAGACCTAATTGGTTTGTAAATGTCTTGCTTCAGAATTCGCTTTGGATCTCAATAAGTGTTTGGCCAGCGTTTGTTTACCATCAAACGATAATATACTATAGGCCACCTGATTTAATTCAAACATTTTGGTAAACAGTGAACCAGAAAAATAATCCAATTCGTCTTTATAACAATGTATACAGTTACTTTGATGATAAAATTTAAAATCCAAAATTACAAAGCAAAAATGTTGCACCTTATGTGCTCCTTTCCCTCCACAAGAAAAATGAGTAATGATCACCAAGAGCAACAATTATATACTTTGTACATTCTATCAAGAAAGGATAATTTACTCAAAGGAACGTGACAATAAATTCAAATTGGATGTCTACAAAAGCTTCTATGCATATGCTTTTCTGTGTATGTGTCTGCTATTCCTAATTCCATGTTCTCCTTGGCCTGAAACAAACATTATTCAAAGAAAAATTAAAACTCTAACCTAAAAAATTAATAAGAAGTTGAACTAATCTCCCTCCCTCTAATAATACCTATAACCCCTTTTTCATTATGTAAAACCGAATTATTAGTTATTTTTTGAAAGAGTTCATTACCCTCCTAATTATCATATGTTCTTTAAAGAGTGTAGGTGATGGAAATACTTCCGACTCTTCTGCTGTGAACGCCAGTAGCAAGCAAGTGCTCCAAAGGCACAGCTAGCGACAGCAATTGCCAAGGCAGCTCCCACAGGCACCACAATTGCATTCGATGCGACTATTAAATCTTCAAGTGCAGCTCCTTCGGTTCCTTCATTTCCAACAATACCCTTTTCTTTGTACAGTGACACAAGCGCTGTGCCATAATAATTTCTCAGAGCCTTGTAGACTTCATCCTGGTTCCATTCAATTTTGTTGCTCTTCTGGTCATGGCCAAGGTAACAGGAAGAGCAAAGCTGCTTTGGAGGCCAAATTGTCTTTGGGAATTTGGGATCACCGGTACCTAGAGAAGCTTCTTCTTTACTCAACCTTTCGTTTACCTTGTTATGGGTACTCCACAACCAGAGAGCAAAGTCGCGGGCTTTGTTGAAAGGACTGGAAACACTGAAAATCGCATTAACTCAGCATTAAAAGGGTGAAATGGGGAGGTTGAATGACATTGACATTAGTAATTCTCAATTCCTTTATTACCTTGAACACATCTTGTAAAAATGTTGTCGGCATTCCTCGCAAACGAAGAAGTTGTGAACAAAATCACATATTGCATTAAATGTAAACTGACTCTCTCCGTCCTCAATCCTCACAGAGAGAGAATGTAGAAGAACCCATAAGCCACAGCTGAAAAGAAAATGAAAAAACAAGTCAGGGTATACTCTTAAGATGTTATATACTCATATGGATGGTTTTCAGTCAATGCAGAATCTAAGGCCACAGCACTTAGGTTATGCATATTTCTTTGTACACATAAAAACAGTCACGAGTCAGAATGTTCATGGATGGAGGAGTGAAACTACTCAATGAGACACCAATAAATATAAATTTTAAACAATCAAGGACAGTTTTTGATAATGGAAGTTGCATATGTTGATTAGACAAGGAACTAGAAAAAATAGATTTGAGAGAAAGATTACCTAAAGCCTCTGGTTTCATTTTTACTTCCACGGCAAAACATCTGCAAAATATTCATACATCATATTATCGGGAACTTCTTCGTAATAACAAAATTCAAAATTCCATGTATGCAGACAAAATTATGAATCATAATAAATAATGAAAGTCATTACAAAACGTTATATTCGCTGATTAAAAAGCAGGTCTGGCAATGGGCTATTTGTTATATATTTCATCAAAAGTCGGACAGAAGTACACTACGGAATAAAAGGTTTAACACAACTACTAAGCTCCTACCCAGTATCCGCGCGGCACCTCTTTTCCACAAATCTGAAAATTCCTAGCTGAACTCTTATCATCTTCTTGCTTCTGAGATGACCAAAAATCTGTTGGGTACAAGTCATCAAAGCTCACAAGTAATTCTCCGGCGCCCTTCCGGCATCTGGAAAAAATGATCCAGAAACACAAACAATCATTCATGATGAGCTGCCAAAAGCTGAAGAAACATTATAAGAAATCAATAAAAGGTTCATCTTAATTACCTCCTAGAAGGATGATGAGCTGTCAAAAGCTGAAGAAACTTTATAAGCGGAGCACGCGTTTCTGGTTTTATCATCTGCCAAAGAGAAGTTATTTGTTTTATCATCCAAAACAAAACAATGAGCACAAAACAAAAGGTCGGTCAGGGGAAATTGATATACCTTGTTCTCTAAAATGATGTCAAAAGCTGTAGAAGTTGCCTCTTCAACGTCATAGATAGCTCTTGCAATCTTTCCAAGTTTTGCATAACATAGATGTCAATATTTACAAAAATAAAATAAAAGTAAATCAAACAAATTGGCAGGTGAAGAAAAGGACCTGTTCATGGTCTGATACATTAGATGAAACTTGCTCATTTTGAAACTTTTGATCATCGAGACCAAATGAACTGCAACATTAGATTTCAAATTTCAGAAAAATAAATTACATATTATGACAATTTATATGTTCCAACTTCCATCAGATGCAACTAGAATGCTTCCTCATAATTCTGGACACTGGCATATTCTGATTAGATTGTACTGCATTGTAAGTTACTAATAATGTTGATTCACTGAATTCAAATACATCATCTGGCTTAAATAAAACATTCACCTACAATATCATAATCACATTAACAATGAATGTATGTATACCTCATACCTGGACGTTTGCTTGTTTATCCAATTGAGCAACCGATCAGCGGTCCGTGCATCATCAATCACATGTATATCACTTTTCACTTGTTTTGGTTCCCAACTACCCCCTACAAACTTAGGAGGAGCGCCCCAAAAGAGCATAGGATAATGACCAACAGAAAACTTATCACAGAGCTTAGTATTTATCTGTGCTGCCAAAAAAGTGAACAGAAAGATGCCAATCACCAAGGCGTGTTTTTTATAAACTTAAACCCCATCTATGATGAACGTAAAGAAAATGTGTGTACCTTCAGTGCACAATCTACCCTTGTCAATAATATGATTCCTGGATGCACTGCATCAGCTCCGTTAAATAACCTTGCAACCTTTTCGTAGTGAGGCTGCATTATAAGTTCGGTGAGATCAAAATGGTGAGTTAAAATGTTCGCTGAAACAAAGGCCCGAAATTATATTTGTTACTTTTTAGCATATATTACCTTATAATTCCTGCAAGCAGGGCACCTGACAGAGAAGCAATGGAAAATTGAAAATTAGAATTTCTTATATTCATTCAAATTTCATTCTTTATAAATCTAACAATGTGCATAAAGCAACTTATAAGAAAACTTATTATCAATTAATGTACAAATTTTATTAACAATGGTTCATTCTTTATAAATCATCAATGAAAAAACACAAATCAGTTAGCAAACAGAAGTATAAAATACATCCGATCAGATAACGATGGTGAACAATAATTTGATGCAGGTTATGGACAGTCATTTTTTGTCATGACCAGGACTTGGAAACTGTTTCATCTTATAAAAAAAAAACATTGAAATTGCAAGTTACAGCGAAAGCTAACCTCGCGAATAATTCACAAATACCTATTTACCAAATATCTTTCCTAAGATATACTCATGATCTCCCATGTTTTCCGGCCAAGAAGAAATTTAATTGGCTAAAAGCTTTTCGTGATTTGATCGGGATAAATTCTCTTGAGATATATATCAATGCTCAAAAAACAATTTTCATGTAAACTCTTAACATACCACACTACTTATTTTCCTTCTTTCCGAACCCTTAACTACTCATAGCATCAATTGCATAAAAAAAAACATGAACATATCCGAATAACAACCTGTTTACAGTAAAATTTGGTAAACAAGCGCTAGTCTAAGTATTTTAAACTTGCGAGATTGACTAGAAATCTCAGGACAATTTTATGCTTGTTCTGTTAGAGAAAATAACTTAATGTTCATTAAAGTTTAACAAACATTTGATTTCTTAGTTTCGTTCGAAATTAAAGACAAAATATACTGATTTGAATCGCCTCAGAATCAATACATTTTAAAGAAGAATAGCAATAAAAATGTAGATTTGCAGTAAATGAACTTGCATTAAAGATAAACTTGCGAATACAAATAAAAAATGGTTCACAAACCGTACATTTTCCTCTGTGATTCCTTTCTTTCTTACGCTCGAGTACTCAGAATACTTAGAGAAATTTAGTAAACAGTTTTGCGACCTTTTGTCCTTCTAAGCAACAGCTATATATATTTGAACTATTTCCTAACTGCCTTGATGATAACTGCCTCGATTATCTAGACGCTCCAGATTTGATCTTCGTGCCCCACGTTCTTCAACCACGAAAACCGCTCCTCTTCGCGCTTAAACTTTGGGCTCATTTGTTTCGTTTACTTTTGGGCCTAATTCTTTTGGCCCAATAAAACGATCTCCTTCGAAGTTTAAACGAAAACTCTATTAAAGCCCAACTTAGCCCCAACTATTTCGCCTCAACACGAAGGATCGAAACATCGCTTTGTGAAATCGAAGCGTTATTTCGAATATTCTATCAGATGATTATTCCAATTCGATTTTTATTTTGGTATTACAATACCATTTCATTCCACTGACCTTTATGTTGGAATTGAAAATAAATATATGTATAAAAATCTAACCCAACAAATTGCCCCCCAAAAACGGCACTTTCGATTGAAACGCTTCGAATGAGATAGTGGCGTTTTTGAAAAGACAGGTCAATAAATGTTTCACGATTTCCAACGGCGGCGTCATCAGAGGTGAATCTTTCCTCCTTTCAAGTCACTTCCCCCATGATCATCATTACCTCCTAATTTTTCGTGAAAAGTGGCACACGTGGCAATCTAGGAAGTTGAAAAGAAAAAAGAGAAAACAATTTCTTAATTTTTCTGAATATTTTATTCCTTAACTTCTCTTTCAACTAGCTATAAATAGCCATTTTGTCTTCAGAACAAACCTTTCTCATTTCTTCACCATCATTTTCCTTTACCCATTTCTGAACTTAAGACTTCTTCTTCAACATCCCTTACTGTGTTTAACTTCTTCCTTCCCTCATCAATGGCGACGAGCTCTGGTACTAAAGATGCTCTACCTTTGGCCGGAAACTGGACCGACGGTGACTTGAAGCATCTCGGTCCTAACCGCGTTCCATGTCCGATTCCGAGACTGAAGAAAACTTGGGAAACTCAGGTAATGTTCCCTTACTCTCTCAACGGTCATATTTATGCTTTTGGTGGCCCTCAACCTGAAGGAAACAATCGGAACAACGATACCCTTAGCATCTTCCCAATTTATCAGCCTTGTGCCCCTAGAGTTTACATCAATGAACCCTATAACTTTAGCTTCATCAAAAAACCAAACCAGGTTTTTAGATCAGCCCCTTATGTAACTGATGCGTACAAGAACTGGTTAACCAGGGTCCAAAACGATTTCGGTGGCATATGGCAAAGCTATGGCATTTTTGACTTCATTCAACTTTCCAAAATTGACGTCAAGTATAATCAGGAAATGCTTATAGCTGCTTTACATTTCTTCGAATCTGCAACCAACACCTTCCATTTCGAATGTGGAATGATGACTCCCACCCTTTTCGATGTTGCTGCCATCACTGGGTTATCACCTACTGGAGATGCTTATGATCCTACTCGACTTGCCCATCCTATTGACATTGGGTTCAAAAGCAAGACTTACTCGAAGTACATATCTGAACATTATGGAGAGGGTGAGGTTAGTGATGAAGAACATATAGCTTTCTTAGCCCTATGGCTTTCTCAACACGTGTTCTGCACTAAATCTCTCCAAGTAGCCAAGTGCTTCGTTGTCATGGCTAACCAGATACACGAAGGTCAACAGTTTGGACTCTCTCGACTCATCCTTGGATGTCTTTACGAATCGATGAGGTCTGCATGTGAGTTGATGAAGAAGACAGGAGATGGCTCTGTTTTCTTAGGTTATGGCCCTTTTTGGTTATTACAATTTTGGTTAAATGCCACATTCCCTATAGAACTGGAGGTAATGCTTCCTGAGATGCATTACGAAGAATCTGGTAACCGTCAAATCGAAGGCACTAGGTTAGCCTTGATGGTCCCAAGACCTAGAGGTTGGAGCTATGATCAATCTTTTATCTTCTATCTTAAAGCCTTTCTCAACCTCCAAGAATTCAAACCTAGTTTCGCTCCCTTTCTCCATCGAACAGTTGGTCCACAGTGGTTCGTACATCCCCTTCCACCTTTAGAGGGCTATGCAGAAGAAATAACCAGTGTTTGGAAAGCCTATTTGACTCCAACTCTTCTCTCGTGCCGGTTTGGACCTTCTTCGAAAGATTTTGGACTAGTAGGCTACTTCCCAAATCTCGTTTCCAGACAATTTGGTCTTACTCAAATCTTACCCAAGAGCATCTATTCCTGTGAGAGGGAAATATGCTTAGGATATTACGGCATGACTGAACCCCATTTCCATGATTTTATGAATAAATTTCGAGGGAACCAATATGACTTCGTTCCTTTCCAATTCGAGTTTTCATATGCTACCACTAGAGAATTCACACAATGGTGGGAATTGCAATACTGTGCACATGTCGTCAGTGAATCACTTTTACTTGAATCTATTAAGAATGGCTTTGAGGAATCCATTTTGAACAAAATCAAATCGAAGTTGAACAAAAGAGGTAACTTTCTTCCTTCTTTATTACTTCCTTTTAACTTCAAAATTCATACCCAACTTATGTATTTATCTTTCAGGAAGTAAATCGAATGTGGCTTCGAACACTTCCAATCCACCTCCTGTTTTAAAAGTCAAAGCAGAACCAGGAGTAAGTTTTTCTTCCTTCTCTCGTTATATATATATATAACCTTCACAACAAATAACCATTCTCTATGCCCTTTTCTAGGTGGTTGTTGATAAGAAGAAGAAGAAGACAAATCCTTCCACTGCAGGTGCTTCGAAAGCGCCTACCAAGGTTCCAATCATTGACCTTTCTGATAATACAAAGGTATATAACTTTAAATTCTTAGGTTCCATTTGTCATCCTTTCTTTATTCGATGCTTCTTGCCTAACAAAATATTCTGCAGAGCGAATCCGTTAAAGATGATACAATTGTGGCTCCTTCTCAAGTTTTCGTGGAGAAGAGAAGCAAGAAAAGGCATGAAGCAGATGCTTCAATCTCAACCCCACAGACTCAAGCAACAACTGTTTTTGAAGACAAAAACAAAAATGTCCAAGAGAAAGAAAAGCCCAAACCTAGCAGCACTCATATCAGTGAAGATACAGATGATAATCCTCCACAAACCACACCTAAGGTCATCAGCGAAGAAGAACGAAGTGAAAAGAAAAAGCAAAAGAAAAGGAAGATCAAGAAGACTTCGACTTCTGGTGACGATCACCAGGTTGATCATTCCAATGCCGGTGCTGATAAGGCTTCTTCCCCCAAAAGGCAAAGGACTGTGTCTGAAAGTCACAAGCCAGTAAGTTTTTTTTTTTTTTTTTTTTTTTTTTTTTTTTTTTTTTTTTCAACACATTTGGTGAAAATGACTCACTCTTATATTTATATATTTTTTGTTCATCTATCCTGCAGGCTGTAACTCCACCCCTAGAGACCATTTTCGAAGATATTTCTCCTGACAAGATGGTGCAAGGCATTGTTAAAGAGCTTAACCAAGAGCATCAGGAATCTCGTCTCGAGAAGTCTCCTACTCCTGAGGGTAAGGATGAGCCTGAACCGGATAGCTCGAACCCTCCTCTATATGAGAACCTGACTTCGAGCCAAACAGGACCTCAAAGAACATCAGAATTCGAGCAAACTAACCCAGAAGTAGGTGATCAGGCCAATTTGGATCCTCCACAAGCTGAAGAACCTAATGCTGAAGATGATGGTGTTAGTGACAACGTTAACAACCAAGCCAATTCGCACCTTGAAGAAGAGCACTCTACCACCAACACGCACCCTAGTCCACATGTAGAGACACATGATGATCATGTGATGGACACTGATGAGTTTTTAAACTCTAGCTCCGACTACGATCACTCGAATGCCAACGCTGGGGGTTCTCATGTTGATGAAGGGGATTCAGCTTTGAAACCTGCACCATTTTATTTACCTCCAGAAATCTTAAAGGGGTTGAAGAATTTAACCCCAGATGAAGCCCTTGACAAACTCCTCTCGAACCCAAATGCTCCTATTTCTGCTTCCTTAGGGCAAGGTCAAACTACTCAGCCAGAGCAAGATGAGCACGAAGCCAGATTCCGTCGAGAGATAATTGAAGGTGACATGTTTGATCTGTTGGAAAGAGATCCCTCTCTTTATGTCAACATTAAAGCTCTCCTCAGCAAGCTCCAAACTCCCCGAACCAACGAAGAGCTCTTCGTTCTAGCTAACCAGGCTGAAGCATTGTTGGAGCAATATTCAAAACATTTTGATCAATTGCAGCTTAACTCCCAGGCCCATCATGCCAAGCTGAAGCTTAGGGATCAACACTTTGCGCAAGCTAAACAGCGCAATGATGAAGCCAACACAATGAAAGCTGCATCTACTGGTGCCTTTTTGCAGATGTCTGCTTGTGAAGAAAATATTTCATGCTGGAAGGCAGAAATTCGAGAGCTCGAAAGGAAAATAGCTGAAGAAGAAACCAAAAGGGAAAGATTTGCTTCTCAAGCTGCTGCAGTATCCAGAGTTCGAATCGAAGAGCTAGCCCAAGATGGCCTCAAAGAATATAGCCAAGGATTATTGGCTAATCGAGACGCAGATCATTTGGCCAGTGAGAATGAAGTCCTGAGGCGCAAGCTTGTTAATTTTAAAGAACAGTATCAACACTTCAAGAACGCCAACAAGAAACTTGCTAGTTAAATCCTTCAATTTCTCTTTTGGATTTTTCTTTCTGATGTCAATTTTAGATGTAAAAATGGCTTTGTTTTCTCGAATACGTTTTGTACTCTTTAGCCATTATTTGGATAATGCTTTATGTCATTTAGACATTTTTGTATGTTTAATGACAAATTGTCTTTTCACCATTTGAGCCTCAATTATGTTTCGAATCATTTAATGCCTACTATTTCTTTGCATGAGTAGTTTATATTTCTCTCAAATAGTCCACATTTATATTTTACTGTTCGTTGCTTAATGGTTCAGAGCGTTGGTTTTATAAATTTCCTCTTTTGCATCATTTCCAAGAACCACCGAAAAGCGAACAGTCAAAAATACCGTATCGAGACAGTCAAGTCAAAAATTGCTGACAACAAAGCTCATTAAATGAACTATCTTGATGACTTTTGTTGACCCAACCAACCCCAATGATACTATAAAAGAGTGGTCTTTCTCATCCTACCTATCCATGATAATTTAGTAAACTTACCAAAGAATCAAGTTATGGAGAAACCTGTTAGTAAGGATGCTTCAGGCTCCAAAGGTAAGGGCAAGAAAGGTGCAGAGCCTTGGCGTTGTGAAGAAAATAGGCTGCGCTATGAAAGGAACAAAGAAGAACTAATCTTAACCGAATCAGAAGAGGAAGAATTTGGCTCTGATCTGGAGGAATTTCTCTGGACACATGAGGAAAGGCTGGATGATTATCCTCCTGAGGTTCAGGAACCTGCTGACATAGCAATAGCCCTTTATAGGGGTAAGATAAAACCAGAGGATGTGAAGGTTCCCAAACCTAAACCTCGGCCTAAGTGAATTCGTACTTCCCTGATGTACCACAATATCCCTCTATTTCAATAAAACAATATCATCCTTCTTGCTTTTTGAATCGTGGCGAATTTTAATTATTGTTCTTTGTGCATTCCTTTTCGCTTCGAATAGAGTAGGATTATATTTATATATTTATTTTTTTTTATATATATATTTCCCATCTATACAGCACATTACTCGAAACATCACTCTCTATGGCAAATTACTCTTTTGCCATTTGCACGTTGTTACAGCACATTAAAGTTTAGTCAAACCTTCCTAATTGATAGGACAAGACGGTTACTTAACAGTTTGAATTTGATTCCCTGAAACAAACGTTTTCTAACGCATATCCTCTCAATTAAAACAAACGTTTCCCAATGCATATCCAATACGGTTAGTTGGGATCGTTCTTTGCCTTATTTATTGCGAGGGTTATTCTATTATAAATAGGCAGTGCCTTAGCCTTACTTTCCATCTCATATCGCAAACGCAAAGGAAAGAAAGAATACTCTTAAAAGCATGGCAGGCGAAGGGAAATCTCAAGTGAAGAAGAAGACTAAAGGCTCTTCTTCCAAAGTTAGAACTAGGCGAGTTCTTCCTCGAAAAGCAAAGGCTCCTCAACAGGTTCCACAGCAACAACAACCTATATGTATTTCTTCTGATGAAATTGATGAGGATTGGGCTGAGTTTCTGAAAACTTATAAACCCTCTGATGAGGAATTTCTTGATAATTCCTTTGGTGAGGAACAATTTGATTCTCCTCCTTCTGAAGGGTTTGAAGTTGTGAAACCTCACAGCTCTCCTGTCTCTCCTTCTGATTTTGACGAAGATTACGTCGAATATCTGAAGACCTATCAGCCCCCTGACGAGTATGCCGATGATGAGCTACTTCCCTTTGTCATTCAGCAGCGTAGGTCAAAGGGAGCAAAGCCTTCGAAAGGCAAATCTATGCCAAAGTAGCTGGGACAATCTTGTCCGTAGAAATAAATTAGGATTGGCATTAGAGTCTGTTAGAGGCTGGTAGCTTAGCCTTTTTATGTTTTACAATTATCTTTTATTTTGATAAGGCTGTATGGACCTTTGTCCTTGAACCTAATGTGTTGGCAGCTTTATTTGCCATTTTAATTTAACGTATTTTTAATTTAACCTGGATCTATGTGTATCTCTTGCAATGTTGGTTTATATTTTTTCAAATATTTACCATTTATGTTTACTGAACGTTGTTCAGGGGTTAACTCTTGAATCTCATATGCGCCATTAGAAAACACTTGAACGATTTTGAATGGTCCTTCCCAATGTGGTGACCATTTTCCAAAGACTCTGTCTTTCCTATCCATGGGCAGGATGACTTTCCAAACCAACTCCCCCACGTTAAAGGTTTTGCCTTTAACCTTCTTATTGTAAGCTTTAGCCACTCTAACTTTTTGTCTAATTAAAACGTCTAAAGCTTGCAATCTTTCTTCATCCAAATCAACCAACTCATCCATCATGAGGCTTTCATAATGTTCAATAGGAATTTCCATCTGTCTTTGTACCCTCATGGATTGCACCATGATTTCGACAGGTAACACAGCGTCATGACCATAAGTCAATCGAAACGGAGTTGAGTTTGTAGATTCTTTAGGAGAGTTTCTGCAGGCCCATAACACTTGATTCAAAGTATTATGCCAATTCCTTGGTTTCTGAGCAATATGCTTTTTAATCAAACCAATAATAATTTTATTGGCTGCCTCAACTTGACCATTTGCTTGTGCGTAATAGGGCGTTGATGTCAATAACTTAAAACCTGCTTCATTAGCAAAATTTTGCATTTTTTGCCCAACGAAAACTGTTCCTTGATCAGTGGTAATAGTTTCAGGTAATCCAAATCTATAAATAATATGATCTTGGATAAAACCAATCACAGTTTCTTGATCCACTTTTGTTAAAGCCACAGCCTCGATCCATTTTGTGAAATAATCAATTCCAACTAAAATGAAACGATGGTTTTTCGATGATGTAGGCCTAATTTCACCAATTATATCTAAAGCCCATCCTCTAAAAGGCCAAGGTTTAACTATCGAATGCAATTCACTTGCAGGAACATGTTGAATGCCTGTGTGTTTTTGACATTCTTGGCAGCCTTTAGCGAATTCTATACAATCCTTAAGCATTGAAGGCCAATAAAACCCTCTTCGAAACAATAACCATTTCATTTTGTGGCCTGCTTGATGAGCGCCACATGAACCACCATGTACGTTGGTAATGGCTAAAAATGCTTCATTTTCACCAAGGCACTTCAACAAAATCCCTTCAGGGGTTTTCTTGAATAACTCATTTCCAATAATGGTATAACTTAAGGCTTTGTATTTTATCTTCCTATCTGTGACTCCTGATGGATTTTCCAAATAATCTACAATTGGCTTTCTCCAATCAGAATCACTCAGATTGTCAATGACAAAAATTTCTGTTACGAAACTTTCGAAATGCATGTCAACATGTTGGAAATTGTCAAAATTTTCAAAATTTTCGAAATTTCCCTGAAAATCATGTTTATCTGCCCCCAAATGTTTTGGCATTGACAATTGTACATCAGAAGAATCGCTCGAGATCATTTTATCCTTGATTTCGATGAGCTCTTCGAACTCATCTTTTGACATCTTATAACCAGAAGCGATTTGTGCTAAATCGTTGGCCTCTTGATTTTCATTTCGAGGCACATGTTGAATAACATAAGACTCAAACTGTTTTAGCAAAGAAAAAGCAATCACAAAGTATTTCATTAAGTGCCCTTGGATGCATTTATACTCTTTTGTCAATTGCTTAATTACTAATTCAGAGTCTCCTCTTATTTTAATATGTCTTGCTCCCAAGTCTAGAAGAATTTCTAAACCTGTAATCAAAGCCTCATATTCAGCTTCGTTATTCGAACAAGACCCATTAATTTTGTACTTAAATTTTGTGGGAATTTTATTTGGTGAAAGTATAAAAACCCCAATTCCTGTACCATGTTTATGTCTAGATCCATCGAAATACAAACTCCAGGGTTCGATGTCAACAGACTCTATTGGAACTTCACTTACTGAATGATCAGCAAGAAAATCAGCCACTATTTGGCCTTTAACAGCTCTCAAAGGTTTGTATGTCAATGAGTATTCTGTTAGAGCCAATGCCCATTTTCCAATTCTACTATGCAAAATTGGTTTCAATAACATATGTTTAATAATATCAAAATGGGAATAAACATAAACATCAACTGGTTTTATATAATGCTTAAGGTTGGTACAAGAAAAATACAAACAAAGGCAGAGTTTTTCTATTACAGAATATCTAGTTTCAGCATCATTTAAAACTCTACTTAAATAATAAATGGCTTTTTCTTCACCATCTTCATCTTCTTGAGCAAGCATACTCCCAATGGTTGTATCTGATGCTGAAATATACAACTTCATTTCTTTGTTTCGAATTGGAGGCATTAGTGTAGGAGGATTTGACAAATAAGCCTTGATATCATCAAATGCCCTCTGTTGATCGAATCCCCAATGAAAAACCTCATCTTTCTTAAGCTTTAACAGTGGAGAGAAAGGATGTGCCTTTCCACTTAGATTCGAAATGAATCTTCTCAAGAAGTTAATTTTACCAAGCAAAGATTGAAGCTGTTTCTTCGTTGTTGGAGATTTTGTCTCCATGATAGCCTTTGTTTTATTCTGATTGATCTCTATGCCCTTTTTATGCACAACAAAACCAAGGAAATCTCCTGCATGTACACAAAAAGCACATTTCAGTGGATTCATTTTTAGTCCACATTTCCTCATTCTTTCAAATGACTTTCTAAGATGACTTAGATGATCATCAGAAGATGAAGACTTGACAACAATGTCATCAATGTATATTTGCATGAAAATTTCAATGAAATCATGGAAAATTGAATTCATTGCTCTTTGATACGTTGCCCCTGCATTTTTTAATCCAAAGGGCATCACTACCCATTCATAAGTGCCCAAAGCACCAGGGCAACGAAAGACAGTTTTAGCAACATCATCTTCAGCTATAAAAATCTGATTATAACCAGAGTAGCCATCTAACATACTTAAATATTCATGGCCTGCTGCTGAATCAATTAACATTTCTGCTACAGGCATTGAATACTCATCTTTAGGTGTAGCATTATTTAAGTCCCTAAAATCTATACAAACTCTAAGTGAACCATTCTTTTTTATTACAGGAACTATATTAGCTAACCATTCAACATACCTGGCTGTTCGAATGAACTTGCACTTGAGCAACCTTTCCATTTCTGTCTTGATCTTTGTCATGATTTCTGGAGCGAACCTCCTTGGAAGCTGCTTCACAGGTTTTTTATCAGGTCGAAGAGGTAATCTGTGTTCGACCAATTCTCTGCTTAATCCTGGCATTTCATTGTAATCCCAAGCAAAGCAGTCTTTGTATTCCTTGAGCAATTCAACCAACTTTCCTTTCAACATTGGATTAATATTGGCGCTGATATAAGTTGGCCTTTTAATAGAGCCATTTCCAATATCAATCTCTTGTAAAGGATCCTGGGCCTGCATTTTTTGACTTGAACTAACTGGATCTTTTTCGAAACCCAAGGGTTCTTCGTCATAAATGCAATCCAATCTTTGGTTATTGCCAGCATTCGAAGCATTGGCACTTGTTGCCAATTTGTTTTCTACATTGTCATTGGCTTCGACAGCCATATCATCATTATTTTCAATAGCTTCAATAGCCATTTTTATTCTATTCTCGGCAGCATAAGCCGTAATCCTGCTCCATTCGGGGGACTTAAACATCAGCATTATTTTCGATGTCTTCCCAACCGGAAGCTGGTACAGGTGCATATCCCATTTGGGGTCCATCAACAGGCTCCCTCTCCCAACTGAAACCATGGGTAGGATGCAACTTAACAGAATGGTAAACACTATCAGGACTTACCATGTTTGGATTGAAGGCAGCATCTTGTTCTCCACATGGAGCAATATTTGCCAGATTTTTATCAAAGTTTTGCAAGGTCACTGTGCTCGACTCAGCCAAATAAGCACTTTGATCAGCCTCAATGTTTTCAACAAGGCCATCATCTCTCCACAAAATTAGCCTTTGGTGAAGGGACGAAGGGACAGCACCAACCCCATGAATCCATTCTCTGCCTAACAGCAGGTTGTAGTTTGGCCTAGCAGCAATCACCATGAACAAAGTTTTCCTAATTGTGCTGCCCACACAAACCTCCAATTGTATAGCACCAAGGGAGTGGCCAGTTTTGCCCTCATAATTGGCTAAGACCACATTGTGAGAATGTAAGTCAGTGTCGAAAAGACCCAACTTCTTAAGCATGAAGTGAGGCATGATGTTAACTACAGCACCACCATCAACCAGGATTTTGTTAACCCCCACATCATTCACTTTGGCTTTAATAAATAGAGCTTTTAGATGGTTTCTCATCCCTCCATCTGGCCTTTCGAAGACAGCATCTTGTGCCTCTACGCAGCCATTCTCCATAACATAAAAACACACTGGCTTATGATTAGCCAATTCAAGAGCCTCGAACTCTTCTTCGACCTCCTCGATCTCTGTTGGAACATCATACTCCAGTGGTAAAACTGACACCACATTCACCAACACATCGAAATCAGACTCTTCATCTAAAAGATCATCATCTTCCATGAGATCCTCTTCTTTATCAGTATTCTCTTTATTTTCAGCATCTGACTCTTTTATAGGAGTTAGCTTTACCTTAGTTGGCCTTTCGACCATTTCAGCCTTTCCCTTATCATCAGATTTGCCCCCAGCCTTACTATCTTGAGCAGCCAGCTTCTTCCTACGCTGGAACCTACGCCATTGGGTTCGAGTCATGGGATTCTTACCCTTATAATTATTCCTATAACCATACTTGTTGGCTTCAGTTGCAGTTTGGGAGTTAGGTGGTTGAGCAACCACTTTCGAACCAACTTGTGGTTTCGAGCCAGCTGTCACTTTTGATTCAGCAAACACCTTCGAAGTTCCAGCAGTGAACTTCACATTGACGTTGCTAGAGCTTCCTTTCTCCATCCACTTCTTGTCGAAGGCCACATATTGGCCACTGACCCACTGGTTTGTAGGTGCTTTGTTGGATGGTTTGAAGGTTCTTTGAGGGCCAAGTCTCTGATGAACAGATAAGCCTTGATTGTGAGACTTACTCCAATCAATCTTCTGATATGGCCAACTCTTCTTATTTGGTTTAGAACTTGGCCATTTTCTTTTGTGATCAGCATAAGGCAAAACTTTCTTCAGGTTTGTCACTGCCTCCTTATCACATACAGCACTGCAGCGAGGACATAGCATGACTTCAGCGTTGTTCAACTTACACCTATTGAGGAAATCTACTAATTCCTCTTCAGCAGCAGGGTAAGCCTCTTTCACCTTCTGGTCATACTCTCCCTCAGGTATGGCTTTGACAGCAGCAGCCACATCAGCTTCGCTGATCTCAACCATGTTGCAATCCAGTACATCAACCATGCTAGCATCAGCAGTTGATAGTGGATGAGTATCCACTTTCATTGGTGGCTTAGTTTTTTCAGCAAACTTAAGCCTTCCTTCGTTCAATGCGCGTTGAACCAAATCCCTGAAAAGAACACATTGGTGAGTTTTATGGCCTAAATAATTGTGAAATTTACAATAACCTCTTTTCTTTCTTTGTTCAATAGGAGGTATTTTTAAATCTTTTTGAACAACTATTTGACCATCAGATACCAACAAATCAAAAATTTCATCACATTTAGTAATATCAAAAGAATAAGTTTTAGTAGCGTATTTCTCATTTTTAGGTTCGACAGGATTTTTTCCATTCGAAGGCCTCAACAATTTACAAACATAAGGAGGCCCTGGTTTTAATTCTGCCACATTGATATCACTATCATCAACATCTACATACTCATCTTCAGTTTCATATCCAAAATCATTATCATAAGAATCTAAAAAAGCAACATCTTTCTTTTTGTGAAACTTAGAGTTTCTGGCTTTTTCAGCTTTTAATCTTTCGATTTGCCTAACTCTATCAGCCAATTGAGACATGTCTCGAAGATATTGAGTATCTAGTTTTTTCCTAATCGAATAGTCTAGACCACCTGCAGCCATTTCGACTAGTTCATGTTCAGGCACTGATGTAAAGCATCGAGCCTTTAATAATCTAAACCTATTCAAATAATCATCAACAGTTTCTTGTGTTTTTCTTTTAACACTAGCCAATTCTTTGAGACTTATCTTAGTTTGGCCCATGTAAAACTGTTCATGAAACAACCTCTCTAACTGAGTCCAGTTATGGATCGAATTAGGAGGCAAAGTTGTAAACCAAGTGAAAGCATTTTTGGTTAATGAATTAGGAAAATATTTCATTCGTAGGTTTTCATTATTTGCCAAATTTCCAGACTCTGCTAAGTATCTAGCAATGTGTTCAACAGTTGACTCATTAGTATCTCCTGCAAACTTAGTGTATTTTGGAACCTTCCAACCTCTAGGTAACTCTGTTTGCAACACATATTCAGACAATGCAGAAACAAAGTTTGGCCTTCGAGTACCAGTGTTAAGGCCATTTTGGTTCAGAATAGTTTCGACTAAAGTTGCTAAGTTGTTAGGTGCAGCGAAATTGTTATTATTCTGAACATTTCGAACCACATCATCCGGGTCTTGATTCCTTCGAACCATTACCACTGGAGGAGGTTGGTTAACCTCGTTTTGATATTGGTATTCCTCTTGACCTATTGGCACCGGCTCTTGCTGTTGTGTAACTTGAGGAATTACATGTGGTGGCCTTGGATTAAACGGAGTAGCAGACATAGCAGGTAAAATCATTTGTGGTGCCACATAATTAACCCTAGGCTGAGTTTGAGGGGCTGGAGTGCCAAAAAAGTCAGCAATTCGACCCATTTGATAGGCTAACATTTGGTAACTGTCATTGGTATTTTGGATCAAAGGGTTGAAGACAGTTCCAATTTGTTGTGTTAAGAGGTTAACCATATCATGGTTACTTTCATCCATTTGTTGTCTTAAAGACAACACAGATGCAGTAGTTAAAGGCGTTGGGGTGACTCTAGGGGTAGTATATCTCTCAGGTTCAGAAGTGGGTATTGAAGCGAAACCTTGAGTAGGTGTTGGTATAAAACCATATAAAGGATTTGTGACCATAGGCCTCGAACTACCCGTGACTGAGTGAAACGCCATGGTTGTAATTGGCATGGTAGTTCCGGGAATATATCCAGAACCACTTGGGCTAGGAATTGGCGGAGTAGTTGTAATACTCGCCGCGTTCGAATCTGGAGGGGGAGAAGAACCACCCTCACTGCTCGAAGAACTTATAGCTTGACTGGTAGTAGACCCATGCATTTGATGAGTTCTAGCCATAACCGCTAATGGCAGTTACTAACACAGAAAAACTTAATTTACAGAAACGAAGCACAAAACCAGTCCCACTGGGCGTGCCAATTTGTTTACAGTAAAATTTGGTAAACAAGCGCTAGTCTAAGTATTTTAAACTTGCGAGATTGACTAGAAATCTCAGGACAATTTTATGCTTGTTCTGTTAGAGAAAATAACTTAATGTTCATTAAAGTTTAACAAACATTTGATTTCTTAGTTTCGTTCGAAATTAAAGACAAAATATACTGATTTGAATCGCCTCAGAATCAATACATTTTAAAGAAGAATAGCAATAAAAATGTAGATTTGCAGTAAATGAACTTGCATTAAAGATAAACTTGCGAATACAAATAAAAAATGGTTCACAAACCGTACATTTTCCTCTGTGATTCCTTTCTTTCTTACGCTCGAGTACTCAGAATACTTAGAGAAATTTAGTAAACAGTTTTGCGACCTTTTGTCCTTCTAAGCAACAGCTATATATATTTGAACTATTTCCTAACTGCCTTGATGATAACTGCCTCGATTATCTAGACGCTCCAGATTTGATCTTCGTGCCCCACGTTCTTCAACCACGAAAACCGCTCCTCTTCGCGCTTAAACTTTGGGCTCATTTGTTTCGTTTACTTTTGGGCCTAATTCTTTTGGCCCAATAAAACGATCTCCTTCGAAGTTTAAACGAAAACTCTATTAAAGCCCAACTTAGCCCCAACTATTTCGCCTCAACACGAAGGATCGAAACATCGCTTTGTGAAATCGAAGCGTTATTTCGAATATTCTATCAGATGATTATTCCAATTCGATTTTTATTTTGGTATTACAATACCATTTCATTCCACTGACCTTTATGTTGGAATTGAAAATAAATATATGTATAAAAATCTAACCCAACACAACCTTAAACTGAACTAGTGGTAAGTGACAACAACAGAAAACAACACATCATTGTAAAAAAAACAAACCAATCAACCAAAATGTCTCAAAGCCAAGTATTGATTTTTAATATTATGAATTCATCTCACTTCATTGTTATCACTACAGATCTAGTTTATTGATTAAAGGGGTATTTGAACATCCATAAAATTACCCTAAATATATGAAATTTCTAACATGAAAAAATTAATTAAAAAAAAAAAAGAACTTTTTACAATAGCAATAAGAGAATTGAAAGTTGATTAATGAAAATGAATAAGACTAACCAATGGGCAAAGAATTCAACAACAGCGAAGGTAGCAGGAGTATCTTTCAAAACAGAATCGAAATTAGTTGCATTAAGTTCAACAGCATAATCATGATCGGCACCAGTTTGATCCTTATCGTTAACCTCACGAAGGATCGAACGACGTGGACCAGAAAAAGTAGCAGAAGAAGAACAACACACAGAAAACGCGCACAGAAATAGACCCAGGAATAATTTCATGACGGATCAGAAGGGTTTTGTGTGTTGTTTGAGAAAAAATAGAAGAAAATTGAGATTTTTGAAGAGTGAGAAATGGATCTGTTAATTATATATTAATAATTAATTAATTGTTGAATATTTGGGTGTCTATGGTAGCTATTAGTGTAATGTATGAGTATAGGTTAGGTTGATTTGATGAATTGAAGGGTTGGTTAGGTTTATGTTTGATGAGGAAGGAAATCAGGATTCAAGAAAGGGTGAATTCAGATTTCAGAGTGAAAGAGAGTTACGTATCAATGGAGTGAGTACCCTCTTCTTCTGCTCCTTCCTTTTCATCTTCTACTTTTCTTGTCTTTTCTTTTTCTCATCAATGATTTCTTTTCTTTTTTATGGAAACTTTTTATTTTATTTTATGGAAACTAGTAGTTTTTTTTATTATTTATTATTATTATTTTTATTATTAGTATTTATTTATATGCGTCAAAAAGATTATTATTTATTTATCGGGCTTAACTTTTTATCTCTATTTTCGATCATTCACAAAATTGGTCTCTCCTTTTAAAATTATCGCTTAGTTTTTTTATCTAAAAATTGCGATTAAACATTTTTTTTGTTAGGTAGTCTAGTGACTTGAAAATTCACTCATAAGGTGAATAAGTGGAGTGTCCAGGAATCGAACTCTGGCTCCTGCATATAAAATGCTATTGTCCCTACCAATTGAACTAAACTCTCGGGGACGGCGATTAAACATATTTTAAATGATGTGATGTAGCTTAATATTCAATGATCAATAGTTATTAAATTACATTAAAATTAATTTTAATTTAAAATTTCATTCATGTTTTGTAGTTTAATTAATAAAATGTAAATAATTAATCCACCTGAACGTAACTATATCATCGTATTGTATGACATATCATTTTAAATATATTAAATCATTATTTTTAAGTATAAATTTTTTTATAGAGGAGCCAAAGTTATGTGATTTTAAAATAGGAGGACTAATTTCATGAATAACTAAAAATAGGGGATCAAAATTGTAATTAAACCTATTTACTTTTGACCAATTTTTTCCTTTTTTCTCATAGAAATATGGAAATTAGTATTTAATTCATTTTTTCTATATTTTGTCTTCAAACATTGTTTTTGTTTATTTATTTTAAGAAATACTTATTATTTTGACACTTTTTTACATAAAAATGTTGAAGGTGTTCATGAATTTACATGATTCGGATCAATCCAAATTATATTTTATTTGAATATAGTCAAATTTGAGTCAAACTCAAATAAATTTGTTTAAGCCCAGAGTATTTTAGCTCAGGTAAAAAGTTTAAAACTCTAAATTTTTTAGTCTTCTTGATTAAAGTCTATGTATGGCTTGTTTGTAGTTTTTTTTTTTTTTTGTTCATATATACATTGTTTTGTAGTACTTTATGGGAGTTTTGAATGAAATTGAAAATTCAATCTTTGATTAGTTTTACTATCCAAAAAGATTAGCGGCGCAGCTTGTTGTCCGTCTATCTTCTATTAAAGTATAATTAATTTATATATATATATATAAACAGCAGTGCTATATAAAGCGAAGGAACTTATTGCGAATTTTCACGAAGGGAATATTTTCTAATTTTTTAATGCACTCCTATTAATATAATAATAACTATAAGAATCAACTATGCAAAATAGCCACATTTTTTGTCAAGAAATACCGCCTCATGAAATAGATCATTGTCAACAGGTACACAAAATTAAATTTATGCAAATTATTGGAACTCCATTTACAAAAGAAATGCAGCAAACCCTCTTTGCTACCACCATCATGAACCAAACGTGATTCCAAAAGTTTCAACTGAAAACCATCAACCACACTCCTGCAAGTGGTGAGCTTAATTTTATTGAACAATTGAATAAAATCTTCAATTTGTTATCAAAATAAAGACTTTTCAAACCTAGTTTGTTATCAAAATCTTCAATTTCAAAAAGCTCATCTTAACAGTTCTTTCAAACAAGGAAAAAAAGAAAGTAAAAGAAACCAATTGAGAATAGAGATCAGCGAGATAGTAATAGAAAAAGACTTCATAGGATAATAATTTTAGAATTAAGAATTTGTGGAAGAGGAACAAAAGGAAATTGTAAAGGGTAAAGAAGGGGTGTTTGTACTGGGTGGAACACGAGATGAGAGAGAAGAGATAAACAGTGAAAAAAAATTTGGCGCAGATAAATAGAGTAAATTAATTAACAGAAATGGCGGAAATCGGTGCCACTTGATAGATGCCACATCATTCGCTAGACATTCGTGATAGGCATATTCACTAAAAGTAGCATTTCCCATATATAAAATATCATAAAAAGAAAAAAAAATCTTTGATTGATGCGAGAGCTAGTGTTGCTTATCAATATTTTTGTATGAACTAAATTTAAGTCAATGTGCTTAGAGACTGCCCTATTGCGGTTAATTTTTGGAACCAAGCAATTTCTATAGACAAGAACGAAGTTTTTTAAATGGGAGAAATGCAACATTGGTTTGAGTTTAATTTAAATAACTCCACCGAGTTGAATAATGGTGGTACTTGGTGTAGTTTTTGGGCTTTGGGATGCTACGGCTTATGGAGTTGGAGAAATAAAGAAATTCATGAAGATGGGTTTGTTAGACCTTCTATGCTGGTGCATCACGTGGGAAGAATGGACATGGAGTATAGAAAAGCGATGAGTAATAGTGAGTTGATCATGGACCGACCACGGGTTGTTACAATGATAGGGTGGTTTCCCCCGAAGCCGAATTTTGTCAAGCTTAATATCGATGGTGCGTGTAAGGAGCAGGGGCTGTCGGGGTGTGGAGGAATTGTTCGAGGAAGTGACGGTGAGTGGATTGAAGGTTTTGCTAAGTGTGTTGGCCTGAATAATGCTTTTGTAGCAGAGCTGTGGGGAGTGTGGAGAGTGCTTGAAGGGCTTCGTTACGTGAGACGGCTGGGTTTTCAAAAGGTGGAACTTAATGTGGATTCTGCAGCGGTTGTTCAAGTGGTAAAAACGGGTTGCCTTCAAAGTGCTTCTGGTAGCTCCTTGGCAAGACAAATTTGGAGATTGATGGCTTTGGATTGGGAAGTGAAAGTTCAGCACATCTATAGAGAAGCTAACAAGTGTGCGGATGAGTTAGCTAATATGAGATGTACTCTTGATTATAACATTATGAGGTTTGATTCTTGTTCTAGACAAATAGTTGAGTTACTTATTGCGGATAATATGGGAATTACTACCCCTAAATTAGTTCCTTTGTAGTTTTTTTTTTTCTTTGGGCGTTCAACCCTCTTTTCTATAAAAAAAAAATAATAAAATTAAGTCAATGTTAAAAACATTTTATTTTTATGACAAATACACGGTTAATCCTATCGTTGATCGTGAATGTGGCAACCATTATTCACTTATTATCACCTAATCCATTTTGTATGTTTTCGTCATTTTTCTCTTCCTTGTAGAATGTCCTTCGAGTTTTTAAATTTTCCTTTATTTTCAAGTCATTTACACTTAAAGCCATAATTCATATAATTGTGGATCCTTATTGGATCATTAAGTTTGCATAAAACAACCAATGTTTGTTTTATTTATGTCCAACAAATTTAAACATTTTGGGTAATTGAGTCCACAATAACATTGCATTTTTACCACTTATACACATTTGCTACTTAAATAGTAAATATTATAAAAATCAAGTAGTAGCTCTAATGATTTTATACATATTAATAAATATATGTAATTACATATGAATTAAAGATAAACGGCCAATAAGCTGCGCCGCTAATCCTTTTTGAATAGTAAAACCAATTCGCGTAAAAATAACATTTTTAGCTCTAGGGGACACAACATTGCTATTCATAACCTTTTGAACTCTTTGCAAAAGACTCGTAGTCTCTGGTGCTAGGAAACTAAAAGTGTCAAAAGCGAATGGTATGAAAGCATGTTGATTGTCAGAACATGTTTTCTCGTGTTTGGCCACTTTACATGAAGCAGCTTTGAGAGCTGCTTGTCCCACAGTAAAAGTCTCGGCCCTTAAACCAACAGGTGGCGAAACTCCAATCAAATTCACACATGCATGCTTTCCACCTAGTCACCCATACACCATAACATCCGCCGGTCGGATATTTTTGAAAAAAAATTCCCTTCTAATATGAATTTTTTTAGATTTTTAACGTGAAATCTATTATTTAAGTAGCGGACAGAAATATTTTAATAATTTTTTAGTGCGTGCATTGGATTAGGGTGACAAAAATAAAAGTCATATATATGATGAAATTCACAAGTATTACTTATTTTCTCACAACCATATTTTGAAAAAAGAGTTTACGACAATCATAGAAATTATGTTCTTGCGTGTATTTAGTATTCTTAACATACAAGCTAATTAAACCTGTAGCCTGTTTATCAGTCTGTGTTACATAAAATCCTCTATATAGTCTTTTTAAATATATAAGCTAATTAAATATGCCTTAAAGCCTATTTCACATTTAAATTTTTATAATTTCTACAACATTAAAAAAAAGCTAATACAATGATTAGCACAAGAATTAAAAGCTAATAACATAAAAAAATTCGATTACGACAAAGTCTATTAAGTATGCCATAATACAAATTTTTTGTTAAACACTAATGTTAATCGGTGTAGTTAGCAACAACCAAAATATACACTATAATTTGTCTTTGTAAAAAAAAAAATATATTTTGTAATTATATAAATAATATTTATTTTTTATACAAAATGATATAAATAATAATATTATATAAAAAATAATTATTAAATATAAACAGACCGGTCTATCAGGCTTTACAGACTTTTTTAAAAGCCTAAGCCCGACATATTTATATAAACAGACTTTTTTCAAGGCCTGAGCCTGACATTTTTAATAAACAGGCCAGGCCTAAGACAGACCAGGCCGAATGCCCCTGGAGGCCGCCTGGCTTATTCCCAACCCTAATTACAGGTGCGTTTGATTTGTAAAACATTACATGACAGAACAAGACAGAACAAAGTAGAACAAGACAGAACAAAATTGCAACGGTGAAAGAAAGTAATATAATATTTTTTATATTCGAAAATAAAATGAGTATTTTCGTATTTTTTTATAGTTTTACCATGGACAAAAAGTTATCACGTAGTTTAGTGAGAACAAAAATTCTTGTTTTTGTTATTTCCTTTACTGCATATTTATTCCCAATACCGTAATCAGTTTCTGAATCAAACAGATTACAACAAAAGTTGTCTTGTCCAATTTCCTATTTTTTAGTATTTCAAACCCACGCTACAACTCACAAGACAAGAGATCATTTATGTTTGTATTTTTTTTTTTTTTCAAAAAGAAAATTGTGGTGGAATATGCTAAGATCCTCTCTCTCTTCCACGTATATCGATCTAATCTCTAACTCAAAAATCGGAATATTCCATTTTCACCGCTTCGAAACCCCTTTTATTTCCCCCAAATTTTCAAACCCTAACATCTCAAATCAAATTTACGTCTCATCTTTCCAAAGCTCCAACAAACCAATCAATTTTCGTCCTCATACTCTCCGGTACTTCAATCATTTTCTCATATTTCCAATTTTGCTTTAATTTCTCTCATTTTATCATGCTTTGACTTCGTAATCTGTTGTATATAACTTTCTAATTTTGTTTTAGCTTCGATTAATCGCTTTGAAATTCAAATCGTTGGAACATAGTTCATCATGAAGTTCCTAGAGTGTGCTCCTCTTGACCGGTAATTGCAATTTCGAACGAATTTGAATTGAATTGTGTGATTCTGTTGCATAATTTGTGTACTGATAAGATTCCGGTAAAAATTATTTTCAGGCTTAACGATTTTTTGGATAATTTGAATTTGGGAGAACGTACTATCAAAGGATGCCTTGAAGCTTATAGTTGTAAGGATTAATTGGTGACATAAATGGAATTAATTGTTTTTGGATTTGGTTGAGGGTAGTGATTAACCAATATTAATGGTCTTTTTATAGGTAAACACTCTGGGGCAGATAAAAAACTCTCTGTCAGTTTGAGTAATGAGGTAAGCCAAATTTTGCATCCCTACAAAATGTTGATCCAGCTGAACTTGATTTAGCAAATATTAAGGATATTGTTAATTAACATATGTTTGGTTCTGCGGTGAGTAAAAATGATTTTGAGTGAATTGATTATGTAAAATTGTTTATGGTAAAAATTAAGTTGAAGGTAAATTGATCTATGTTTGTATACATTCATGTAAAAGTTAGTTGGAACAATTAAATTTAGTGTAAAAGTCTATTCTAGAATTAGAAGCTACAATTTATAGCTTCAAATAAATCAATTCCGGAGGCTAAATCGATTATCAATTATTATACTTTAAAAGAAACAAACATGTCAAAATCAATTCTACATATCTAGAATCAATTTTGGCGCCTCCCAAAGTGGAACCAAACATACACTGAGGATTTTTTCACCATGTTTTAAACTTAGCTGTTTATCTGTTCATGTTTTATGAATTATTTATTGAACTTCTTAAATTTCAGATTCTTGATTATCTTGGAAAATCATCTGACAATGACTCTGCCTCACCGGTTGAATCCTTATCAGCCAGAACCAGGTAGCCATTGTGTACTGCCTAGATAGGTTTAGCAAAGAAAAAATTATCACCGAGAATTATTTCTCACATGTTTTAATTTTGTTCTTTCCAGCCGGAAGACATTGGTTTACCTAGTTCTTGCTCTCTATCACATGTATCCAGATTATGACTTCAGGTACATCAGTATCTTATGATATGTATAAAAGATTGTCAATATAATAAAAACTTAAAAAGAAGGATTATGGGTAATGCTATTGTCAGCTTAGACGGCGACATGGCATCCCGCTATATAATCCTTCTTTATTTCACTGGGAGTGTTGTCAAAAAGGCTTGACAGACAGTTATTAACTGTTGCTCTTGAAGCTGAGAGTTCAAGTCTCTCCATTTCCCAAGTCTTACTGTGGTTAATTAAGTGGTTTAACAGTTTCTTTTACTGTGTTATGTTTTTTTTTTTAACAAGCCTTTTACTGTGTTATGTTGTGCGTATTTCCTTTCATTTTTCCTATAATACCATACGCGTATAATGGTTTTTAGTGCAGTTAAAGCTCACCAGTTTTTCACAGAGGAATCATGGGACAGTTTTAAGCAATTTTTTGACGCCTACATGTTTGAAGCCTCAAAGGTGCTACTATTTAACATTATCTATTTGTTGTCTTAAGATTTCTTTTAAGTATTTGCAGGTGTTTGATGTGCAGAAATCTTATAAGCATCTTGGATCTTAGAGCATAACATGCTTGGGTTAAAATTTTTGGGTGTTATTTATACAAGATTTCTATATTTTGTATTACTGCTTAGAGTCCTAGGCATGGTTGGTAATGCCATTGTTTTCTTAGAAGTCCTATGATTTAGGAGGTACAAAAGGAGTAAGGATAATATCATAAAGTGCATAATACCATATGACAAAATAGAAAACATTAGACCATATTTAACTAAATGCTACACTCTTATTGTATCATATTATCGAAACAAATAAGTAGATATAATGAGACATCAGGAGACATCAGGAGATCATCTTTGTACTTCAAAACATTCTAATGTGCAATAATGATACTGCGAGACTCTACAAATTAACATAAAGGCAACCCAGGATTCTAGAAATATTAAAGGGACGGGTTGTCAATGTTGTTGGAGGGTTAAGAAGATAGCTTGAATCACCATCAGGCTGAAGAGCTGGTTGGAGTGCTGCATGACAGGACAGAGTAGAGTGGCACTAAACATGCAAATGGAAGATCAAAGAAAACCCAAGCCAACTGAAAGAAAAAAAACTCAACTAATTTAACTAGGAAATACACACTTGATTTGACGGAGTCCAAACCAAAAATGGCAAGGGCAGTCCGAGGGAGCCGAACAGCTTGGGAAGTGGATCATCAACCTTGGGAGCTAAGAAAGGTTGAACAGGTTGAATTTGATCGAGACGAAAAGGAAAGACTGTGGGAGGCCACAGTGCCAAGGAAGTGCGTACACACTTCCTCGCGGGGTGGAGGTTGAACTTGCATTATTTGGGAACCATGATACCGTTTCTCCCGTTGCAACGCCACACCTTAGTCTCTTGGTGGGTTTTTCGGACTAGAGAAGGATGATACAAGCCCAAATTAGAGGTGGTCAATTGCGCATAGCAAGCTTGATTATCACTTGGGAACTGTTCCATGAATGGGTTGCTTTGCTAGCCGATCTGTTTCAGTCAAGTTACGGATGGACTGAAGGATTTTGTCTTGAGCAAGGCCTCAAAGTAGGGACAGGTGATGGTTGGGAGTTTTTAGTGTCCCTCTGACCCTCCCTTGTAAATTCATCTGTATGCTAGTGATTTGCTAAGTCTGTTGATTTCCAATCAGTAGCTTTGTACAATTTGTTAAGTGTTTGAGGATTGGGTTGACAAACATTCTAGTTTTGTTCTTGTGGGGACTCCTTCCTTGACCTGAGTCCTTCCACATTAATTAACGTCAATGGCTACGACGAAACTTTGTGAAAACATTTTTACTAGTATACATCAAGAAATACCATCGAAATAAACAGTAGTGTAGAAGAGGACAAAATATATTTTTAGGGATTTTTTATTAAACATTAGTGAAACGGTGTAATAAAGTCAGGGGAGGTTAGAGGGGTGTTTGTTTGTTGTTTAAAAAGACCTCGGGGAAGGTAAGTGTAATTTTTCCAAAACTATATAGAGAAATCAAAAGAGGGAGATACTCATATAAGAGAGGGAATGGTAGTTTCCGTGTGCGCGATCATAGAATGTTTATTTTGTTGCTAAATTGTAAATAAAATTATACACATTCTTATGTATTTTAATTAACAAATCTGATATTTAATAACAAATAGATTAATAATTTAAAACATAATTAGAACTAAAACTTTTACTTGCGCATAATTTTTCTGAGTGTTCTATAAAAAATTTTCAACAATTTGTAAATTAGTTATCAGAGTTGAAATGACATTTATAAGAAAAATGTCCAGCCCCCCACCCCAATCTGGCCAGTTTGTTAACCATCCAAGTTTGTTCAATAATATTCAATTTCAATCCAACAGTTTACATTGTTGTTTGGTCACACACTACACTTCTACCAGGACAGTATAGTACTTTCAGATCACGCACAAGAACAACTGGCCTTAGGCTTGTAAGATTCTCATGGACTGGAAAAGGCATATTGCACCCCGCAGATTGAACATCTTAGCTGGATAGAGGGCACCGTGGTTCCTTTTATTCCTCTATTTACATTAACCGTAATGTAGAGTGGGATTATACATATCGCATTCTAACTGTCTTTCTTTTGTTGGTGCAAAAATTGTATTATGTGGTTACTTGATACTAATTATTAGTTTTGCCACTGATTTAAGGCACCTCTGGTTTTGGATGACTTGTCTACTGCAGGAATGGGTTGAAACCTTTGAGGGTGTTTCTCTGCTGGATGCCTTGTTCAAGGCCATTGATGAGGTGATCATTTAGAATATCAATTGAAGTGATATCCAGAGAGACATTTTTGTGATATTTTATTTTGTGATGCAGGTGGTGACTTTAGCCGATTGCGAAATTTATGGTTATTTACCTGATTCTGAGGCAGATCCATTACCTGATAGAGGAGCCATGTAATTTTTTTTGGCTACATATACTTAAAAAATTACCACCACAATATCTAATTATAGATCATCCTAATACCATCTTTTTGTTTTATGCAGTTGGTCCTTTAATTTCTTGTTTTACAACAGAAAGCTTAAGCGGATTGTGACTTTTCGTTTGAGCTGTTTTAGGTGAGTTGAAGATTTTATAATCTTCATCAAGTAGTGTCTTGAACTAGATTTGTTTGTTTCTATTCTATATTCATTGTTTGAACAATGTTGTTTGTCGCAGTAACTTGTTGGCTGATGGGTTTTCTTTCGACGAGATGCTCGATGAGTACGACGAAGAAATATTTACTAACATGGATATATGAGTCAACATAATACCTATCATGCTATCATATCCAGACTCCTCCTCCAATGTGCAGTTTCTGTATTGTAAAATGCATGTGCAGGTCTGTAATATTAAAGATAGTTTATATGGTGCCCTAGTAATCAATGAAGTAGTATTTGTGGGTTGCTACTTGCAACCCTTCATGTAGCTCATAACATACTATCTCTTTCAGTGTCCATAGTAGATTTGGTATCTGTACCTATCTGTGTGCATGTAACTAATCGTAGTCGAGACACCTCTAGTGCAATAATAACAAAAACGTTGGCATTGGAACAACAATTATTGGGTATTAAAATACATAACTCCGAAAATTCTGTCCAATCCACTGTAATTTGTTTTTGGTGGATCAAGGTAAGGTGTTTGATGTACGATCTTTAGTTTATTTGCATTTCTATAATATTTGATGCCTGAGTGCAGGCAAGATTATGGAGAACCTAATAAAATATTTTTTTGGAAAAGTGTAGTAATGTGACTGCTAGAGAAGCAGTGCGGATACGTTGTACTAGTATTTATGCCTCAAGCCTGTGTTTGCGTGTGTGCGCACGCCCATTTCATTTTTAACTAGTAAGAAAATTGGATCTCATAATCTTTTAGTTATTATGATGAAACACTTTTTTACTTGAGATTTATAAATTGCTATTTTTGTTAAAATAATTAAATCATTTTTAAAAAAAATTGTGGGGGTTAACTAGCTTTGTATATCAAACAAAAGGATACTATCAGACAATTATCGTAATCTAAATTTGTTAATTTAAAGCTGGTAGATGCATGTTTGGCTGTATTAATTGGATTTGGAGAAGTGCATTAGCGTTTGTGCACGACTCAGCAGTCTACTTAACTAAATGGAGAAAAAGAACAGCAAAACAAATATGATTTCAATAAGGTATATTTTCTATCACTTTTTAAAAGATCATTTGAGAATAACAAGTGTACTTTTACCCTTTTTTTCTTTTGTTTTCTCATTCTCTTCTTTGTCTTGGACATATAACATACAGTACACAATGACTTGTATTGGAAAATATGTGTTCAAGAATATTAAGGAAAAAAATACAAATGTTTTGTAGCCATTAAGTTTGTAGTTTGTAACATCTAAGTCCTATTTTTTAAGTAATTGAGGGACCTAGATGTTACAAATTACAAACTTAAAAGACCTATTTGTTACTTAAAAAATTTAAAGGACTTATTTGTTACTTAAAAAACTTAAATGATCAATCTATTTAAAACATAAAACTTAAAAGACCTATGAATGTATTTAGCCTAAAAACTAATAAAAAGCATGCATTTTCTCCTACTACTAAAAAAGAAAATGTCAAGCCACTAAGTTTGGGTAGTATACTAAGATAGTAGGTTCGATCCTCGATTTCAGCGTAAACAAAAAAAATGATAAAAAATTTCACTTCAATTTTGTAAGTTTCGTTTAAACCAATTGTCGCCTCAATTTTACCTGCTTATTTTCTTTTGCAAGAAAATGTTTCATAGCTTACTTCTAAGTTACATCATTAGTAAAAATAAAAATCGTGATTAATTATATATGAAAAATGCTATTTAGCAAAAAAAAAATGATGCAAGAAAAAGAAGAATTTAATGTCGCAACATATTATATATATATATATATATATATATATATATATATATATAGAGTCAGGATCCGTTGACACCAACTAGTTTGACACCAAATGTTACACCTCTCAATAACGTTTTAACCGATATAAATTTTATAAAATCCACCATTGGATTGAAAGTTTATATCATATAGATCATTTATGTAAAGTTTCAGAAAAATCCAAAATCATTTGATATGCTATTGAGACACATAAAGATCAACGGCATTTAAAAAAAGACGCAAACCGTTAATTTTGATGTATCTCAACAACATATCAAATGATTTTGGATTTTTCTGAAACTTTACATAAATGATCTATATGATATAAACTTTCAATCCAACGGTGGATTTTATAAAATTTATATCGATTAAAACGTTATTGAGAGGTGTAACATTTGGTGTCAAACTAGTTGGTGTCAACGGATCCTGACTCATATATATATATATATATATATATATATATATATATATATATATATATAGAGTCAGGATCCGTTGACACCAATTAGTTTGACACCAAATGTTACACCTCTCAATAACGTTTTAACCGATATAAATTTTATAAAATCCACCGTTGGATTGAAAGTTTATATCATATAGATCATTTATGTAAAGTTTCAGAAAAATACAAAATCATTTGATATATTATTGAGACGCATAAAGATCAACGGCATTTAAAAAAAGACGCAAACCGTTAACTTTGATGTATCTCAATAACATATCAAATGATTTTGGATTTTTCTTAAATTTTACATAAATGATCTATATGATATAAACTTTCAATCAAACGGTGGATTTTATAAAATTTATATCGGTTAAAACGTTATTGAGAGGTGTAACATTTGGTGTCAAACTAATTGGTGTCAACGGATCCTGACTCATATATATATATATATATATATATATATATATATATATATATATATATATATATATATATATATATATATATATATATATATATTATTGGAATTGGAAATGAGTCCTCACACAACAAAAGTGATAAGAATAAGAATAAGAGAAGCAGAATGCGTTTATTCATTTATTTATAATGATAGTAGTGACATTATGACATACATAAATTACCATCACACAATTACATAAATTAAGAGGCAAATTGAAAACGCAGTAATAGCACTATTTGTTGCCCTTGCCCGCAGAATGAAGGCCACTAAAGTATCCTTGAGGGTTGCTTTCAAATGCACCACGAGATATATATGACCCACCACCACCTGGTGCTTTCATTGATCCGCCACCACCACTGCCACCGCTCGACCCTTTGCTTCCACCACCACCACCGCTGGCACCTCCTTTTGCACCACCACCACCACCATTACCACCTTTGCCAGCCATGTTTCAAATGATCAAAAACGTACACAATTTGATATATGAGAATTTTCTAAGAATATAGTAGTAGTAGAAGTAGTATGATACAATTAAACAGTAATTGGCTCACTATTTATAAGAGAAAAATTGTCAAGAAGATAATGGTTGAGGGCCTTGAGGCCGGTGAAATACTTGGTCAAAAATAATTAATTACTTTTATGATAAACATATACTTCCCAAATATTTCATAGTTTTTTTTATTTTTATTAATTACTTTTATGACTTGTGCCCTTAAGGCATATATTAAGAATGCAAATATAGTAATATTCCTTTGTAACTTGTGTATTTTACCTTTTAAACATTAAATTCTCTTAAATAATTAAATATAAATTTCTACTTTTAGATACCTTATCATATGTCCTAAGAACACATGTTAACATGACTCTTATGATAAACATATACTTCCCAATATTTCATAGTTTTCTAGGGATAGCAATGTAACATATTGGGTTTGCTAGTCTTTACCGAACAATTGTGTGGTCGGTGGGTGTTTACTAATGCAACTCTTGAAAATAGTTATATTTATCCTTTTTATTAATCTTCATAATAGTACAACACAAGGGTCTCATCTAATAACTTAATGACTTTAGTTAAGATTCAATTTTCAAGATCTCACCAAATGTGAGTTAGATTCTTCTCATTTCCAATAATGTTATTTTACCCATAAATTGTGTGGCCGATGTGTCTCTTTTATTATAATCCCTGTAATCTGAACCGAACCAACCACTTATCATCCAACTTGTAAAAACTAAATTTGACCAAAAATGTAGTAGATTTTTTTATCCAAGTAGAAAAAACTAAATAAATTGAATTGTTTGGATGATGAAGGGGTCAAACCCATCCATTCCAACACAATGTTCAATTCACTCCCAAGAACATTTGTAAGGTGACATTTAAGCTTTGTTTGCGAGTTTGGAGGGAAGGGCAGGGAATGGTTTTGAAAAAAAGAAAGAAACAAGTGGAAGGAATAGAAAAAGTTTGGGAGGGAAGAAGTTTGGAGGGTTATTTTTTCTTCATAACACAAAATCCTCCTAATTTGGTGAAACTCAAAAATTGTATTGGATGAGAATTTGGAGGGTTTATATGAATTCTTCAAATTTAATTAATGTTGTTATAATATTCTTAAATTCATGATATATTAATCATAAGTATTTATTTGTCATTCTCGAAAAAAAATATTTTCTCAAAAAACGTAAAAATTTTCTCTAATTTTCTCTTTATTTCCCTCCCTCCAAAGCCCTCTCCTCCAAACTCACAAACAAAGCCTTAAAAAACTGACCATAGCCCATAAATTGTCTATCCCGTGCATGCCTTACAATTTCACTTGAATTTTTTCTATTATTAATTTCATTTGAGTTTAGATCTTTCTGGTAAAATTTTATAAAATTACATTCTTTTACACAAAATATAAAACTACATTCTTGTAGGCTTGTAGCAGAAAAGAGAATTATTCTCATCTGGCAAAAAAGAGAATGTTGTGTTGGCTCTATGTGGTAAGAGTAGCAAAATATGATCGAGGCAATGCAAATTATTCTAGATAAATTTTATTGAACGTTTGGATGATAATTATTATTTGAAGAATTTCGAAAGGAGATTTTACGAAGCACCAACAACGCGTGGATTGATCAAATAAGAATGAAATTTGAACCTCTTAAATAAATAAGTGGCCGATGTTTGATCACTAATTCTTACAAATGGAGAAAATCTGGTTGAATGAAGAGAACTCGCCAAATGTGTTTAGTTAATTTCTGATGGAGATTAGATGTGACATAAATGACATTGGAAACGTCTAGAAGTTCTAATTCAACTGGCAAATGCTGAAATTGCTAGGTCGGACGTCTTGACTCGGGTTCGAACCTTGTGTGTGAGTTTAATTTCAGTGGATTACCACTTCATCTATAAAAAAATGACATTGGAAACATACCTAAAACCCGATAATAAGTTAATAACAACAATAAAAAGGATCTTAGTCAAAATTAAATTTAGGGAAATTTTAAATACCAACTAGAAAGAAACTAGGAATTTAAAATTCAATTCTTGCTCTATACAATGTGAATATAAAATTTGTTCTTATAATTTTTCCAAAATTTAAATTTCATTATAAATTTTCAAAAATTGCAAATTGTTTCCTTGAATCATTTGATTATCTTAATTAATTGGTTTCCAAATTTTAAAATTTTGCAAATGGGTCCCTCAATTTTTACATATTTAAAAATAGCCCAAAGTTTATTGATGAAGAATTTTATTAACATATCCAAACAAAAAAAATTAGAACATAAGAAAATTTAATCGAAGCATGTTAGTTGTCAGTTTGCTAATTTTTGTTGGAGGTGAAAACCAAACCTAACACGACCCTAATTATTCTAATTTTTTAACTTCCACCACAGCGTCAAGGTGCTACCATTTACCTAAAATTCTATTTTCTTTAAAATTTCCAATAACCAATGCAGACGCAATTAAAGGGAATTATTGAGAAAAATATATAAATTAAGTTAGTAGAAAAATGATGCTATATGATAGAAAAATTATAAGAGCAACTCCAATGGAGAGTTCTTATGATTTAAGAACTAGTACCTATTAAGTATTTTCATTGGAGCAAAAATAAAATGGTACTTATATAAGTACCTATTCCTATTTAAGAACTTTCTCTCTCCAGTTCTTATCATTTTCTTTCTTTTTTTCCACCATAATTAAAAACTATCAACCAATTATAAATGGTGTAGAGTTATTAGCGGGTCCCATTAAGAACTTTTGAAAGAAGTACTTGGTTGAAAGAATTGAGTGCTTAAAAAATTCTAAATGATGTGTACACATGGGACCCAGTTAAAAGGTGATGTGTACATTTAAGTACTAAAAAATGGAAAGCTCCATTGTGGATGCTCTAAGGGTTCTTATTTTTTTTTAAGATCGACTTTGGTTGTTGTTATATTAAAAAAGAGAGACTTGGGTTGTTGTTGTTATTTTTAAATTCATTGTGCATTTGTTTTATTTTATTGCAAAGTCTAGTTCATTATTTTGAAATTAGTAAAAAAGAAGTTAATCCTTTTTTTTTTCTTCCTCTAGAACGATGAGTACACTACAAAATTAACAAATTAAATACTAGTAAAAACATCCATTGCATCCATCCAATTAAATATGAATCTCATTTCATATATTGCCAATAAAATATCATATCATGAATAACGCGCAAACTTGTTCAGTCCACAAATTAATTTTGTACAGATCAACATAGCCACACCTACCACCTCACATAATTTTTTGAAGTGTTGTAAGAATAAACCAAATTTATTAATCACTATTCTACCCAAATATTTTTTGTAACGTAATTCTATTAACATCTATCATATCACACTATAAAATAATCAATGTTTCAAATCTAAATCAACATCGCAAATCAATTGTTTTAAATCGTCGTTCGAATCAGGACGAAACCGTACTCGAATAACTAAAATAATTGAATCGTAGATGATGCTGAATTACAATTTTAACCGATTGAATTCGATTTTTGAAACATTGATAATAATCTACTAACTTGAATATATATTCCGTTATCTTGACCTAATTGGTTCTTCATTTATAGTCTCCAAAATAGGTTTCCTTGATCTACAATCACTTAACCTATAACTAAACCCTGATTCCACACCTTCCAAACTCAACCTCGGAACACTGTCGTTTTGATCAATCTCAACCTTAACAACTTCAGAATTACTCTCATCCGGTTGGACACGTGTCTTTCCGGCATGCAACCGTTTCGCGGCCGAATTTGCCGCCAAAAACAGCACTGCCATGTCAGCACCGGTAACCACAGAGTTAAGTCTTCTCATAGGAAAAAATATGTAAACATTACCAAATTCCAATTCTTCATCTGCAGCAAGAGGAGAGAATCTTCTAGAAATATGAAGAGATCGAGAATTAACTAAGAAAAAATTAGGATTCTCTAACATAAGTTCAGCAGCTTTCATGATTTCTCTAAATTGTTTGACTTCTCCTGTTGGAAGAATTACTCTTGTTGCTTTAGCGTTCCTCGTCAATGGTGGTGCTAAGGTGCATGAAACATAATTTCCCATAACGGTTGATAAAATTAGTTAAACGTTGATTTGATTATTATTCTAGAGAGGAAATTAAACAGAGGTGTTTGAATTTGATGATTGTTGTTGAAGTCTTCTTGGTTTGAGTGGGGAAGGGAGAAGGTATGAGTGTGTGTATATATAGGGGAATGAGAGAATATAGTCAATGGAATATAATATTGGTTTTGAATAGTAGTACTGCATCGAAGGTGCATGTTGTAATTGATATTGTATTTTATTGGAGTATTAAATAAAAAAAACCGAGTTGAGTCACGGGTACTAACTACTTTTTTTTTTTTTTTTTTTTACATTAATATTTACGCAACTTATACATATTTTATTTCAATAGTGATTCCACTTTTTGTATCATATATTATTAACAATTAATAAATTCTATTTATTAATTTGATATAAAAAAATGTAATATTAAATTGATGATATGGTACCTTAAATAATGTATCATATCATCAATTTTGATACGCTCTATGTCACGTCATGAAACTCCAATAATAAAAAAATGTAAAATACAGATCATTTGTTTATGAAACTCTTTATGATACCCTTATTGAAGATGCTCTAACTACTAAGTCACATAATTTGAGGTATTTTTTATTGGCTAGAAATTCCACCTTAAGGTGAATAAGTGGAATAATCGGAGTTCGAACACCGGCTCTCTGCATATATAATGTATTGTCCTACCAATTGAGCTAAGTTCACAAGACCATAATTTGAGGTATTTATAAAAGTTTTTTTTTTCTCATTTATCCATTTTTTTATTTGAGATATTTATCTTTATGAGAACAAGCCACAAATCTACTTATGTGATCCCTATAAATTTGTTACAAGTTAGTTGTGGGAACCACATACAAATCTACTTATATGACTTGTTCTCATTGGTCGAAGGATAAATAATAAATACCATAAATATCATCAAATTATAAAAGGGTGGAGAAGTGGTTACGTTTATAAAATTATAGACTATTTTTTGGAGTATGACACAACTATTTACCAATTAAATTATTGGAAATGCTAAGTTAATTAGTTAAGAAAATAAAAATAAAATTATTATTTTACTTTTAAAAATTTAATTACACATGCAAGTTTCAAAATATTTTTATTGTATTTAATTTTCTTAACTAGTTAGTATTTTTTTATTTTAATTTATTTTTTGGAGAATTTGTTTTCTTTGTGACCAAATTTTGTGGAGAATGTTAATTTGTGGCTGTAACACCCCGTTTTTCATAGCCTAAAAAGGGGCATTTTTTTTTTTTTTTTTTTTTTTACAAACCACAGAGTTGCGCATAAATTATTTTACAGTGAGCCGGCATTAAATTTACAAACAAACCCATATATAATATATAGTGCATCCGAGACGCAAAGTATTCACCTGAATAATTTACAATCCACAAGTCTAAGTACTCAAAGTACAAGTGCAACAACACAAGTTAGAATCCTATGCCTAACCAAAAAGCACGGTGTACAAACCATACCGGCGCATAGACTAACTAAACCAACATGCTTCACTCGATCACTGAGGGCCTAAGAATCCACCGTCGTCCTCACGACCTACGGTATCTGACAGATCACCATCATCTAGGGTGGGAGGAGCCCGCAAATGAATATTGAAAGGGTCACCACAAAATAAAAGTATATATATATATATATAACCGGTGCGAAAGATTGTACACATAACAATAATTCCACGAACACAAGAGAAAGCTCTTAACCACCAAAGCAATTCCCACCAACGGTTTTATAAATATAATGCACACCAAGCCTAATGCAACCTCTAAGGAATGGTGAAGCCAATCACTGGCCTTCACTGTGACACCAATCACTGATCGTCACATGCATGAATTCCGGAATTTAACGGTGGAATAACACCGGGTACGATCACCTAGATCAAGCACCGACTCAATTTGGTGGAATACCCCGAGTACAATCACCCAGATCAAATACTGACTCAATTAACGGCGGGTACAATCACCTAGATCAAATACCGGCTCAATTAAAGGCGGGATATCACCTGGTACAATCACCTAGATCAAATACCAACTATGAGTGCATGAGCATACGATACCTCTTATCTATGCTAATGCACCAATTACATACCATCCAACATGTGTAATTCTCAACCACATGTCAACACATATATTTCGCAAAATCATATGTAAGACAATCACACAACATACATATATTCTCAATCATATGAAATCAGCGCATGTATTATAAACACTTTCTCATCCCGAGAATACATCACACATACATGCCAAGCACTCAAAACATACCACAAACAAAGCATACACACATGCCATTACGGAAAGTAAGACAGAAATAAAAGGTGCCCTTACCTCGGCAAGCTTCCGTTACTCTATTCCGCGAAATTCTACAATTCACGCTACCTAAAATATATGTAGCGTAACATCAATAAAATATTCCTCGTTTATCCTATCGAAACGAAACTTGCTCTCAAAGCTCCAGAGGGGTCTAAAGTACTTCCTAAAGCTATCCCTCAATGATTTCAGAATATTCTCATAGTGTTTAAAAATTCACGAAGTTAATTGCACTATTTTTATAACACGAAAATCATTTTGTTTTCAAATCATAAACTAAAACCATTTTGGATTTCTCCACCTCAAGGACTTGTTTCACCCACAACAAGACCATTTGAAACACAACTAAAACTTTTCAAAAATATTTTTATGAAAAAATCGAAGTTTTCTTGCGTTACAAGTTACACATTTTTTTCTTCCTAACATCCTTTCCTATACTCATTTTTCTTCAAAACTAGGATTATCCAACACACACAAAATTTTCACACAATTGTGGACTTAGAAAATTTTTGAAATTTCTCCCCCACACAAGAGAAAGGCCACGGCCAATTTCTTTCAAAACACCCTTCCATTCAAAATTTTTCACTTCTAAATGCATGGTAATATCCCATAATACCTAACTAGCACTTATCAAAGCGATTTAAAAATTTTCGAGTCGAATCGCAAATTTTCGAAAAATTCTCAAATAAGTTTTTCTTAAGGCAAGAAATCATTTTCCTTTACAAAACACCCCATAACCAATCAAACAATGATCATGGGAAACAATTTGCCTCTAAACAATTTTCGAAATTCGATTCCTCGAACCATATATGATTGCCACGGCCAAATGAGGCAAAAGGGCAATCCTACACAATTTTTCTTCATTTGAAACCCTAACCACATTTGTTAGCTCGTAACGATATTCGATCGTATACCCGACTCTTTTCGAAACTCGAAATAAAATTTTTCTAAATTGCGTTCTTCGAGTCGCTCAAGAACACGAGAATTTTTTTTTTCTTATTTTTCGAAACAAAATTCATATTCAACAATCCATTTTGTTTAAAAGCTCAAATCTAACTTCAAAATCAAAATCTTACAACACAATTTAAATTTATGAACCTTTCAAACTTTTTCTTCAAAACCCTTACTCAAAAATTTGTAAAAACAAGATTAACCATGGAAATCAACTCATTTTTCAATCATGTGTACTAACAACTCTTATGAACACATCTATGGAAACAAAACTAAATTCTAACATTTTTCTACTCAAGAACAAAATTGTGAAACTTAAAATCCAAGAGAAATTAATGGCAAGAATAGAAGGGGAAGATGTTAGTTACCTTAATGAGCAAGAGATTCCTACTTATGCCAAAGATCCAAGCTTGAAAAGATGGAAAAATGAAATTTAGAAGAGATGAGTGAGGGGTGGGGAAGGTCGGCCGAGAGAGTGAGGAGAAGGAGGAAGAGTTTTGTGATTTTTTTGCTTCTAAGACTAAAACATAAACCTCCTTACTATTCATCCATCTCTTGATCAATCTAGGCCCTTAGATCAAAACCAAAGTTGCAAGACAAAACCCTAGCCTTTGGATCAAAAAACTCATGATTGCTTTTTGAACAAATATCTCCTTTTCGCTACTCAGCTCGTCGCGTTTGCTCTCGGCGAGTCGCGCCTCGCTAACGGACGGAAATCTCAAAAATACAAAATCTCACAAATAAACGTCCGTCGTAAACCGTTTCCAAATATTATCGCTAAACTTTATTCTCCGACTGAAATTTATTTCCTTAGCTCCCAAAAATATTCTGAAACTAGATTCCAACTCGCGTCGATATATAAAGTCTCCAATTAAAATTCGACGGAAAACAGAAACCGTAAAATTCTAAGAAGCGGGTACAGTTTTCTACTCGTTTTTCCAAAAACAAGAATAATCCAAAACTCGTTAAACTGAATATACAGTAACCTTCGTATAAACCAAAGAGGATTACAGGACAAAAGTCTGTGTCGTTACAACGCACGAGCACAAAACAGGCTCCATTACAGCAAAAACCTATAATTGCGATGATACTCACAAGACCGCTCCACCAAAAACCCTAAAAACTTAGCCGACACTAAAGTTCCTTAGAAAAACCTGTACAGTGGAAATCTTGGGTCTTACAGTGGCTTAGTGCATCTAGATCTTCTCCAACTATCTTGTTCTCTCAACTATCAATTTCTCTTTAATTTAGTACTTAAACCATCAAAATATACTAAATAGTCTCTAAATTATTATTAATACATCAATTTAGTCTCCCAATTTTTTTTAAAACATGGGAGAAAATAATAGTTCATGGACTAAATTAAAGATGAATCATGCTAAACAGTGCACCCGGTGCACTTGTTAATCATATCAAAAATAGAAATAAAACATAAAATAATGTTAATAAAAAAACTTTTTACGCTTTGAATGTATTGAATGCACGAGTTTCAAAAAACTTATTATCATGTATTGATTTCTGTTGTTGTTCATCCACTAATTAAGTACTTATTGATTATATGTGATAGACAGGAATGAATAGTTGAGACTTGAGATTGTACAACGTCATTATTGTCAGTAGAGCGAATCAGATTTGAAAACTCAATTTTAAAATAATTATCTTAAAAATATTGTATATTCAAATTTTTAAAAATTTAAATTTAATCTTTTAATATATAAAACTTCTACTTATAATTTTTTTTAATGTGTTTTTTAGGATATAAATTAATGGCTTAATTATCATTTTCGTCTCTGTAAGTTCGCGGTTTTTTAATTTTAGTCCCTGTATCTTTTTTTGTCGCAAAACTAATATTAGTCTCTGTAATATTAGTCTCTAAACTAATATTAATACATCAATTTAGTCTCTCAATTCTTTTAAAAACATGAGAGAAAATATAATAGTTTATGGACCAAATTGAAGATCTATTATGTTTTTTTATGATTCATTGATCTCGATTGTAGTTCATTCACTAGTTAATATTATTGACTGTATGTGATAGATAGAAATAGGTTGTTGAGATTGTACAGCGTCGTCATTATGTCTAAAAAATTCAATTTTAAAATAATTATGTTTAAAATATAGTATATTAAATTTTTTAAAAATTTAAATTTAATCTTTTATTTTAATATAAAACTTCTACTTATAAATTTTTTTAAGGTGTTTTTAGGATATAAATTAATATACCCTTATTTTATTTTTGACAGCAATTGATATTGTATTTTATGGAATGGAAATGAAATTGGCATGTGCGTGTGTCTGTTTGAGATTTGTTGACCGGTGTGTGCGTGCTGGAAATGGAATGATGAGTCTTTGGAAATACGCGTAGTGCCAAGAGAAAATGGGAAGAAGGTGCATAATGCAATTTGAGGTTTTAATTTAATAATTTGAGTTTATGGTTGTCACACTAAGGTTGAATTTTGTTCGTGAGTGAATAAACTCAGACGTGTATGGCCGTGTGGGACCGATTAATGTTTGCTTGTTTCAAATTCAAGCCTCTTCTGGCTCACCACCACCCCACTAGGACAAATTTCTTCTAAATAAAATATTTTTCTTTGATAATTGCCTTTGCTTATTTAATTGTCATAATATCATATTTCATTTTCAGTTCTCCATAACTACGTGGAAAAGTATTATTTGAAACTACAATCACTAAAAAAATCACCTCTTATGTATGTTTGAATCCACCACCATGTTCGTAGCAGGTTGCCCATAATTAGATTTAGATTGTTTATATTAAATTTTTTTACATTTGTTTATATTTAGTTCATTTTTTAATGTAGACTTTAGTAGTTTTACCATTATTTATGTTTGATTGTCTAAAATAAATTTTACTAGTGTTATTTATGGATCAATAACCATATTGACCATCAATGTTGATTTTACACAGTGCTCAGAATAAGGTGATGTCAGCAATGGCGTGCAAATGAGCAATTTACGAAGGAGGGTTTAAGTCAGTTGAGAGTTCAAAGGTACACGTTTAAGCTAGTTTAGGAAAAAATAATTGAATATTTGACCCTCCTGTAGAATAGAGTTTTTATAATAAGCCCCCAACACTGGGCCTAAGGTCCCCTTAAGGGGCTGTGTCAAGCAACTCATTAAGAGTGACTGTCATGATTTTTCCTTGGATGGAGAGTCCTTACATGTCCTCATCCTGGGGGAAGATTGTTCCTCTTATCAGGGGTAAAGGATCAATTTCGGCGGGCACGCGCAAAACGTGTGTGCCGACGTGTCCGAGCAGGGTGACGCCTTGTTGGGCCATCCGAGCAGGAGTGGATTTGGGTCAACTTCTCAGCCCAGTCCAGAACAAATTTGATCTACCAAAATCTAGCATTGACTTCTTTTTTTATAAACTCGTGAGTAATGGATGTTTTCTTACTATTATTGGGTGGGGAGAAGTTATTATGCATAAGGTTAATCCTTATGTATGGTACATAAGTCAATAACACCCATTAGATTGAGCATCCACATGTAATAATCCTAACCAATCTAAACTCACACACTCACACCTAATCTCACACCCTCCAAATTTTTCGCGCACCCCCCCCCCAAATTTCTAATGCACCCACCCAAATTTTTCGTGCACCCCCCAAAATTCTCGTGCACCCCCTAAATTTCTTGTGCACCCCCCAAATTTCTCACGCACCCCCCGGATGACTTGTGCCCCTAAATTTTTTTTTGTCCCCACATATTTCTAGCCTAAACCATTTTGCCGTGGGAATGGTTTCACATATATATACTCCAAAATCATTAAGTGCATAAGAAAGTTTTGAAGTACAACCTATAATTAGAATCATTATTTTTTATTTTTTTTGGGTGCAATTATAATCATTATTTAAAATCATTTAACAATAATTTTGGTTTCTTATATAAGACAATCTAAACCATTAAATCACAATTATTGTTTTTATTCTAATTATAGGGTTGTACACCAAAACCATTTTATGCACCTAATGGTTTTTTATTACAACCATCTGAAACTATTCCCACAGCAAAATAGTTTAATGGTTTTTTATTATAATCATTATTTTTTAGTTTTTTTGGTACAATTATAATCATTATTTAAAACCATTTAACAATAATTTTGATTTCTCATATAAGACAATCGAAACCATTAAATCACAATTATTGTTTCTATTTTAATTATAGGGTTGTACTCCAAAACAATCTTATGCACTTAATGATTTTTGAGTGCATATCTCTGAAACCATTCCCACAGCAAAATGGTTTACGATAGAAATATGGAGGGGACAAAAAAAAAATTGGGGGACAAGAGTCATATGGGGGTGTGCGAGAAATTCGGAAGGTGCATGAGAAATTTTGGGGGGTGCACAAGTAATTTAAAGGGTGAACAAGTAATTTGGGGTGTGCACGAGTAATTTGGAGGGTGCATTAAGTGACTTATGCATGGTGCATAAGGATGGCTTATGCATAATAACCAATCCCTTATTGGGTGTATGTATGTGGCACCCCACGCTTTGACCTTCTCACTATTTTGGTGCATTTTATAGTAATTAGTCCTCACAACATTTTTTCTCCGATTGAGTTTTTTGAATTATGTTTGTTCTTATAATTCGTGCATAAATCTTAGTTCAATTGACAAAATGTTAAAATTACTGTGTCAAACGACATGATTAATATTATAATCCCGATCTTTCTATTTTATATATGTTAAGTTTTCATTGTCTTGTCATTTTGCCTATTTAAAAAAATGTTTTCTGGAAAAAATAAAAATAATATTTGCTAGATTTTAAATAAGTGAGTAACGGATAAAAAGGTTTTAAATAAGTCAAGGGTGTTTTTTGGGAATTCAATAGGTTTGATGGGTGTAAGAAGTAAAATTTTCTGATCCAGTATATTTAAGTTCACAGCTTCACCGCATAACCCATGAAGTAAACTAACAGGCCAGCCTACTAATATAAAGCAATTTTTCTTTTTCTTTTTTTTTTTTTTAAGGAAATTTTTTCTTTTTCTTTTGATCACCATGTAAATGTTAATATGTCTGAAGTTTGTAAGTGTTTGTTTGTTTCAAATTATTTCTTTGTAAATTCTTAAGAATAAAATAATAGAAAAACGTAATTTTATGTTTATTAAATTTTATTTCCAAAAAAAGGGGTGGAAAATAGTTTTGATAAAGACGAGAATAAATTTACGTGAAGCTACCAATTATTCCTTTTAGTGTTACTTTTTCTATAAGCAAATGCTCTATTAAAAAAAAAGTACACGAAATACTCAATCTCACAATACAACAAAAATTTCTTAAATTCTAAGAAGACATTTCTAAAGGATTGACACACTAATCATAATACAAATAGGTGTAAAGTCTATTCGATCAATAAATCAAAACCAAGAAATAAACTTAATTTGATCTATCAATTAAACAAAATCAGCTATAGCTCTCCTAAAAACTATGCTATTACATAATTTGATCTAACCCAATTATAGCGAGTCAAATTAAATGTTTAAGCTTTTATCCCTTTTTGAAATTCACAACACCTTCAAAGAAATTGAAATACTTCTATCATCCTTCATCATAACGATTATATGAACATCTCATCCAATTATAAATATTTCTCCACACTTGTTGCATAGATGACAATTGAAAAAAATGATGTGTGCAATCCCTCAACCTCATTGAAAACACCAAGGCCATCCGAAACTTGCTCTTCTAGGTAATTTCTCAATAAGTAATCTATAACCGAAAACACCACCATCCGAGAGGATATCATTCCGAAATTTCTGGTATTCATCTCCATTTATCCTCTTGTTCGTCGCCCCCCGCTCCCAACGCCACACAATGCATCAACTGCTACAAAAACAACAATTCTTCCTCTTCAACTGATTAATCGTTACACCAAGGCCAACACCAAGGCCAACACCACACCCTATCAGAATTGTTACCAACCAACCCTTTTTGGCAATCACAACATTTTGATCAAATTCTTCTGCAAATGAATTAGAAGAGAGCTCTCAAAAAGGGGACTCCCCAAACCACTTCTCTTTCCAAAATTCAATCATTGTTACCATTACCAATTACTACTACTAGTACTACTAACATTTTTGGGAAATCACAACGCATATATTTATGAAAAATTATTCTTAGAATTAAATTTACTAGTTTGAAACAAATTCTAAATAATTGTTTTTAAACTAAAAATATTTTCCGCATGCAACTGTAGAGATTAATCTCCTTAAAATAAATGAGACTCATTTTTAAGTAAAATTTGAATAAACTAAAAAAAAATGATAAAAAGTGTCCATTAAAAAAATATTAAAACGGAAAAATGCATCTGTGAGTGAGTAAAATAAAACGGAAAAAAATAGAAAATGAAAAATGGAGCAAAAGCTTGGTGTTGAAGAAGAGGTTTAATCGAGGCTTCCAGAAGAAGAAGAAGTGAAAGTGAGCTTAAGCTTGTGTGTGATGAAGAATTCAGGCGGCGAAGAAGAAAAAGCATTGTCAAGAGCTGCAAAATCAACAGATGAACTTTACCTTCTTCGTGACACTTATTTCCCTCAAAACCCTCACGATAGAATCTCATCATTGCAACAACTTTCCGATCTCATTCTCAATCTCCTCGATTCCGTTCCTCCAGGTCACTCATTTCCTTCAATCTAATGCAAATTAAATAATTAATCAAAATCCTTTTCAATTTTCTATGCACTGATTTTTCAATTCATAGTTTATGTATGAAAAATTAGTTCCTAGTACTCACATGTATGTAGTATATATATATATATATATATATATATATATATATATATATATATATATAAGTCATGTTTGGAATAAACAGCTTAATTAAGCACTTCTTCTTGTAACCGGGCATATGTGCTCGTGTATAAGTTATATCTATAACAAAAGATAAATAAAGTAAAATTGTGTTAATATTAGCTATAACTTATAAGCACGTTATTCTGTAGAGCTTATGAAAATTGTGTTAATATTATGTCAGTAGATAAACTCAAATAAGTCAATATGCTCACTGAGAAACTGTTATACTGTTGTTTTACACTGCTATATTATTATCCTTGGAACCTCTGTTACTTAGAATGGCATCTTAGACTGTTTTGATCGATATTTATTTAAACTGATGTCTGATATCTGACTCTAGGAAGTTAGAAATGTTCCCCATTATCTTGTTTGTTATTGAAAATCTGTCTCCTTTTTTCAGAAGAAAGAAAATCACCTGCGCAACGGGCTATATATGAATATCTTAGAGGGAAAGTATTAGATGTATTTCCTGAATATAAGAAAGAAGCTGAGGATCATCTATCAAAAGCTGTAAGCATGATTGAGTTATTTGTAGTTTTATTTGATTTTGTGTTTTCTACTTATGCTTGTGTAATTTATTTAATTTTAATAGTTTTATCTTTTATGGTTCAGGTTAAGTTGAACCCGTCTCTTGCTGATGCTTGGCTATGTTTAGGAAATTGTATTTGGAAAAAAGGAGATTTATCTGCAGCAAAAAACTGCCTCAATCTTGCGTTAAACAAGGTAAAAATGGATTGTGGATTACCATGACATGATAGGCACCGTTTCGTAATATTTTGAATCAGTTGCATAATTACCAGATAGGAACTTGGTCTACAGAATGCATTAGTTTTCATTTAAATCATTATGTTCATATAAGAATGGAATTCTGCTATTAACTTAGCTATGAAGCAGAATCGTAGTTGCAAAATTCACTGTAGTGACCAGGAAACTGCGCATTGATAACATACCGATTAAAACATTATAACATTTACATACCACAAACCCAACTAACAAAACGATTATGTATACCTCCCAAGTACCTGATATCTCAAAAGTTGCTTGCCCGAATCGTATTACGTACGAAAATGAATTGCGATTGCAAACCTGACTATGAGCAGAATGCTTAGATCTTAAGGGATAAATGTTTGTCATTAAATCTCGTTAGAATCTGAGATTTTGGTGTCAAATCCTGTGATTTCGTCATACATTAGAGGATGAGAGTTTAGAGGTTATAGTTGAAAAATATGATGGTAGATTATAATATATCCTCCAACTGCTATTCTATCTATTTTTAGATGTATTAGAATACGATGCAGTTGTTTATTTTCAAAAGAAGCTTATGTTTATATTACCAGAACAGTTTATATAGTTTATTTGTGTTAATAAAGCTTATCATGTGGAGCAAATAACTGTGAACCTGTGCGTCAAACAGGGCTTAAACTAAGTGTATTTAGTAGTCTGTATTTATTTGTCGGAGTTATCTTTCACATAATCTGGTTGTTTTTATTGATAGAAACTATAAATTTAGTAGCGATGTTACATACTTTCTGTAATGGTTCTTATGTATGTTGTTGAGTTGTTTATTCTTTCTTTTTCATGCTTTTAAGTTATTTCACAGTGGCTATCTGGCTCCTTAAGAGTCTAAGTAATAGTAATGTCTCTTTTATAAATCATGGTTGACAAGGTTCTTGGTTTTAAGGTATTGGTTGTGAACCCCTAGAGGATTTACTTTGAGGAAAGGACATTTATTGTTATCTTTAAATATTTTCTATATTATAATATAAGGAAGATGCTTTAGGGCACCTGTTAAGGAACCAAATATAGTAATAATGCTTTGGATGTTGGATGTTGTGCATTCAGTCCTTTAAAAGTTTAGAAAATGCTATTTTCAATACAAAACTAGGGCACTTGTTAGCATGACTCTTAATATAAATATTGAAAATCTTCCGGAGGCCATTACCTTTTTCTCTCGAGGCTTGGTTTCATTTTACTCTGGTTGAGATTCTGTGTATTGAACTGATGAGTGATGATAGATATTGGTTGTTTATGCAGGGTCCTAACAAAAAGATTCTTTGTCAATTATCAATGCTTAAAAGAAGCATGTCTCAAGGTAAGGGATTCCACTTTTACCTTTTCAGTTGTCCTAATTTCTTTAGTACTGTTATTTGGTTTTATTTACGTATATAATATGTGGAGTCTTATTTTTCTTTTTCCTCATCTTTATTTTCTTCACCAATCTTAGGAATCTTGATACTAACTAGTCAGATGATTTGATTATATAAAGTAGTTAGTTCTTAATCCATTTTTTATGTAGTAGCTAGAGAAAATGTCCCTCATTCACCAGAGAAATGGGCACAAAATCTTTCTTGAGATTTTATAATTGTAGAAAATGTCTTATTTCTTACGATAATGCAATATGTTATGAATTATGATTGCTTGCAGTATACAGAACTGCCTTATCAGTGGTCTCACAAATATGATTATTCGTAAGATGACGTTGCTTGAGGTTATTGATTACATTTCTGCGAGAGGATTGAATAACATAAGTTGAATGACTTGATGAACATAGAAATGTGAAAAAGAAAAAAAAAACCATAGTGTTGAGTGTTGACTTACATAATTTATTTGCAAGCAGTTATTTTAGTTTTCTTTATTTATGATGCCCCAAAATTTGAGCACACACACATAATAAAAATGTGAAAGGAGAGTGTGATGACAGAGGAAAAGTGGTGCAAGTGAGAATGGTGGAAAATTGGGAAAGTGGAAAGAGAAAATAAGCTGTAAGTTTACTATTTTTATGATAAAAAGGTGACTGACTGTAAACATAAGAGAGATAAAGAAACCTGTAGTCTGGTCGTCAGGTACAGAATATGCTTGCAAGCGGTTATTTAGTTTGTTTTATAATGCACTGGAATTTGAGCATGCACACTTGTATGTGGAATAATGAAAAACTGGGAAGGAGAGTGCAATGACAAAGGGAAATTGGTGCAGGTAAGAATGGAGGAAAGCGGGGAAAGTGGAGAGAAAAAGTGAATTGTAAATTACCTATTTAGTATAGCTTTATTAAACTACTCATAACCCTACGATTCTTTTATGTGTCTTACAAAACGTGAATAGAATAAGTGCTTTGTATTTTTTCTAGAGAAAATTGGGAATGGATGGAATACTATTTAATAGGAGATTCATTGCTGTGCTTGTTATGAAATCAGGTGCGGATAATCAGGCAGAACTTGTTGATGAAAGCATTCAACATGCCAAGGAAGCAATTGCTTTGGATGTCAAGGATGGGAACTCTTGGTGTAAGATTTTAAATTAGTTATTATTTTTACTATTATTATATTTTAAAAATGAATCTTGTTATAAAAATGAAATTTGATGACTTGATGCATTGATTGCATAAATTTTCTTGTAGGAAGAAAGAAAACTATTCATCAATATTTTTGTCGAAGTACAGAGTATATTAATATGATATGGCATTCACAGATTTTGAAAATACTTTTAGATAGTGTTTATGCCACACTTTTATTTGTTAACATACAAAATAATTGATGCAATTAAATTTAATATATTTTATAAATTTCTGGTTTGGATAATAACATGCAAATTCAATGCAATACAATTTTACAAAGTGCTGTCGATATCTTCATACATTTATATTTAAACATTGAAATGTTAATATAAATATTATAATCATACAATGTCACCCCCAGTATTAGAAACCTTGTCAATCATCGCACTATACTGTAAGCTTCCTCTTCCTTGTCAGATGTCGCTGGCAGTCCATTTGACATTTTTATATTGTAGGACTGGTTTTTCCAACGAATTTCCATTCTGGTTTCCAAGATTAACCAATCTTTCATGTCTGACGCCAATGAGCAAAAGTTCTTGGATTTTAACCTCACAACCTTATTAATACATGAATATAAACATAGATCCCGTAAAAATAATTCATGGAATAAAGTTCACATTAATATATGAGTAGAAATATAGACATCGGTATAAATTACAAAAAGTAAGTTCCCGTGGAAAGTAAAAATAGATCATATATTAATATGAGTAACTATATAACTCTATTTATAGATCCTTGTTATAGATCCTAATTTATAGCAAAAAATCTGAAATGCATGCATTAAAATGAAATGAGTAGGGGTCCCTCAAATTTGGCTAACACAATAAACACTCTAATTCACCCTCTTTGAAACATCATAGATCATTCCCCACTTGTTTCAAAATATATGTGTGCGGTTCATACTCATTGTTCCACATCATCTAGCACCCTAGAAATTCACTTCACTTCTCCACTAAACATTTGTCCAAAATGAGACCAAATTTTCACATAAGTAGAATTATTTCCGTATTTTTGGGGTATTCTAATATGGCTAAATGGACAACTTTAGCTCTTTTTTATTTTTTTAAGCATTTGGGGATCAACTAACTTTTGGACTAAGTGACAATGAGGGTTACTAAAGTCACCTTGTTTACTCCGATTTGTTGCCTTTTACTGCTTCTTTCTTGAACATGAGTTTCCATTCCAATATTATATACATCCCTTGTTCTATTTTTATTACTAAATTCCCTTATGCTAACTTCAGAGGCATTTAAGACTCGTGTTTAGGTTTCAAAGCTTAGTTTATCTCTAGGGTGGCTATTAGAAATTTCACTTTTAAGCAGACCTTAGGTAGTATAATAAAAACTAGCGGGTTTTCTCTAATTTGCATCTCAAAGGGTTTCAAAACGTGATACCGGTCCACCAAAATTTTCGGGGTCCCAACTCAAATCAAATGAACACAAACAAAACAAAAATAAAGCTAAAACTAAGAACTATGACAATAAAAAATTATTAACCAGTAACCTCAATCTTCTTAGCCATGAACTGTAGACAATACTGAATATAAGAATTAAAATCTTGCAATGTCAACCCTTCCACTGGATCACAGACAAATCCCCACTCAATCACACACCCTTCATCAGCATCTTCATTATTAGTTGGAAAAACTTTGAGCGTTGCTACATAAGACTTAAAACCCATGTTGTTGTCAACGATTTCATAAGATAGACTACGATTGATTGCATCAATGTTGATGAGTTTCTCTTTGGCCCACTTGATTGTTGTCTCCGAATCATCAAAAGCTTTGACTGTTGAAGAACAATAACGGATGAGACCAGGTTGATTATCAACACCTTCAATTTTGTAACATGTCTCCAATGGAATCCACTTGTTTAAGTTGCAAAAATCTTGTAAAACTGTCCACACTTGTTCTGAAGTGATGCTTCTAAACTTCATGCTGACTTTATCTTCCCACTTTGGTTCAGATTTCTCTGCCATCATCACTCTCTCGCTCATTCTCTATACTTTTTTATCAAAGAAATTGTTTGTGAAAATATACTAAATATGTACATGTATATATAGAAAAAAAATAATTTGGGTGACTTGGAAAACAATCCTAATTTTACGGTTATCCTATTTATTTGGTACAATAATAGATTTGTGCTATCTTTTTTTATAACAGATTTTATTTTATTTTTATCAATATTTTAAATTTTATCCTATTTATTTGATATAATAACAGTTTTTTTTTTGGCATAATAACATATTATATTTTTTGATAGAATAGTTTATCCTAATTTTTTTATTTACTTCTTTTTGACAAGATAATGGAATTTTTCTGTATAACAAATTACCTATTTAATTGATCTTTTGAGTTTATAGTTATCTTTTCTTTGATGCTATCTTGTTTGTTAAAAATATCTTGTCAAACAAATAAATCTTGTTTGTTAATCTATTAATGCATAAACAATTTTTTTTCTTTTTTTAATGAGTGAAGATTTTTTTTAATGAGTTAAGATATAATAAATTGAATATACGGTTATAAAATTTTTTTGTGAACAATATTTTAAAGTTTATGTCTAACTAATATAAAATTCAAAGGACCAAAAATGACCAAAAAAAAAAAAAAATGAAATTCAAAATTCCATACCAACCAAAATGAAAATGCGGCAAAAGAAATGTGAAATTCAAAATTAAAATTCACTGCTTAATTCAAACTAGCGTTCAGACGGGCACTTCCATTTTGATGGTGTACCTGATAAAGTATTAAATTTAAGCAAACATATTAGATGGGTTAAATATATCAATCTATTAAAGAAGTGATATATTCAATTATGCGAATAAAAAAATACAAGGAAGATAAAAGAATTACACCTAAAATAGAAAAATTGTTTGCTTAAAAATTACACCTAAAATTGTACACAATCTTATGAGAAGATTGCAATTTCGATTAACCATTGCAAGTTCTAGTAAACATGAAAATAAAGAAGAAAAAAATTAAGACGTATATATATATTTCCTTTGCTCTCTTTGTTTATATGGCGGCTCTGAAATTTCTACAAAAAATGAAATTGAAATTGGACAAAAAGGTTTAAAGATAAAATAGTCGTCGTAAATAGATTACATACAAAGGTTTATTAACAAAATTAAACAAAAAGACAATTAACCAAGAGCTTTGTTGAAAGAATTCCATATATACATGAACGGAATGAGAAGAAAATATAATAAGTAGGAAGAACTCATGCTTGATCCTTGTCAAAAAGATAACTGAATCATATAAATGAAAATCATTTAGTCATTTGATTTTCCATATGAAGGAATTATAAATGAACTCGGAACTAAAAACTATAAAAAAAATAATAAATGTTTTTTCTTTGACTCGTAGCATAGAATCTGTAAAATTAAATGATGTACCTATGGTTTTCTCCTTTGACTCTTTATGCTCTTTCTCTTTTCAGGTATGAATTTCCAATCTCTGCACCGTAAAGAAAATTGTACAATTATTTCTCGCTTGTTGCGTTATGATTTAAAAAATACACTACATTAAAAAATTAAGTAACCATATGTCTTTGTTCAGAAGAAAAAGGCAACTTAACTGGCCAACACCATATTAAACTCATAGTGTTTCATTTGCAAATAACATCCTATTAGTCTAATTAATAATGAACCATCTGTATTCAACACTTGCAACAACATTAAAAATAAACCACCCATAGAAATTAAGAAATGTAAATTTAAAGAAACAATTCTATATAGATATAAATCAATTCTATAACAATATAAAAATTTAAGAAAGTAAAGGCATATTCATATAGGTTCAAAAAAAAATCGAAAAGAAGAATAATACATAAAAGAAAAATTGTGCGTAGGATCACAAAATTATCAAACTAAATGAATTAAAATATATATTATCAAACTAAATGAAGTAAAAAATATAATACACTAAATGAAAGACATATCACAATTTCTCTGAAAGAATTTGATTGTGATCCGATGCATTGTCACCCCTTTTTTTGAGTCACACTTTTCCTCTCCCCACACTTTTTTTGCTCTAATTTATTCTCTGGAAAGTTGGAGCAAATAAAATTATAGAAGATAGGCAAACCACTAAATTATTTTTGTTTGTTTTTGTATAACTGCATCCCTTTTTTAACATGGACATTAAATTGAGAAAACTACCACGGGTATAACCATATTATGCTGACAAACAAAAAGATGATAAGCAGCACTGTGAAAAGGCTCATAGTGATGTCAAACAATGCTACTAAAGATTTAGAAAATACTTGCTATTGAAGATCGAAGAGTCCCATGGTTGAAGCTAATGAACATGGATGAGAACGAAGAGAAACACAGTGGTGGATTTCAAAATTTGCACCTGCAGAGAACTTTTGAAATGCTTGTTTACTTTTGAAATTTGCACCTGGATGTCAAACAATTACTTTTTAAATTGCCTTATGCAAACACTGTTGTTTCTTTTCCTGAAATGTACTCTGATCATTGAAATTGAATATAACAAACTGGTTATTCTTTTTTGGCTGCCCTAAGAGACTTGCTACCTTAATACTTTTAATGCTTCTCCTTGTACATTGTTTGGTGACCGAACATAATTCATCTTTAAATTTTCATTTTCCTTTTTTATTATTATTGTGTTAAATCTTATTTTTTATAAATAACATGCAAGATTTTTTGTCTTTTGATCCCCATCTGACTATCTGATCTTCTTGACAGATAATCTTGGAAATGCATATCTTACAAGTTTTTTTGTCACTGGAGGTTGGGATCATACCAGACTTTCACATTCTTTAAAAGCATATCAAAATGCTGTGAGTATGAAGAGGATGGATTTAATTTTAGCTGCAATAATATGCAATATGATAGATATGTATCTTCCTTTTGGTTATTTTTACTCTACTGGTAAGTACATGGAGACGTGTGGAAAACTAATGTTTGGTCAATATGTACCAGGAGAAGGATGAAGGGATCAAGTCCAATCCAGACTTTTACTTTAACAGTGCCATTGTAAGTTGCACTTGATCCTTTATTCCACTTCATTGTGTTTAAGTCTTCATCAGAGAAGAGTTTGGAGGTTGAATATGTTAGCTTACTTTTTATTCTCCTGTAACTTTGGTATCATATTTATCAGTTTATCAGCTTTTGCCTTCCTAGAATTTATATAAAAAATAATATTTAATCATCAAAATCACATATAGTGCATGAATCATGTGTTGGGTTTGGTGGAGTTTTTATTCTCTGTCTAAATAATTTGTTACAGGCTAACAAATATCTTGAGAACTACGAGAGGGCCCTTAGTGGATTTGAGGCTGCTGCTTTGAAGGATCCAGGTCTAAATGCTACAGGGGAGGTTCAGAAAATTGTCAATTTACTTGACAAGGTGGACAATCTTTTGAGGGTAATGAAATTTTCTTTGGTTATGTGTAATGACCTATGCCAGTAATTTGTTGATACATTTTTTCATATTTTCAATAGCTTGATATCCTGGTGCGGGGGATTCTTTTTCTATTCCGTTACTTTCTGAAGTACCTTTTTTTTTTCTTCTTTTACAAGAAATGGGTTATAGTTGTCATCTTATTTTGAGGGAGGCTGCTGGTTTATATACAATTTATTATGTACAGGTGCATGTAAGAGCTAAGCGAGTCGCCTCTTTGGCAGCATCATTGGCTGTTGTAAATTGTAAGCATGTTTCTGGCATCACTATAGTATATTTTATTTAGTAATATACTGACTAGATTCATGTCTACATTTTGGTGGAAGTGAAATTGTCATACAGAACAGTTACCATAGACCTTCTGTCAGAGGGTCTTAATAGAGCTCTAGCGGTACAGGGGAAGGTGTTATTCTTTATTAGGAGTGATGGTGTTGCTCCTCTGTAAGTCTTCTGCTCTATAAACGTATTCCACTTTTTATAATCTTTTGTATCAAAATTTTAATATAATCAAAACAAAATTTTCTATTTCTACTTGAATTCACTTGTTTAAATGTATTTTCCTCAATAATATTGGATTGGTACCATATGATATTTAAGATAAAATATAGTAAATTTCAATTGGTTATGATATGGGTTGATTCATGCGGTTGATCTCACCTTGTGGGAAGATGCTTTTCTGCTATTGTACTAGATAAATTCAGTTTGTCAGACCAATTCGGAAGTAAATCTGCATCATTTAGCACTGCAATTTTGGATTTGGTTGTAGGTTTTTTCTTATTCTTTTGAGCAAGAACCTGGGGGTGGTGCAGGAATAGCAAGCCAAAGCCCTTTTAGTTAATAGTTCCTTTTAAAAAAAGATAAAAAAAATACCTGACTGATTGTTCCAAAATAATAACTTTCATTTGTGTTAGAAGAAAATATCAATCATGTTTGGGTGGTGCTGTAATTTTTCAGAATATATTTCCATTCCCTTTATGTTAATATCTTGATAAAGTTGCAATCAATGCAGAAATTGGACTCAGATGATCTTTGTTTTTGTCATTTTGCAGATACTATTTGTTGTGTGATTCAAACCAAACTTGCTTTGTTCTCTCAGTTTATGGTGTGCGTCATGATGTGGTAAGAATTACTGGTGAAGTCTTATGACATCATTTCTTGTTTTCTTCCTAGCCACGTTTTTCAAGGAGTTACAAATCACTTATCTTGAATAAATTTCCACGGTGACAAATCAGTTGCATGGTTCATTCATTCTCGTTTCTTTGTAAAAATTTGACGGGTGGGTAAGTCTACAGTCTACACATAAAGAGAGTTTTTACATAACTTAAAAATAAACAATTTTTTTACGTAGTCTCAATCTTCTAAGCACATGATCTTTGATGCAATTAAGGTGTGTCGGTAAAATCATGTGCTGTGATAAGAAAAGACCAAATATGCAATAATAGTGAGCAGCTTTAGACATGCTGAATATAGGTTTGGTTCAGCTGATATAAAAACCCATCAAGTTATAGTAGATTAATTTTTTGGTCATTTTTCTCTCTCTCTTTTGGAAGAACCTATTTGAATTTTTCTTATAATATCAGCATTTGTGTCAGTACTTGAAAGAACTTATGATAGGTTTATATGTTGTTTTCTGTTTATTTTCATTAGCTCCTTATATCCCTCTGATTGTGAAGAATAGCTTATACATAATCTCTTATATTATAAATGTTTATTATTAAATAAGTGTTCAATTAAGTTTTTTTTTTTTTTTTGGGGGGGGGGTACAAAGTGTTCAATATTTATCCAAGCACATTGAATAATTATTTGCTGAATAGAAGTTTGGGCCAATTTTTTCCTTTCCTTCCTACTTACTGTTATAATTATCAACCGAAGAATTATTGTTGTGTTAAATGAGCTCTTGTGAATGTTATCCAGATTAAAGGGGGAGATCAACTCACATTGCTTGATCCTTGTTTTCGTGACGTTGATATTTCCTGGAAGGATAAGGTACACTTTTATCGAAAGATATTCTTGATTTAATGCAATAATTTGCTGATTCCTCTTTGAAATAAAAACAAGTCATTCTGATCAAGGGTTTACCTTGCCTCATTCATGTGTATATTATAAAATAGCATTACCAGTTCAAATCTATACGCCTGGATTTCTATGAGCAAGTGCTTGTTAATGGAAAAGCTCTGACTCCACAGCAAGCTATTCATACATCGATATATGCACAACATAAACCATGAACAGACCATTGCTAAATAGATGCATTCTACTTCTGCTTATCTTTGGCTGATGGTGAGTTGGTGTTGCATGCTATGTCCATTTTGTTGATATGTATAGAGGTGAATTTATTGTCCAAATCGTGGGTCACAAACACAGAATAGAAAAAGGTACTGGAGTGTAAAGTTTCACATTTGGTTTCCTAGTTTTACCATCACAAGTTTTGCATTTGTCAAATATTGTAGTTTTTTTGAGATTCTCTTTTTATCTTTTCGTTGCTACAAAACAGCATGTTTATGTAATATTCTTGTTGTACAAGAGTGTATCGAGCTTTGGTCGAGTACAAGGGGTTAATCTCCCATAAATGTGGCGAACTATGGTTCAAACTTCTGGGGTGAGAATCTATTTAAAAAAAAACAAAAACTATTGTAATCTTGCACAATTATCATTTATAACTCCTGCACTTTGACAAGGTAAAATGGTTAGAAAATTTTCAACTTTGCATAAGCATTAGCTTTGTTACTATCCTTCAGCCATTAGATCCCAAAAGAGGTTTTCATGTAAAATCCGGTTGAAACTTTATTCTAAAATGAACATCTATAGATACAAATAAATTCTAGTGATATTTTCATTGAATAGAAATCAAGTGTTTATAAGGGATTGCAAATAAGTTCTTCAACTTATGAAAATTATTGACCAAGAAACTATCACTGCTTTTATTGATCAAGTTCTTTAGCATAATTTACTTTGATATTTTACAATTTCAATAATATCCTCACCCAAATATTTAGCAATTTTCATAGTAGAATATAGTAAGAGTCTAAGAGATATGTATACTAATCTATAAGTTTACAATGAATTATTTAATGAACTTTTTTTTGTTCATGTTTAGACTTGCCCTTTTTTTCTTTTTTTTTCTTCTTTCTTATACTGTGTTTAGACTCGTTCTTGTAATAATAGTGTTTTTATAATTACTCAGCAAAAAGACCAAATACTAATTTTTTTATAAATGCAAGCTCAATACTCTTACAAATATAAGTTACAAAGTATCAAGTAAGTTCCACTTAGTGGTAAGGTTTTAACTTTGTAACTTCAAAGAACATAGTTAAAATCTTTACGAGAGACAATTGTAAAATGATCATTAATATTATTTTAATTAATAAAAAAGAAAAATGCTAATAAGTGTTCTTAGAACATTGTTAGGCAAGAAAAAGTGGTAAATTTTTAATAGATAAGATTTCTCTTTATAAATTCCTTAAACAACGTCTCTAGGACACTTGTTAGCACAATGAATAATATTTTTTCCCTCCCCTATTTTTTTTTTTATTTAAGTATCACTTGAATCTTCAATTAAATAATACAAGTTAATTTAGTATTTTCTTTTCAAACTTAGTACCACAAATTTAAAGATTTATGTTTGTCTAAATACAACAAAAGATTATTCAAGACATTATGTAAGTCTTTTCTCAGTTTTGATTTATCTTTTATAAAGAGATATATTGATAGATAGATAGATAAACTAAATTGTCTATTTTTTCATTTATTTAAGAGACTAAATTATTCTTAATTAATTAACCGAACAGTGTTGGCGGTTGTGCTACTGTCATACATTGTCTGTATTCTCATTAAATTTCATTCATGCATCATATGCCACAAGTTATGTCTGTATCATGATTTCTATGTAATGCCATTTATGTGTGTCATGAAACTAAATGAAATGAAATAAATGCGTAGCTATATATAGTAATGTTCTTAGCTTCTTATTGCATCATCCACTAACTCAGTTTCCTCAAAGTTGAAATTGCTCTCACTACTTCAAAGAGATTGAAGGGTTAGTAGTCTTCACTATGATTTTTATTTAAATTTTTTTTTCCTAATAGTTTCTTGCTTTTGGGGTATGATAAAACTTATTTGAAGCATGCATGCAGATGTATAACAGCAAAATTGAAAATGAATTTGTTAAGACATTTTCTGAATCATATGCAATGAAAGGAGGAGATGGTCCTCACAGTTATGCTCAAAACTCCAAAGTTCAGGCATGATATCAATACCGTTTTCCTTTACTTTGGCACTGTTTGGATTTGACTTATTTTTGAGCTTATGAAAATAGTTTATGCAAATAAATAATGTTTTATGTTAATTTATAAGTTTTTACCGATAAAAAATGTATTTTTATAAGTTGTTTTTTCATTAAATACCTTTCATTAAATACCTTAAAAAGCTAATAATAATACATAAAAATTTATTTATTTGCATAAGTTGTTTCGGATAACCTCAAAAATAAGTCAATCCAAACGGGCCATTTATCTCTAATTATTATATTTAACTAACATGCAATGCAATTATATAATGTAACATTAATTTTTCTTGATATCCATTGTTCAGTGGTTCACATAATAACTATGAATTTGTTAGGATTTCTAATAATTTTAAACATTGATCCACAGTGGACCACTTGTGAAAATGGTTCACCGTAGCATTGGACGAAATAATTAACCATAAATTATTTATTTTTCTGCAGAGAGTAGGAATTGAAGCTGCTAAAAGCTTAATCCAAAATGCAATAGCAACCAAATTTGATACCAACACTAATTCTCCTTATACTAGGAAACAAATTTGCATTGCAGATTTAGGTTGTTCCACAGGACCAAACACCTTCATTGCAATTCAATGCATAATAGAAGCAATAGAACACCAATACAACTCAAAAGGTCCTACTATCCCAGATTTCCAAGTTTTCTTCAATGATCATACTTCAAATGATTTCAACACACTCTTCAAAAACCTTCCATCAAACAGAAACTACTTTGCATCTGGTGTTCCTGGTTCTTTCTATGGAAGATTGTTTCCAAAGGAAAGCATTAATGTATTTCATTCATCTGCATCACTCAATTGGATCTCTAAGGTTCCTAAAGAGATCACAGACAGAAGTTCTGCTGCTTGGAACAAAGGGAGAATTCATTACACAAATGCTCCAAAAGAAGTTGTAGATGCTTATGCAAATCAGTATCAGAAAGACATGGAAATTTTCTTGCACGCAAGAGCTGAAGAGCTTGTGGGAAATGGACTAATGGCACTTCAAATTCCTGCTGCAAATGATGTAACTTCTCATTCAGATTTTTACTGTGGTAAAAATTTTGAACTTCTTGGAACTTGCCTAGTAGACATGGCCAAGGAGGTAAGGAACAGCTCCTTTTTTTATATATTTAAAAATGTCACTAAAATCAGTTTCTAAATCGGTCATAAAAATCAGTTTATTTGAACTTCGGTCACCGCTAATCAATGACTAAAATATTTTGGAAGATTTTTTTTCACCCTATGGATAAAAACAAAAAAAAATCGTCTAGAAATACACTTTCAGACAAGTGTGGTTTTTAAAAAATCATGGGAGGATAAAAGCATCTCTCAAATATTTTTGTGACCGATTTAGAGACCAAATTATGTTAGATTAATAATTTCAAAGATTCAGTCTCTAAATCGGTCTCTAAAATGGTCGCTATATAAGAATTTTCTTAGGAGTGTATAGAGTTAATATTTGTGATGACTTAGCACCTATGATTGTAGGGAAAAGTTGATGAAGAAAAGGTGGACACTTTCAATCTGCCAATATTTTTCTCACCACTTAAGGATCTGATAAAAATTCTTGAAAGCAATGATGATTTCATCATAGAGCAAATGGAAACAATGGATGCTAAAAGCCACTTCATCCCAGTTAATGCTCAAATGTATGTTTCATTCCATAGAGCTACACTAGAAGGAGTAATTGAGAACCATTTTGGAGATGGAATTTTGGATGAACTCTTTGATCGTTATACTAAGAAAGTGATGGAAATTCCTGCTATAATGGATATACAAAACCTTAATGTGGTTGCACTCTTTGTCCTTCTTAGGCGCAAGGTGTAGCAGCATAACTAGTTATGAATAATAATAAGGCATTACTACCTTAAGTTGTAATTTATAATTTGTTATAAACTTTTACTTTTCATAATTATTAGTGTCTGTATTTCCTATTATCCTTCAAGTAATACCATCTCAATTCGCAGCTATAATGGATATACAAAACCTTTAATGTAGTTGCACTCTTAGTCCTTCTTAGGCGCAAGGTGTAGCAGAATAACTAGTTATGAATAATAATAAGGCATTAAATGATTATTTTTCCTAAATGAGCAAACAAGCACTAACTACTTCAACTATAACCTACAAAATAATCAAAATTAGGTGATTGTATAACTTAATCGCCAACAATTAACAAAGGTTGATGAGATCCATATTCACTTACCTTGTTAAGTTACATATTCCACATGTTGTATACCCAATGCAAATAAACCATAACAGAGAAAGAGAATATCAAAACTCAGTAATTAAAAGAAACAGGACATGAATCTTATATTTCAAGCACCATTCCAACACTGCAACAGGCACTATTCCACTCATGCAATTGTTAAATATATATTTCAAACAAAGTTGAAATACCACACAACATTCTTATAGAGTTGGTCCTAATTTTTCTTCAAAACCAAAAGCAACTATTCTTACAAGAAATCTAATAAACAACACAACATATGCAACTTATAAACATCAAGTATTGGTGCTTCAAACTCCAAAGGCTAACAAAGACAAGCCAGTTTCAGATTCTAGTGGTACTTTTACCATTGCAAAAAATGGAAATCTCATGGTTTTGGACAGTAGTAGAAAATTTTATTCGGGAACAAATCTTGAAAAATCATCTACATAGCATAGGACAGTGAAACTATTGGACAATGGAAACGTTATTGCTCGTGATGTTACTAAGAACAAGAAAGAGTAAATTTTGTTCGGCAATTTTTTTTGATTCCACATATACATTTCTTCCGGGCATTAAAATGGATGAAAGTTTAGGATTAACTTCATGGAGAAGCCATATGAAGAACCTGCGCCAGGAAACTTTTCTTTTGAAAAATATCAAGGAGAGAATCAACATATTTATTCAAAAGGAAAGTTTCCTACATTTCCATTAAGTAATGGAAAAGCAGTGCATCAGGAAAATTAAATTAGTTGGAACAAGTGAAATGTCTTCACCAATATCTTACAAGTTGTCAAATTTAACCATATGAGAATATCCCCAAACAACATTGTTCCCTTTCTGACTGCATCACACTATATAGCATAACACTCTCGTCCTAACACCCTCATGAGTCATGTGCAGCAAAGTAACGAATTCTTAATCAAGCTTTGACATTAAAACATGGCTTGGCTTTGGCTATTGGAAGTTTCTTGCCTATTTGGAGTTTAGCTTCAACTATAGAATCGAATAGCACAACTACTTGAAGTTTCTTGCCTATTCGGAGTTTCTTTAGACTTTGATATATCATATATGACATAATTATTTTTGTACCAACTTGCGAAGGATAATAAAAACAATACATATATTAAGGATGATTTCAAACCACAAAAGTTCTATTTACTACGGGAAATATATATCTTAAGTGCATGGTGGGTCAATCACTATTTAACAATGACATCAAAATCTTGCAACCAACATTAACACTCCAACATTTGAAAGCTTTCAAACATACCATTTTAAGGTTTAAAACATTTATATCAGCTATGGAAGCAAAACTTTCAAACGTACCTGGCTTATGTTAACTTTGAGTGATTATTTTGCTCTCCAAACCTCTCAAAGAACCAGGGCATGATGACATTTGATTTGTTCACTTCATAATGTATTGTTTAAGATTTGAAGTAAACATTCTGAAATTCGTAAAGTTCAAAGCATACATTTCAACAAACATAGTGATCACTTAGTATAACATCTAAGTCCCTATTTGTGATCTTAGAAATTCTAACTTCGAACAAATAAATACATGAAAATAACTATAATTTTCCAATATAGGTTCTATTTAACCATTATCATAAACAGAAATAAACCATATAGGTTCTATTTAAATCTCATGCTCAAGTGACATTGCACCGCATCTACATCCTAGCATTAAAAACAAGATGATATCAAACTCTCAACGCAGACTTCTAGGGTCTTTTCAAACTCTATAAGCTTTGAAGTGCCATTTCTAAAATTGTAACAAATATACTTCTGCTCTATAGACTCGGGGTCTATAGTGTCGATCAGTACTTGGTCCTCAAAAACATATTCTGCCCTAATATAGGGATAAGATGGTGTCAAAGAATCTCGCATGTTAGAAATTGTGAACAATCTAGTCCAAGACTCTTTATTTCCATATTCCTTCATAACCCAAACATCTTCACCGTAAATCAAACACAAGCAATCCCTGAAAACACTCAAGTGCATATATAAATTTAACTTAAAATAATTGGGTAGCAAAATCTCTTGATAACACTCATTCCTCAAATCAATAGAAGCAATAGAACATTGACCTTGATCGATATCCACAGAAACCAACCAATTAATTGTGCCACTCACATATTTCCCTTGTCGTTGAATACAGTTATCCGCATTAGAAAACACTGAAATGGTTTTCCATGAATCAGTACCCAAAGTATGAACCTTCAACACATTTCTGTGACCAATAATATCATCAAATTCAGGTAAAACAACCACAACTTTGTAATTATCACTAACTGGATCAAAACCAAATCCATACATGGTCATAATCACAGAGCGTCTAAATCTATGTTGTGGCTTTTCAAGAAAAGGCAATTCCTTAAATTTTCTAATGGAAGGGTTCCACAAATGAACCATAAAAAAGTGATCACATCGATGGGCAAAACAAAGGATGCCATTGCTAGATCCAACGAAGTAAACATGATTGTTCCAAGGATATTGGGGCTTAGCAACGTCGTCGATAGTGGTGACGTTGGTTAAGACGGAGTCGAGTGAGTAAGAATTGAAAACGTATTGATTATTAGAGTACCTTAGGGAGTGGAGGCTGTGCGTGGTTGAATGACTAAGGTGTTTTTTGGCGAATTTGGGATCGGAGATTAGAGAATTCCACGATTTACAGACGCATCGGAGTTGGAGGAGAAGCTTCACCGGTAACCTAGTTAGAATTTCAATAATGAGATCGAAAGTAAGAGTGGGAAGTGACGATGGTGATGTTAGGGTTTTAGTTAAGTGTTGTCTCTTAGTGGAGTTTGCTTCTTCTGTGATTGATGGAGAATTAACGGCGTCGTTTCGCTCGTTCTCGCTAACCAGCGCCATTTTAAGTAACTCTGTAATTGTAACTAACTAGCAACGACGGCGATTTGTGAGAACTGAGAAAGGAGGAAGCATTAATGTACGGAAGCTTGAATTTTGAAATTTGATTTTAAAGTACGGACAAAAATGTGGTTATTTGCAGTTCGCGGTTGATTGACAATTTAAAATTATTTTATATTGTCCTGTACATGTTCGTTTTTAGGTTCAAAAAATTAATATTATCCTAAAAAAATATCACTAGTATTATATAAAAATAACATCTCACCACTATCTAAGTTAAGAGTTAACACCAATTACTTTCAATCTCTTATCGTCCATTCAAAAACTAAAATTTAATTGTTGAATACTTCTTCGATACATACTGAAAAATATCGCAAACATGTGTAATATTGTTTTATTAAAAAGATAAATTTTAATCACCTTGTATAAAAAAATATCGAACATGTATTGATATCGAATATGTATTTGAGGCGATACTTCTCTCTCTGGTTTGCTTGGGAAGCATCAACTCAATTATGATTTATTGAAGAGGGTGTGACTTTTATTCACGCATATAACTTAGTGGACATTATTTTCTATCTTTTTTCATTGTACAATGGAATTATGCAACTCTAAAATTTGTGTTGATTTGCATGAATTTCAACTGTGCAAAACGGATAGACTTAAGAAAAAATTTATGATTCTCAGAGCAGCTCAACTAAGACCAACTTGTAGCAAGTTGTAATCATTTTTATTCCTGTGTAGCAGAGAATGAATCAACAAAATCAGTGCATTTATAACACCAAGAGATAGAGTTGTTGCTGCAGTTTGGATATTCTTTTGAAGTACCCATCATCATTTAACCTACGGAATATTTATTGTGTTAAATTATGTGGCAGCTTCTCTAGTTAAGAGATCGACTGTAATATTACAGAAGGCTGTAACATTTTCTTTTTTAACTAAAAAAAGAACATTTGAAATTTCATCCAAACTTAGAAAAACATGAAAGCAGATGAAGTTGAAATTGCAGTTTGAAATGCAATAATACCACTTCAATCAAACAATAAAAAAAACAGTAGTATGACTTTATGCAAACATACACCACCAAGCCAAACATGAGAAATGAACATGCTGTTGAAATGCACTCTTTCATCTAATCAAAATAATGAATACCTCCCAATCCAAATAATATACTCTGTTCTTCTCAAGTGCAGACTGCAATACAACAGTCAATTTTTGTTTTTGTTCTTTTCATCTGTTTTCACTTTTAATTAAATAAATATATTATATACCTTTTCACTTCAATAGTACCCGAATCTGAAAATGAGTGTTTCATACAACTCATCGTAAGAGGCAATTGACATACTTAAAGCACAGACGATTCTAGGTGGCAAAAAATCTGGCACTATTAATCAGCTGTGTATTAAAAAAGTCCACAAAGGAATATCTAGTGATTCAGATTTATATTTCATTTTGAGACTGAGTGATAACTGGGAGAATTCCCTTCATGCTAGTCAACAAACTATACACACAATATTGTTTGTATAAGCTAAAGCTATTTTTCACAATCCAATCAATGACAATGCAAAGCAACAGAAATACAACGACGCCTCAAAAAACAAGATTTACGATGGCTTTTAAGATGAATCTCATTTATTCAAGAGACAGGGACAAGAAAGAATATTGTATTTATTCTACAGGATGTTTGGAAGTACACTATTGCTGCTTATAGTAGCCACCTTGGTGAGGTGGAGGATATGGAGATGGAATGGTATAAGGAGGTCGAGGACCAGAAGGAGGAGGTTGTTGTTGTGGGTGTTGTGAGTGTGCATTGTAGTATGGACCACGCCATCCGGGATACGCAGGTTGGCCATAATCATGGTTTGGTGGAGGCTGCTGCTGCTGATGGACCTGAGGGGGTGGGTACGGAGAAGATGATGTTGGTGGAATTTGGTATGGAGGTGGAGGCTGATGATGTGCAGAGCCATATGGGGGAGGGGCCTGACCATAGGCAGGAGCTGGTGGCTGCTCAGGTTGTTGATAATAAGGTGCTTGTGGACGAGGATCTGTTTGTGTATTGGATCTTTGATTTTGGTTTCCCACTGAAGGGTAGTTGTTGTTATAGCCACCTGTGTTTTTATCCTGGAAACTCAGACCAGCTACTTGTCTCTGAACATCTTCAATCATTTCCCTGCACTGGATGTTCCTTGTCATTACAAAGTCATTGCTCTGCTGCTTTACATTTGTGATTGCATCCTAGTTGAACAAAGAAATTGCATATTATCACATTAAAAAATATTCATTTTTAATAGTATCATCCAAACAGATTCAAATAACACTAGGAAGTAGGAACAATCTAAATTAGCAATGATAATAACATGATTAGCTTTGGGGAAAAATATAAATAATTAAATGGGTATGTTCTTGAGGTCTTACTTGTAGGGTAACATAGAATTTTAACCCTTCATTGATATTGTCCTTTATTTCACGAAACTTCGCAATGGCAGCTTCAATCTGTTTGTAGGATTTTTCACGTGAAGCTGGAAAAATTACAAGGAATTCATCAAAAGATCAACTATCATACAAGAAAGGTGTACTACAAAATAGACGTGAACAACCGAGACATACATTTGTAATCTTCAAGGTTGAAGATAACAGAGAAATCATCATTTTGAGCCTGTGAAAAAATCGCAAATATTTATCAGAATAACAACATTTTACTTTCTCATTTCCTCCACCATCTATCAGATTCAATCAAAAAGTTTATAACCGTCAATACATCTACAAAAGGATGTTTTCCATGCCCTTGCTTATACAGTGAAACTTTGACAAGAATAATACCATTTTTGCCTTCACAGACATTAGTTCATCTCTCTCAAGATTAAGCATGAAATATAGAAAATAGTAAGTCTGCATTTGCTGCTAGAGTATTTATTTTGGCATTGGCCAGTGGTAATCAAGTGAGGTCACCTTATAAATCAAGTATTCCCAAGAGTACAGTTCCATGTGAATAACCAATGTATGGAAAAGGTGATCCCCAAACCAAATCTACTAGATAGTTGTGACATATTTATTTTCTTATATGCATTAAAACCTATTTATATGTGTGCCCAGAAATAGATACCTGGATTTGCAGCAAAAGTTGCTCTTGTGCCTCAATATTTTGAGCTATTTCTTCAGAGATATGGTCATATTTTGCTATCTCCTTTTTAAAAAGATCCTCATAAGAACCGGTGGATGTCATCAGCTTGGGTAATATATCATCCTGAATATATTTATAAAATCATAAGCATTAAAATAGAAACCTCAAAATGGAAAAACACACAATCGAAGCCACTAATTTAACTTGCATTGATATCAAAGCATGTCTTCGAGACCAGCTACCGAGGCTTACCTTTCTTTTCATCTCTCTAAGCATGTCTTCGAGACCAGCCCTTTGAGCTCCCAGAGTTTCTAGTTGCCTCTGTATCAATGAGTATAAATTTGAATATGAACATAAATTGGAATATGAACCATTAAAAGACAATCTACAAACATTATAGATGTAATTAAAATGCCTTCTCATGTTTTCAGCTCTAATCAAGACTCCGTTAATTTTCACATCTCAAATTTATTTCAGAATTTCTTGCTCTTTTAGTTGAGACTTGAGAGTATATTAAAGAAGAAAAGGAACCATTCAATGCTCAGTGGATCAGTAGATTTTATAATCCATTAATCACAATACATAGCAAGGAAAAAGGGAAGTCAGAATCATTAGAAATGTTATAATTTTGAAAAGTATATAATATAAAAAGGATCACTGGACCACTCTCAGACAATATATACTACTATTACACAAGTCCAGATGAAAATTATGAAGAGCATGAATGCAATGATTCATCCATAATGTCAGAATTGGATGCTCAATATCTAACTATTTACGGTATATAAAATGTAAGCTCGCGCCAAATATTAGTCGATGCTAAACAAACTAAAACCTGGCATAACTCATTCCAAGTGCCTGTGTAAAAAATTGTGGCGATTGTTAACCACGAAATCACATTTAAGAACTTAGTTAGAGCTTCACCACTAGTTGTGAAACATTGTATTTTAAAATAAACTAAAATAGAAATATCCTTCACACCAGACCAGATCTTATATGTGGAAAACAAACAATAAACAACAGCTATATAGATACATTATGCATTCAAGAAAGTTATAGATTTTATTCTCTGAAATCCAAACATAACAATAACAAGACCAGAAATGACATACCAAGCTTTGTTTGAGAGACCCAACAATAGCATCTTCATTTTGATCAAAAGACATAATTGGCCTTGCCAAGCTTGGAAGTGCAGATTCAATCTGATAAAATACAAATGAAATTGAATGACTTAACAATGTATTCTGACCACACCAGGTGTGCTTTTTTTTTTTTTTTAATAACAAGAACCAAACATATTATAACATATCCACAGGAGAACAGTTTACCGGACGGGCATCAAGGATTGCCATGAGTGCTGAATGTTCTCTAACTGAACGCTCAATCCTAGCATCACTATCAGCAGCTTGCTTCAAGTTACCTGCAAACCTATTTAGTCTATCCAACAAGTTCTTTGTTAATGTGCTTGACTGAGGCCTAGTCCATTTGGTGCCAAATTGACTTCTAAATTGAGCATCTTCTCTTGATTCCTTCTGCAACAACTCCTCGGTCTGGACCAGCAGTTCTTGATTCACCCTCCTTAGGTCCTTAAGCTGCTGCAACTCTGATTCCAAACCAGCAGGGCCCCCACTGATTTGCACAGCCTCCACATCTTCTTTGAGACTTGTCGGTAGAGTAAAATTCCCTTCCAAAGCAAGAATAGAATCTGGCAATTCCATTTCCTTAAGTCTAACTCGGGTTAGCTCACTAGCTTGCTGCAACTTCTCGGCCTGTGTTCTTATAATGTCATCAACCATTTCAGTGTACCTAGAGAGGGCCTTGGCACTATTGTCGGGAACAAGACTTGCAAACATCTTCTCTTTGCTCGCATCCAGCACCTCACTCATGACCATCGGCTTTACCATAGCAAACGCCGGAAGGGGTGACAATGAACTAGTAGGAGGAACTCTCATCAGATAAACTCGATCATTCTCCTTGACAGCCCTTTCAAGGTTTCTGTTTATATTAACCTCTAACTTGTTAATTGCATCAAGAAGCTGCGCTGCAGCACCCTTGGAGTTTTTCTTCGACTCAGTAAGCACACTAATAGCACTCTTCAGCCGTGCAATCTCCTCTGCTATTTCCTCTTTCTCATGCAGCTCTAATCCATACCTATAACAAGCTTCTGCAAAGAATATAGCTGCCTTCAACTGCACATGAACTATCCAAGACTTATCAAAATGCTGACTTAAAGGCGCAACATTCAGTGCAGCCAATGCTTCCTCATAATACAACCCAACCTACATCAATTCCAAACTCAAGCATAAGTTAGTTCACAACCACAAAACCAAAACCCATAACAAAACTAGGTCCTATTTGGATAAATAGCTTAATTAAGCATTTATAGAATAAACGCTTATCATATAAATGCTTATGTATAAGTTATTTCTATAACAGGAGATAAAATATAGTAAAATTAGTTTCATATAAGTTATAAACTGCTTTATAAGCTATCCTGGAGAGCTTATGAACATGTTATAAATGGTTTCCACGAGCTCTCTCAAACAGTCTCACAAGTGCTTGTGTGAGCACATAAACTCAAATAAGTCAATCCAAACAAGTCCTTAGATAAACATATCAATTGCATGTTTCATAATTTAAAACTAACGATAAACATAATCCAATTATTGGACAGTTAAATTCACAAACCTGCCTAGAGATCTTTGCACAAACACCAGGGGTGCTTCCTTTTGCGATGGTGTTCTCAAAGACACACTCCTGAGCCTGAGCAAGCATAAGCTTCTCCAACATGCCCGCACACTCAACAGACAAATCGAGAGTAGTGGAACTTCCAACGGAGACTTTCATAGAGGCATTATCTCTAAGATAAGAGAATGAACCAGCAGCAGCCATAAAGGCATGAGAAGCCTGACGGCGACCGTCGACAGTATTCCGATCAAACGTCAATCCAATCTGACTGTAAACAGCGCCCAAATTGAACAACACGGAACCTTTCTCTAGGTGAATATTTTGCTGAGAAGCTTTTAGCTTCGGTTTGAATGCATCAAACCAAACGAAGGTAAGTGCGTTGACGTGATCAGGTTCAGGTGAAATTGGAAATCGAGTTTCGACTTGACATAGTGCTTTGAAATAGGTTTGGAAAAGGTCACGGCGTGCAGGGAGAGATGGATCGGATTGACGTTCGATGTCGGAACGGAGTTGTTTTAGGGTTTGGAGATCGTCTTCGAGGTTTTGTGCTTCGCGTTCGGAGTAATGAAAGGCGATGTAATTGCGGAGTGGACGATAAAGATCTACGGTGTTTGTTTTCTTCTCAAAGATTGCGAGCATGATGTTGGTGTTTCCCGCGGCGGAAGAAGACTGCGACGCGGCCATGATTCGGTGGTAGATGCTAACGTGAGCGTGGGATTTTGTTAGTTATGATATGAAGAGGTGGGGGTAGGGGATTGTGTGTGAACGAGAGCAGTGAAAAAATTATGGTCCTTCTTTGGAAGAAACTTGTGTTGTGTGTTGTTTGCGTCGTCTAGTTCACCTTAGCGAGTAAGTAACTAAGCTGCAATTTTTATTTTATTTTATTTTATTTTTTAATAATAATGTGACATGGAACGCGTCTTATATTAGTAAGTACACCGACCAAACAGGTTTATATTAACGTTACTACATCTCATCTCAAACTGTTTCTGTCAATTCAATTCGATTTCGATCTTTGGAATCTTGAAGCAGCAAGCCCTACCCACAACCCTAACCCTAATTTCACGCGTCTCTTCCCTTTTCGTTCATCTTCCTCCGCTTCTTCCTTTAGGTATGTATGCCTTCATTTCCCTTTCAATTTCAATCATATTTGCCGATCGATGCTATTATTTCAATTTCAATTGACGGTAATCGTTCTTGTTTTCGTTGCAGATTCTTTGTCAAACTGTTGATTATTTCTGGATTTGGGGTAGATTGCTGCTAAAGGGTTTTTCCTATTTCACATATAAAAGGTAAGAAATGAAGGATTTTGTATAATGTGAAATATCTTGTCCAATCCCTTATGTGTAATTATGCTTTTCAGTTTTCTGCTTCTACTTTTTGTTTGTGATTTTGTTCTTTCCATTGATTTCGAAATGCATACTATATCCATTAACGTCCTATGTTAGGGCACTTAAAAGTTTATTCTTTTAGGGAAGGGCACTTAAAATTTAATTTTATGAGTTGGGAGCTTGGTTTTGGACAATTTAGCTTCAATTATTCTGTCTTATTGTCGTGGGGATTGAGACATGTTTTGTTTTGGCCATAGATGCTACTGTTAGTCATAATATGTGTAAAATTTGATTGAAAGTTTATGTTAATAGGTAGTGTTATTGCTTTGCACTTCATTTATGGAAAAGCGATTTGTCATTGTTAGAAGACTGTTTGGGCTGGCTTGTAGTTTACCATGTTAGGTGTATAAAAAATTTGAGTCTGTTGTCTACTTTTTGTTCATTTATCCTGTACTAGTTATACCACCCTTGTAGTTTACCTGTGTTAGGTGTATAAAAATTTGTTGATTTGTGCCATTATTCTTTCAGGGTTAATATCCTGCATTCATCAATAATTGAGTCTGTCGTCTAATTTCCTTTTATGTTAAGTCCTATTGATTCCATCTGTCAATCATCTCCACTATAGTAGATAAGCCATTCCTGTCTAGTGAGAGCTGATTTTTCATTCTGGTAATAAATGTGTTGAGAATATGCTTAAGCATTTGTTATGTAGTCATGTAACCTGCACCCTTCTGCACCAACCTGTTGTTTTGTTTGAGACTAGTCATGTGCTTAAGTGCCATGTTTATTTATTATAATTTTTTTTTGTTTTTTTTTAAACACAAGTTTTTTTTATTAATTAGCTAAAGAGGCAGAATTTTCACAATGTTATTTTTCGTTTACCTTTCCATTATTATTGCTTGCTGTTACCAAGTTTTATCTTTTTATTGCAGCAACAAATATCAGATATATTTGCATATACATGTGTGCTAAATATTAGTTTTTTGTGTGATCAGTACTTTGAAATATTGAATTTAATGATGTGATTTGATTGTAGACCTAACTTTGTTTTTTCTCTTCTGTGAGATGCACTTCCGGCCACCATTTTACCATAATGCAGTTTTTGAGTTGGATATTGATTATAAATGGACACCAAGCGATTCATCCAGCTTGTTGAGGATAGGAAGAAGAAAATTATGGAGAGAAAGGAAGCCCCTTTGAAGTGGGAGCAGAAGCTGGAAGCTGCTTCCAAGGTAAAGGCTGATGCTGATTCCAAAGAGAGGAAGCTAAAGGCTTCAAAATATAAAAAAAGGTCAAGCTCTGATACTGACAGTGATCATGACACTGATGATGAGAGTAAAAGGGCTAGTAAAAGATCTCATAGGAAGCACAAGAAGCATTCTCACGGTGGTGATCATGAAAAAAGGACAGTAAAAAGTTCCAAGCGGAAGACAAAAAAGCGGTCTTCAGAGTCTAGTGATTTTAGTAGTGATGAATCTGAAAGCAGCTCTGAGGAGGAGAGGAAGAGAAAGAAGAAGCAAAGGAAGAAGATAAGAGATCATGGTTCAAGATCAGATTCCAGTGATTCTGATTCTTATGCTGATGAGGTCAGTAAAAGAAAAAGGCGGCACAAACGGCGACGACCATCGTTAAAATTTAGTGATTCAGATTTCTCTAGTGACGAAGGAGACTGTCCAGGTCGGAAGAGAGGTCACGGAAAGCATCATAAACGTCACCGACACTTGGAATCAAGTGAATCTGATTATTCCGGTGATGAAAGTGATATTCGCAGGAAGAGAAGCCACAGAAGGCACAATAAGCATCATAGGCGGTCACATAATGCAGAGGTGAGGTCGTCTGATTCTGATTATCACAGTCATGGTGGAAGAAGTAGATCATCTGGTAAGTCCTCAGATGAATACTCTGAAGAAGAAGAAAGCAAAAGATCAGCGCATAAACGGTCTGGTCATCATCACCATCATCGTCACCATCATAACAAACATCGACCCCACTTCGAGGAGGAAAGAAATCACTCACTCCAGCTCTCACCAAAACTCAATGGAAAGCAGCACAATGAGGATTTAGCTAAAGCTGGAACTGAGAAAAAGGATGGTGGTCATCATGAATGCAGAGCTATGCCTGAGAATATTGATGGGCCAATTGTTTAATTTTTAAGAATTTGTTCTCTCATTTGTCCAAAAAAGAGTGTTCTGTTACAGTTTATGGTTGTTCCTTGGGGGAAATCCCATTACTTAATCCAATGTTAGTGAACAATTTTCATCATTAATGTCTGACATTATGTTGTCAGTAGTATTTATTGATTTTGAAAACTGATCTTTAACTACAGTACTATTATTGATCATAAAAACTGATCTTGAACTATTATTGTTGATCATGGAGCTAATTTGATCCTTGTAATTCAGCTATAAGCAATTGCATTTGAATGTTGAGTTAGGATCCTAACTCATACATAGATACATAGTGCAATCATTGTTGGGCCATTATCGAGCTTCCAAATACTCAGTACAGTATTATCACACATTTTTTGTCAGCAGCTATTACACACACACACCATAAGTGAAGCTAAAATGTTTTTTTTAGTTCTTAATGGGTGTTTTGCATTTAGTTATGGCCTTATGGGCCTTGTTTGGAATGGTCAATTAAATAGTTTAGATCATGGTGGTTAGCAAATTTTTTCTGACCACTAGATCTTGCAACTCTAGGATCTAACAATATTTTTTCTTTTCTCCTTCCCATCTCCTCCACCATCCTGTATCTTTGTTCACTATTTGATCAATCTAAAGTTTCATATTGTGTGCTACATCTTGTCTTTACATTTTTCTAAAAACTGAAACCAAAAGGAACACATGCCTTGCACATTGCATATCCATTGTGACCCTTAACCATTTTATTTTATTTTTTTAAAAAAAAAAAAACTTAACCATTTCAACTTTGAAGTTGTTTTGATTGGAACGAAAATTTAGCAGTGTTTTCTTTCCTAACATAAAATAAAATTTAGATCGTTATGAAAATGTGTCATTTTCTTCATTTGATGAGCTTTTTTTTGGGTGTTGAATTATGTGCTTAGAAGAAAAGGGGAAATAAATGTCTAGAAGTAGGAGTGGCAATAAACCGAACCAACTCGAAAAAAGTTCAAGACTCGATTCGACAAATTGATTCGTTGAACTTGGTTCATGAACTAACTGAGCCGAACTTGAGCTAAATATTAAGTTTGTTAATTAAATGAGTTGAACTTGAGTTATATATAGTTCGACTCGTTTGGTTCACGAGTTGACTCGATTAAATATATAACACTTCAAAATATATTTTTAAATAACACTTCAAAAACATTTTTAAATTTATATTTGTTTGATTTTATAAATTTATATTTATATGATTGATTTTCTTTTCCATATATATAATTGATTTTATACATTTAGATAATTGATAATATAAAGAAATCAAGACAAAAACTTGACAATAATATAATAAAAGTTAGTAATAACATTATAGTCTATAGACAACGGCATGTATAATGATGTTTTTACGGATTTGAAAAATAAGTAGTCTCATATCAGAGTGTATATAAAATAACGTAAAGTAAAAAAGTCATTTATTTACTCTCTAACCAGGTCTATTGGCACAGTAGCTACTATGATTGATTTATCATATATCAAATACTGGTAATTATAGTAAACATTTTTATTAGTTATACCATCAACTTTTTAGATATCAACAACTTGATTTTAAGCACTTCAGGGACTAATTTAAAATGTTTGTCAACAGAAAATAACATTTGTCAAAAGTTTTGTGAACTTCAGCGACTAATTTCACAAATACTTTTGTGAACTTTTTAATTTCAGAGACCAACTTGTAAGGGATCTACAATGTTACAGAGGAATTTCAGAATTCATTCTAAACCTTTTTTAATGACAATAAAAATGTTTTTCGTTTTACAAATACAGTTCGCGTTTAAACAGAACAACTGCAAAATACATATATTGCCTTCTGAAGGAACCAAAGCTTGGCTCAGCTCATTGCAACGATAAGTTCATTCAATATATTGATGATTTCCTGTCTGATAAATTGATAATGCATATATTGCTTTAACAAGGTGACATTGTCCAGACAGATTCCAGAATGCAGCAGATAGACCCTTGGCTTTTTTTTTGTTATTTTTTTTCTCCAAAAATAAAGGTGGGTTTCTGCCCTATATTTGAACTGTGGAAGTGGTTTCTAATATATGGACTGAATTCCAAAAATTTTGTTTATTTTACATTCCATGTTGAGATGCTCGATCCTCAGCAATGGCAAGAAATACATTACTATAACTCAAAAATGATACAACAATGACAAAATTCCATTTTGGTCAGAAGTTCTTTAGTATCTTCTCAACTGATACTCCATCAGCAACAAGAATAGATGTAACTTCCTGCACAATAACATTGACATTGAAAGGTCATGCATTGGAATTTAAACATAAAATGCAAGTAAAATCCTAGTTGAAAATTGAAACTTATTGATACTCTTTTTGACACCAGTTGACCAAAACTATTCAGGACTGTCTTTTGGGTGATGGACCAGCTAAATGATTCATGGGTTAACAAAAGCTATTGTCCAAATAAGACATCTCAATAGAAGAGCGAGGGTATCAGATGACGCAAAGATGATCTGCTGCATCGTAATATTTTGATTTTCCTAGTATTTGCAACGGTGAGGTATAAGCTCCCAATTGGAACCCTCTAATTCTTTAAGTTATATACTGCCCTCACAAGAGCCACCTCAACCAGAACTCCGTCCTTTACCCTTACTGCTGGTACCTACATGAGCCCATCAGGAAGTATGTGGACTATACACCTTCTAGGGAGGGATGGGTATTACCGTATTAGAAGACATTTTATCATGTAACAATGATGCTGTCAACATCAGAGATAGTTAAGGGGCGTTACTTACTGTTTCTCTCAACAACTTGCAGTGTAAGGGGGAAAAGAGGCCAAAGATTAAAAATGCTATGAGGATAACGATAAAAGCCATCCTTGTTTATTGATCCTAATTATGACGGATCAGTAATGACTCGGATTTGTAAAGGGGCATACCTTATTGGTTTTTGGTGATTCTTCTACCAGTCCAAAGGTGATGTTTACTGTAGTTCTTTGTAGGTCCTCACAGTTGTTGGATGGTGGTGATGTTGATTATGCATTTTATTTTCTAAGAGAGATGTGTTTTTGTATTATACAGTTTTTTTCCCCCAATGTGCCTCAACTGATTCTAATTCCTCAATGATAGTTTTAAATGTTAGTTGTTCTGTTTGAAAATTTAGTCATCATGGCTCCTTTTGAAGTTTACCTAATTGCCAGAGGAGGAAACAGTTAAGATCTGTGTGCTAATTTTCTATTTATTCAAGACAGTTAATCCTAGGAGGTTCAGTTTCCTAAAAACAACCATTACTGTCAAGACAGCGGCCATTTACCAAAAGAATCAATAATAATGAACCTCAGACAGACAATAAAAGATTATCGCAATAATAAAGTCGTTCATAATAGTGCAGAAAAACAATAAAAGATGATCGCAATAATAACACACCTCAGTCATCTGCTTTTGCCCACAGAGTACAGCACCGGTTGACAATGGGTTAGATATTTCCTTTGCTCTAGTAAATGCAGCCTGCAAAGGTAATCACATGTATAAATGATCTTTACCTTTTGAAGGCAGTAACGTGAAAATCTAATCCTACATTCGACACATGTTACCTGTACAAAGCCACTTTCTCCAGTCCAACTATCATCTGGTTGAGACAATACAGGCACAATCTTGACACCGGAAGATTCCCAGTCTTTAAATCTATCCTATAACATAAAGAAGATTGTTAGATAAAGCTCTAGTACCGAACCACAGATCACAAGGCTTCCAGGTGTCAAACCAACAAACAAATCAACTAACCTGATAAGCCATTCTCTGAAGGTTTCTGGCCCCATAATATAGTCTCACATCAGACCTCTTGCCAGCACCAAATCCTGACTCAATAAGTGACCGAATTGGACTGCAGACAAGAAAGTAAATGAATAAAATCAAATATCCTACAGAGATTTACCCTTGGATTAATAGCATTGCATTATAAGTATAGTAAGTATTGATAAACCCTCTCAGGTACAGAGTAATTTACATGCAAGACCATAGAAAGTTTTTGCAACAGAATTCTATATTTCAAAGTGTGTTTCCAAAGATGTGGAAAATACACAAAAATTATAGGGAAGAAATTCAAAGAGAAGGACAATACGGTAGTCTCCTAGGAAAAAGGAACAAAGAAAAGCAAATATAAAACAAAGTCAGTCACTCTACAAGTCTGCCAATGAAACTTGCCCTTTCACTGCCACAGCCAGAACTATTTTGCAGTACTTACCTTGGCCAAAATATCTAAATTCTAAATCTAATCCAAGAAAAACACTCCGTCCTTACCTTGCCCTTTCACAGCCAAAGCCAAAACTGTATGCCTAGTTTTGAGGGTAACGTTGAAATTCAACTGATGAGTAATGAAGTTCTATGTTCGTTAAAATTGTGTTAAGTGAGGAACATGTAAGTGAAAAGAACTGTACACTTATTTGCTTAGGTTATTAACATAAATCACCTACCTAGGGGTTCCCATTGAATGTCTATCAGCTAGGTTATTCACCAATGACACATTCACAACCAAATCACTAGTTTATGAGTAGAGTAATGCTATTTAGCAAGAATTATTGATGCAAGAAAGAGAAGAATCCATAAAATTAGGAAATTTGACCAATTAAAAACTTGACTAACCATACATGGGAGAGAGGGTGATTATAATTTGACCAATTAAATGTTGCCACCTAAGATTCTTCTCTTTCTTGCATCAAAAAATTCTTGCTAAATAGCATTTTCCTTTATGAGTAATTAATGCAAGCATTACAAACAACTCTAAACAGAGTAGCACTAACACGGAGCCGGATGTGCTACCTTTACGGTGGGAAATGCATCGTGCCTTTGTGTCCATCTCTCTCTTATATTGCTCTCTCTCTCGCTCTCTCTCTCTCTCTCTCTCTCTCTCTCTCTCTCTCTCATCTTATCTATCATTCTCTTTCATCTTTCTTTCTCATAAATACACAAAGATACACTTTCCCGCCACAAAGGTAGGGAATCCTTTTCCCACTAACACCTGTAAATTAGGACACAATGCTTTAGTATTATTTAGACCTTAATATCTGCAACACAAAATCAGCAGCAATCGTAATGAGAACGATAGTACTCACGAATCACTAACGGGACACAAAATTTACAAAGGGGCTGCTTTCCTAGATCATAACGAATACGGATTGACAATAAAACAAACACACCAGAAGAATGCAATATGCTTATTGACAATAAATGCACTGCCAATCAAAATTAATATCTTGTTTCATAAGCCACCCAATTCCCCATCAACAATGAAGTAAATTCAGCATTCAAAATTGTCAACACCAAATCAAATTTTAAAAGTAATAATAAAATAATAATTCTAACATTCAACACAGACTGGGACAAATTGCGAAACTAACCTAATTCCGGATCCAGTTGCAAAGACAAGAACAGTTCCAAATTTCTCCGGCGGTTCAATCCGACTAATATCGAATCCATTCCCCATAACCTGACTGAGTTCAACCACATCACCTTTCTTCAACGCACACAAAGCTTCAGCGGTGGACCCCGCCACACTCTTCACCAAAAACTCAAACACACCACGCTTAATTGCAAGCTTCGGCGGCGACGCGATTGCAAGAAACGACGGTTTAGGTGAGTCAGCGACTTTAAGTTGAAGATACTGTCCGGCGCGTGTATGTGATGTAGCAAGGTCCGGCGCGTCGGAAACGTCGATGGCGATATGGAAGAGCGATTTAGCGGCTGGTTCGATTTCGGAGAGAGGAAGTGGAGTCCAAACGGTTGTGTATTGACGTACGGCAGCGGAAACGGTGGCGAATCGGCGACGGAGACGGTGATTGGTGAAGTTTAGATTGAAGCGGCGTAAGATGGACATGGGAAAGGGGGAGGGGCTAAAATGCGCATGGGAGTGGAGGGTAAGAGGGTGAGACGGTGTGAGAGAAAGGATTGACATGTCTTTTTATTATTTGTGTGGTGATGAGTTTGGTCAGAGTCGGAAGTGGCGGCAGGAGGGGCGGTGTTTGATAAAATGCGCTTTGGATGCGTATTATAAAATTGAAGATTACGAGGATTCCACGTGTCAATACTTTTTTATGGTCCGATAGAATTGGAGTGGGATGATGATGATGCTTGAAAAGTGTGTGCCACACCACAGCCCACAGGTACATGAATATATATTTGGATTTTAATTTTTTTTAGTAACACTTATTAGTTTAATTTAATTTTGAAAAAAAAATCCTAAAAGTAATACTTTTATTCAAAATTGAATTAGAATTAGTTTAGATTAGATTTGGTAAGATGATATAAAAATTTAATTTGATTTAAATTAATTTAAATAGTATTAGATTTAAGAAAAAGTCTAACCTAGGCAACACCCAACACATCATTATTGGGCACAACCAATAAAAATTTTGTTTTCATAATATTTTATAATTTTTTGTTCCTATTTTTATGCAAAATATTAAGAAAAATTGTTCCTATTTTAAAGTTGAGTATTTTAGAAATTGTTTTTCTCTGTTGTTTCCTTGTTAAAAAAAATATATTATTGAAATTGTTTTTTTGGGTTTTCAATTTTTTAAATAAAAAATATCAAAATACTAACAAAATAAATTAAAGTGGGGTAGATGGAAACAGAGATATCAGAACCCCATTTGGGATACTTAAACCTAGTCAGATATGGGTTTGCGGTTATACATTTTATCCCCGTTGATAATTGGGATAAATATGAAAATGCCCGAATTTTATGGATTTGGGGAAACCAAAACTCGTTCCTGCCTCATTGCCATGCCTACAAGCAATTTTACATAAGGAGATAAAAATCAAATAATATTTGATTTTGTGCAATTTACGATTCTTTTGAATTAATTTACAATTTTAATTTAAATCGACTTCAATATAAAGGTCTTACTCTTAGTAGCAAGCTATTTTAGATAATTCTTTTTTATTAGAATTGTGTTTGTTCACCACTAGTTTTTTGTTTTCTTTCGTGTCAGGTTGGTTATTTTTCTTGATTATAAGCCTACAAAAGAAGGAAAGTAAAGTTTCTGTGAACTAAAGTCAGGTAGTAGTAACATTCTATTTTATATGCAGATGCTGCAATTCGAATTCAGGACGCCAAACTTATTTAATTTAAAGGTGAAATTCTCAACTACTTTACAAAAGAAGAAAAAAAAAATTGTTTTGTTTTCTATTTTTAGTGATAAAAGATAATCTTTTTATTATTTTATCCAAATCTTAAAAGATTTTTGTTAACTCAACCAAATCTTAAAGTTGATATTTTTTAAATTTGTAAAATCATATTTATCTATAACTATATCAGTAGATTTGTTCCGCTTTTTAGTTTGATTGAATATCCTATCAAAGAAGGTTGAAGTTAAATATCCTAACCAAATCTTAAACCTTGTGTCAAAAAAAAAAAACAAACAAATCTTAAACCTATACTATTATTTTCGTGGCCCAAAAAAAACAAAGCCCGTTACCTAAACCTATATAATAAGAATATTAATCGACTTGTGTATACACTTTTATTTTTTACTAGAGGTTTTCACAATACAATCTACAATCTCTCAGTACGATTGTTTACTTTTTCCTTCCATAATGAGATCAGAAAAAATAATGCAGCCAGATTGGGCAAATTTAGAAGCACTCCCTTTGATTCTTGACAAGTTAGAAGATCACGTTGATCATGTTTGGTTTAGTGCTGTGTGCAAAAATTGGCAATCAGTTGCAAAGCTTAACCATCAAAATCATCAATTCAAGCCTAACACACTACCCATGTTAATGATACCTAAAACAAATATTCCATGCACAAAAAAAAATAGTTTCAGTTTAATAGAGCTGAGAGAATGCCCTTTCCGATTTCAATTATGTTATCTTAATCCTACACTTTCGGTTTGTGGTTCTAGCCATGGTTGGTTAGCATTACTTGATTATTCTAAGTCTATCATAACACTAAAGAATCCTTTTAAGGATATACCTCACATTAAACTCCCACCTCTCAATTCGGTTAACAAGGTTACTTTGTCTGCTAATCCCATAACAAATCCTGATGATTATTTGGTTGTAGCAATTTACGACGGTTGTGATGGTAATCTTGCTTTTATTAGAAGAGGCCAAACAACTTGGACTTATGTTGACACATCAAAATCTTCTTTCATTGATGTTATCTTTTATAAAGGTCTATTATTTGCTCTCAATAACCGAAAGAAGATCGTATCCTTCGATATTCACCGTTCGAATGACTTTGTTGATAAAGAGACGATAACTCCAAGTGTTGTTTCAGAAGAAAAGGTTGGTCAAAGTTTAGATCGAGATAAATATCTTGTGAAATCATCAAAAGAAGAACTATGGATGGTCCGAAGGTGTGACAAACGTTTGACTAGATTCCATATATACAAATTGAAATTAGATGTCAAGAGTGGAAAGCTTGAACAAATGGTTAAACTTAAGAATTTGGAAGATAATATTTTATTTTTAGGAGCGGGTGATTCAATTTCTACGTTTGGGTCGTATTTCTCCAAGTCTTTGCAAAGAGATTCAATTTACTTTTCCGATTGTTTGAAGATCTATGATGTGAAGAGTGAAACAGCTAAATATCATCATGTATATCAAAAAAATTCTATTTGGATTATGCCACATTTTTAATGTGATTGATAGGTTAAACTTTAATTAACTATTCCTTATATAATTCATTGTAGATTTTGCTACTCCTTATATATATAATTGATATTAATTAGGTGTGAGATTGTACCTTTTATGCTTTGTTTAATTACTTTCAACTAGTTTTTCATTATTTACTGGGAATTCTTTTTTTTTTTTTTGAACAAGCTTTTTTACTAGAATTCTTTACATTATTTACAACAATAAACTCTTCACAGATTTTCTACACATCGTGGTGTTTTACAAGTACTTGGCTACATGTATTTTACGGTCAAAGAATCACAACCTATTTAAAGTATATGTATGACGTTAGGCTGTTTTTGGTATATACCATGTGTTTTTGTCAACAATAATCTTTTATTTGGTATAAATATTTCAACAAATATTTATTTATTTTTTCAAATTGATTTTCTTCCTATATCTATTTAGCACACATCTCTCTCAACAAAAAATCTCAACAAACAAATTTAATTTAATTTTATCATATTTTATTTTAATAAATTTTAGCATAAATATTTAAACAAACTATTTTTTTTTCCTTTTTTTAATCTGTTATATCTTATCTATTAATTTTTTAAATTTTCTTCAATATATTCATTGTTTTTACCAATGCTTAAAATATGGTCCACACAAGAAGAGTTTTTTTTGGGTTCTACCACATTTTCAATGGACGGATAGTTCAACTTTAAATATTATGTTTCCTCGTAGTTTTTCATGTTCCTAACTATATTATCGATCAACTGTAATAAAAATAAATTATATTATCAATTTTATCTTATAGAAAAATATAGGCTTAAGTGCATATTTGTCTTTTTGTTTATTTTAGATTTTAAGTTGGTTTTTTATATTTAAAGAATTTCAAGTGGTCATTTACATTAGTGACTACTATAACATCAATGAGGAAAAACTAACACATTTGCTTCACATTTTGAATGCGAAATTTAACTAAAATGACCAACCTATCATAATGTTTGTAGTGTAGGAGATTAACTTAAAAATTTTAAATGTATGAGACCAAATTAAAACGTAAAATAAACATAAAGGACCGACATGTAATTAAACTTAAAATATAATATTAATATTGACCAAGTGTGAGATTGTATCTTTTATGCTTGTTAAATTAATTTCATAAGACTTGAACAAAACAAAATTTATTTTCATAAGTTTCCAATTATTTACCGAAATTCTTGATTATTTCATTTTTATTTTCTAAAACATAAGAGTGTTTATTTTCATAAGTTTTCTATTATTTACCGAAATTCTTGATTATTTTTATTTTTATTTTCTAAAACATAAGAGTGTCAAAACATAAGAATAAACCTACAAGGAAATTAATGAAAGAGTAGAGACTATTATAATATAAACAAGGAAAAACTACTACTGGAGTATTAACTAACACATTCACTTTATTTTTTTAATCATTCACTCATACAATATTTCATTCAAAATATTTTCATCAGAGATGAAAGAACAATTCGCAATTTAACTTACGAACAACGTTTAATTCAAAATATTTTCTTGAGATGAAGAAATAGTCATAGCTTCAACCAGAAATTAGTCTTATAGGAGCCAGTATCCCTATTACAGAACGTAGCCAAAAGTCTCCCCAAAATATGAATTCAAGTATATTTAACATACAAAGTTCTAATTACTAGTATTGTAAAGCCATAAAATAATCACCGCCTATACAGATTATTGTATTTTTTTTACAATACACAATTGCCATGTCTTTTACTTGCACTCGACTAAATGAATTTTCCAAATTCAGATCCTCTTCAATATTGTCTCTCATATTCTCTTTTTTTTTGGTAAATTACAAATAAATAAAAAAACACTTAAAAGAGAAAACAAGTGAATATAAATGGAAAAAATTACTACAACAACCAAATCTAAATCTTTTGTGATGTTATATAATTGAACTCTTATTCAAGAAGTTGATGCAAAGAAATCATAATTCAAATTTAACCCAACTCCATTCTAAGACTGTAAAACTACGATTCCAATGCAAAAATTGTTCAATGTTATATAAAGTTATAAACCCTCACAGTCATACTAGATTTCATAACTCTCATTCTCAATGTTTATTCATGAAACCCTCCTCACACATGATAATTGATAACAAACCCACCTCCTAAACAACCAACTTACCAACATGCCAACAATTCATTCTTCCAAGGCTCAGTCTAGGGTGGGAGACCTTGATAGGTCTCCTACCGTGAGCAAGTTAATTTTTTTTTTGTTTTAACGGTTGGATATTGATGCTCCGTAGATCTTATCATATGTTGTCTGTATCTAATACTTTTTTTATTTTATTCTCATCTTTTCTATTCCATCTCCCCTCTCGACTCAGATCTGAAGCAGCAACCATGCTAAAGAAGCTGGCATAGTTTACAATGGCAAAGAAACCCACCTTTCTCTATTCTCTATTTCGATTTTTTCTTATTTATCATCATTGAGGATGAACAAGGTTCACACTAGGTGAATGGAGGACAACAACAAGCTGTACCAAAGAATGTGTTGGGAAGAAGAGATAGAATGACCCATTTTTTATTGTTGAAAGAAACAATTATTTGTTATGATTGTCATGGATTTAATCTTGGTTGCAGATGTATTAATTAATTTCATTTAAATGATTTATAAGGTTTTTTCTTTTTTACAATGATTTATAAAGTTTTAATTTCAAGTCATTGGGAATTAATTTTTTGAGAGATACATGAACAATTAGATTGAAGTAGAATGGTGAATAAAAGATTGAACATCATCAAACAGTATTGAATATTGATGTTAGGACTTATGACGATGGAGAATGAACAAAGAAGGATTTAAGGTCCAACAATGAAGTGCTCTGTGTTGTTTATGAAAAGTGAAAACTGCGAGAGACAAATGAAAATAATCCGGTGTATTTAGTTTATAGAGGAGACTATCAATCTAATGGTTGGAAATACTTGCTCACGGTGGAAGACCTATCAAACTCTCCCACCGTAGATAGAGCCTTCTTCCAATTTAGTCCCAAGAACAAAAGATCAAACCAACTTTGATACAAATTAATACGGATTAAACCAAACATTATGAAACAAATAAATAATTAAGGGATTAATATGAAACAAATAAATAAGTTAAAGGACCAATTATCCAATTTAACCTAAATAATATTAATTAAAACATTATGTTTTGTTTTTTGGAGAAAAAAAAATATTAGTATTTTTTGATCGCCGAAGACTCATATTGATCATGTACGGTACCCGGAGCCATTATTTTGACTCCTCTTGTCACTTATTTATCTGATGAGTAATTAATAATTGTAGCATACCTACGACGCAAAAATATTGCAATTGGCTTGAGATTGAGAAGCACAGCAAGAGAGAACATGTAAATGAAATTGATAGATAAGAAATAAACTGTCCACCAGTAATCATAAGGACATTTGTGGCTACTAATGAGCCCCTTATTTCAGAGGGTGACAATTCAGCAATATAGACAGGAGCAGTAACAGAAGCTATACGACACCGTGACCAACAAAAACACGGCCGAGTATGAGAATATAAGGGTCAGGTGCAGCAGACATGAGAATTGCTCCAAGAATAAAGATAGCATCTGCAATGATGGTTGCTTTCTTTCTTCCATAATAATCATTAATCCAACCACCAAATGCAGCACCAGCGACTGCCATGCTAACAATAGTTTCCTGGAGAAAATGACTGTGTTTGACGGAAGGAAAATCATCTTTAATATAGAGAAGAGCTCCTGATATACCTTCAGCTGACTCAGACACAACAAGATCAGAAATGTTATTTATACAACATTTCCATACAACTATACTTACAACCTATAAACACTGTTACTTCATACATCTTTTCTCATTTAATTTTTATTTTTTATAACCCTCCCACACATGTGACCTTTTTTCTTTTATTAAAAAATTAATAAACATATGAAATACAGGAAATGAAGAGCGCGGTTTGTTTCATCTTCTCCATTGCAAAATTCATTCCTTCTCTGTGACGTTCTCAGCGGCAAAACGCCTTCTTCTTCTCAGCTGCTTCGTTTTCCCTCTCTGAAAAACTCCTTCCTCTCTGCGACAAAACCCTAAACATGCACAATTGTCTCCTCTCTTCGACAAAATCAATTCTCCTACTACGTTGAACCCATTCGGCCGATTCAAGGTCTTTTCACTATTCGTTTTGATTATTTTCTTTTTATTATTCTTCAAAATATTTTGATTCTAATTTCCCTTTTGTGTGTAGTTATTTGAAACGCATGATTTAGGTTATAAATTGGGGGGTTAACTATTTATAAAGTATAAATCATAGTTTAAGGGGCTTATGTGATTTCTGTTTGTTTCAGCTCCAAATTTATGTTGTGCTTTTTGCGTTTCATGTATTACTTTTTTCCACAATATTTGTTCCTCATCTGGGTAGATTAGGAATAAAACACATAAACACTAAGACAATTCCAGGCTTTTTATTTTAGTATTCTCACTATCATCCACCTTTAAATGGATTATTACATCAATCAGCAAAAATAAAGATGAATTATTTGTTATTCTCCCTAAGAACCGAAACCAAGAAATAAACATAATTCACAATTTACTCTATTACTCTTTGTACAATTTTTTCTTGTGATTAATGCTTACGATAATTTAATATCATCCCTTAATATTAATACAATAATAAAACTAAATACAAAATAAATAAAATTAAATAAAACTTCAATCATATTGTAAATTAAAACAAGTCTTACAAGCATTTTTTTTTTCAACAGGTACAAAATCCAACCAAAACAAATTGCCACAATACAAATGGGTACATTAGTACAAGATAACACCAGTATAGTATTTTAAAGTCAAGATAACTCAACATAAAGAACTTAGCCTAGCCACATCACACACACATATATGCAGAACAATACACCTTTCACTTATATAGAAAACCTTAATTACTTGAATATCACACAAAGATATGCAGAAAAATACACCTTTCACTTCTATAGAAAACCTTACTTACTAGAAACAAAGGATGCCTAATGATCTTGCACCATTCCTTGCGAATCAGCGGCCCCACGCAACAAAAAATCCACCCTTGCCAGCATGATGATATTCAAAGCCAAATTCTTTCCCTCTCCTTTCACATTGAAGCAAATTTACCTTCTTTAGACGGCTGCCAAATAACTAAAAGTCATAAATCATTAAGAAATATTAACAATCTTTGTGGAAATAAACTGAATTATTCAAATAAAGTAGCATCCTCAGAGGCATGTGTATAAATTGGCCTAAACAAACTAATTTATTGTATAAAACACAACACCGTAAAATAAAATTCTACTTAATATGATTGTTGTCATCATATTAACCAAACTTGCCTAAACATGAAGGCAACAATTATTAGGCAAGCTCGACAAGTTTGGGTTATAGGAAGATAGATCTTCTACTTAATATGCCATGATTTCTTTATCGAAGATCTATCTTCCTATAAACCAAACTCGACAAGTTAGTCAGACACCAATTATTACAGGGCTCTTATGAAACCAATAGAAGTCTAACATCAAACCAAAATTAATTTGACATGAAGACCCCTATGACAGTAAATATGCCAAAGCAAATATAGCCACACCTAAACTGTATAGGTTATCCAACTATGGAGAAGGAAACCAACAAGCTTAAATTCTAATTCAATAAAAATCAGTGGCATGAATGAATGTTTACTTGTTTACCATGCTAGTATCATACTTAAATGAGCAAAATTTACACATTCAAAACACCACATATCATAGAAATATGTTCAAAATATCTACAACTAACAATGCATGTGGTGACTATACAAAGAAATACATAAGACATGAAACAACTTTTTGTAGTAAATACAATATTTAAGTAAAATACAAATGGGCTGCCAACTCAATCATAAAAGAAAGCATATTTAACAGAATATCAAATACATAGAGAAATCACTTTATATGGATCTCTCTTCCATAAACCCTACCTTGCTGGAGCTTTATTATAGCATCAAGTTTCCATAGAACCTACAAGGCAATAACAGATGCCCTGATATGAAAAGTTATTGTTTGTAAATCATTTAGTTCACTGTTGAAATTGAAAATAGTATTGCCAAATTTACATTACTATTATACACAAGTTCACTGTTGAAATTGGAAATGAAAATGGTTGATCCATCTTACAACAACGCTCACTAGGTGAAGTTGGCCATGAATAAAAAATTATCATAATGTTTTTAGCATAAATCATATATATAGCCAAAATATGGACCTATAAGCATTTCTCAATAGTCATTTTAGTAGTTTTTCATGATTTTTCTCTATAAGCTGCCACTTTTATAAAATGGACAAAAATATTCATTTTGATCGAACTTCTAATTATGTTTATGTGCAGCTTGTTTGTTCTTTAGAAAATGCTTTGTTAGGACTGCTATTATGAATAACACATGACTAGTATTGATTTGATGCCATTCTCTTAGTTTCCATTGATTCACCTGTGCATTTACTTCTATCAAAATTTCACTTCTTTCGAAGAATAAGGAGAAGAGCAAAATCAAAAGGAATAGAGAACTAACCTTGAGTAGCAGACTGATTTTGTCGAAGAGGGGGGACGGAAGCTCGCAGCTGCGATGGAGAAGGCGATTTGCAGAGAGTGAACCAGTGAAGAGATGCTCGCCTTGCAGACGGTGAACAGGTGAAGAGATGCCTGCCGGAGAGAGATCGAATTCCCGCTTTACAAATGAAACAAAGCATATAAGCAAAAAATGAACAAACTATTTTCAAGCAGAATTGGTGCACGGTTAATGCAGGTCCTTGCAAATTAGTATTCATACCGTGAAATCTCTGGTGTAGTGATCGACCAAGACTAGTAATTTACAAAAAAAATAGTGTCAGAAGAAAAACTCCAATCTAAATGAATAAGACAAAGACAAACTAACACACACACCAACAAATCAACTAACAATCACATAAATCCCAAGTTTAAATAGTAGCAGAAAATTCCATATTCTAAACATATCAAAAACCCTAATAATAATATAACAAAACAAATATATTACTCATAGACATAGTCCTAATAGCATAATCAATCAACCAATTTAATACAATCAAAGTCATCATAACAAAAATCCCAATCCTAAATCTAAAAACCCTAATAAAGGAAAATTGAAACTAAAAAAAGAATAGGTTAAATCTATTACCCGTTTCTGTTAGACGACTGTTGAAAGCTGAAGTAGAGGCATTCTGAGACTTGGAATGTGGGGCGGCGGTGGACGGAGAGAGTGGTAGTCGTGCGATGATTGTTTGGTGGTGGAGGGAGAAGAGGGGCGGTGATGAGTTATTACTGGTGGAGGGAGATGGTGGCTGGCCGGCTAGGATGATTGGTGGTGGAGGGAGATCGGCAACGACATTTTGGTGAGAGACTGAGAGTGGAAGATGAGATGAGTGAAGAAGACAGTGGAGGGAGAAAAGAAAGTGCTTTACGTAACAAAGGTGTTCTTCTTTGTCACGTGTGGTGTGGTTTTTTAAAAAATAAAAAATTAAATTAAAAGTAACAATGTAACATGCAAGATTGTATTTGTATGTACCAGCAAACACTTGCCTACACACAAACATTTGAGCATAAGATTTGGGCAAACACACACAAATCAAAATTATTAAAAGAAAAATAAAACTGTCACATCAATCCATATCACTTTAACTATTATTTTTTTTTTTTATTTGTTTTTTGTAAGTATACCTGACAACTCATATTTGAATTTCTGTCTATAAAAGTATTTCTCTTGTATGTATAGTTGTAAGAGGTGGCATGGCATTTAGTATGATACTATACAAGATTTTCCCACCATGGGAAAGTTATGACTCTGTTTGGTAACCAAAATAAGCTAGCTTATAGCTTATAAGCTAAAAGTTCTGTTTGGTAACGATTTTTTTCTTATGAGCTTATAGCTTAGTTTCCAGATGCTATTTCAATTAGCTTATGAGCTTATAGCTTATTGTGTTTTCTTTCACTTTTACCCTTATTATTTTAACTAAAACCCAATTTTACCCTTTATAATTTATTTTAATTTCAAATAAAATAATTATAGAATTTGAATACAAAACATCGTATTGTTATTTTACTCAATTGCTACATATTACTATAAATATATTTATAAGGAACCATGTATGACTTCACTTCAAAGTGGTCAAGATTGGATGAATGAGATATTGAATGGACATCCTGTTTGATGTATGAATGCCTTTAGAATGGACCCAACTTTATTTATATGATTGTATCGAATGTATTTTATTATTAAGTTTTATTTTAAGTATCTTAAATGGGGAGGGATCAAATTACACCGGTGTAACATTTGAGTAATGTTACACCGCTCAATAACGCTTTAACGAATTTAAATTTTACAAAATCCACCGTTGGATTGAAAGTTTATATCGTATAAATCATCTATGTTGAGTTTTACAAAAATCTAAAATCGTTTGATATGTTATTGAGACACATCAAGATTAACGGTTTATGCGTTTTTATTGAATACCGTCAATCTTTATGTGTCTCAAAAACATGTCAAACGATTTTAGATTTTTGTAAAACTCAACATAGACGATCTATACGGTATAAACTTTCAATCCAACGGTGGATTTTGTAAAATTTGAATTCGTTAAAGCGTTATTGAGCGGTGTAACATTACTCAAATGTTACACCGGTGTAATTTGATCCCTCCCCATCTTAAATATTAATTTGATATAAATTTTATTATATATTGAGAATTTCATTTTATTTTACATATGCAATTTCATATTGCTAAAGCGTGACGTCAATTTTTAAGTATCACAAGTTGGCTAATATACATGTACATGTACACTTTGATGTGAAATATATATTACAATAAAATCAAAATAAATTTAAAATGAAATATATTATATAAAAATTAATTTAATAATAATATATAAAATTTATATTACATAAATGAATTTAAATTAGAGAAATCTTAAATATAAATTTTATTATTAATTCCAAATGTCCTTTTATGTCATTTTAAATTTATCAGCTACTTGAACCGCTAATTTTACCAAACACTTCAATTAGCTTATCAGCTATAAGCTATCAGCTAGCTTATAAGCTAACCGCTATTTTTACCAAAGAGAGCCTATATCACAACCATAGATTTATTAATTAAAATATTCAATGGTCCTGATTATGGATTGGCAACCTAGCAGAAACTTTTTGTTAATACACATGAAACAAAAAAAAGAGACCCCACAATTTATATATTAGTGAGCTGCTTTATTTTTGTTATAAAAAAGTGAACTTTTATTTATTTGCTGAAAATATAATATGTGCTACCATTATAAAAGTTAGTTAATATATTTTTGGATAATATACGTATTTGTTTTAAAATCAAGTGATTGAAATTTAAAATCCATATTAATTAAGATATTATTTTTTTTAGGAATTTTAACAACATAACAAATATATTTATTGTTTGAAATAATATTTTGTGAATTTTGTTGCTATTTTATTTTTGACGTTATTTTTTTAAGTAAAAATGAATCATTCATCTTCATGTGTGTTCTTCATCTTCGACAATTTTTTCTTTCTAAAAGTTGAAATGTAGAAAATCACAATAACAAAAAAATGTTTAGATCTAGAAAACCACGACCACAACAGAACATAACAGAACCACAACCTTGTTTTAGTGTACATACATGCAATTTCAGTCAACAACAAAGAGTTTTCTAATGGCTTCAAATTCAATCAAGATCCATTGTTCCTAACAACAACAAGGCAGAGCTTTGTTTTCATCAATCACCCTACAAGTTTTGATGAGCTTTGTTTTATGGGTGTGTGTGTTGAAAAGAAGTGAAAGGAAAATAGTTTTTGGGTTAATCTAATATTCATCTAGTCACTAGAAAAATAAAAATAAAAACTTCTAAATCTGGAATTTTGGAAGAAACCCAAATGAAAACACTCTTGTCTAAGATGTATAGAGCCAACCAAAACTACATTAAATTTTGCCCACGAATCGTATCAACAAATGGCTAATTGTGATGCTCAACTCTTAATGAGGGAGGTTTGGATTTCAATGAAAATACGAAAATGATTGAGAAAATGGAGACGAGTGAAATTTTTTAGATTGAAATTGGAGGTGTGATAACCTTACTAGTAATTCTTTTTTTGTTACGGTAATAAAATAAGGCAAATGCTAACGAATGTTCCGGGGCACTGTTTAAGATTTTAAATAGTAAGATTTTTACTTAATTTTTACTAGTAATTCTTTTTTTGTTACAGTAATAAAATAAGGCAAATGCTAACGAATGTCCCCGGGGCATTCTTTAAGATTTTAAATAGTAAGATTTTTACGGGAATGTATAAAGTCAACGCATTGGAAATTGTATTGTTTAATTTTTGGAATAAAAAATTTCTATAAATGAAATGCTTAAAGAGTGCCCGGAGACACTCGTTAACAAGACCATAAAATAATATGTTTCTCCATTTTTCAATTTTTTAAAAATACATTCATAACTGACAGCTATCCTTAAGGGTGGCATTTAGCATGGGGAAGTATACTATTTTCCCACCATGGTCCAGTTGTTTTTTCACCGTTAGATTAAATAGGGAACACAGTCTTATCATGAACTGTCAACATTGAATTTTTTCCCCTTCCACCACCATTCTCTCCTCCGTGTTTCACTCACCCACCAGCCACCACCACTAGCTACATGACCATCTCACCTTCCCAACTCTCCTTCTCTACTACTCAAACTCCATTATTGATTGGTTTCTCTCGTCTTTGGCTTAACCAGGATTAGCATGTCCCTACTATGAGTTTTTCCCGATTTATAATGAAGAAAACAGAATGATAAATCCAATTAATAAGATCTTGAAATACACTCCACTATTTTTATCTCTCATCCTCTGCAATAGGTGAAGTGTGCCGTTTAATACCAAAACCTTGTTATTTGCAATAACTGATTCTTGCCCTTTGTAGAGACGGAGGACAAAATTGATTAATAGGAGGAGAGAAACAGAGGGTTGGTGGACGAGTTGACTCAAGCATGATGTTAGATTGTTAGTTGTCGGAGAACATGCTCTGAGCGAGTTGCCTCGGTGGGCTGGTGGACGAGTTGACTCCATGGGTTGTTTGAAGTTAATAAAATTGAAGAAAAATGGTGGACAAAATCTTGGCTATGATGCGAAAAAAGATCTAGTGTTGTTAGATTATAATAAAATTGCGAAAAATAATGGAGTTTGAGTAGCAGGGGAGAGTTGGGAAGGTGGGATGGTCATGTAGCTAGTGGTGGTGGCTGGTGGGTGAGTGAAACACGGAGGAGAGAATGGTGGTGGAAGGAGAAAAAAATTCAATGTTGACAGTTCATGATAAGACTGTGTTCCCTATTTAATCTAACGGTGAAAAAATAACTGGACCATGGTGGGAAAATAGTATACTTCCCCATACTAAATGCCACCATCCTTAAGAGTCAAACTTTCCCATGGTGGGAAACTCTTACATTTAGTTTGGTTCTATGGAAAAAAGTGGGAGGAAGGAAAATTACAGAAACCGATAGATGAATCTAGATTAAAGTTAGTCTAAATTCATCCATCGATTTTCGTAATTTTTCTTCTTTCCACTTTCTTTCCATAGAATCAAACGGACCCTTAAACCGAGGCTAAATGCCACCGTTGTAGAAAATGTTGTATAAATAACATTTCTGCAACAAGATATAGATAAATCCACCGCATCGCCACATCACTTCTTGCTTCTCTTATATAATAAATTAGGGTCCTACTTTAAGCATCAAAAAATAAATTTGTCTTCAAAATTATATTTTTTATTTATATTTTACTTTAAAAAAAAATAAAATTATATTTTACAAATCTAATAAATAAATAAATGCCAAAACAACATTCGTGCTCCTTAACAACATTCGTGCTTCTTTATTCATTGACAATAATATTCAATGATTTTTTTTTATAGAACTATCTTAAGTCGCAAACAAAATAAACTCAGTGGGATTGATAAAATTTGCATTATTTATTTAGAGTTAGTAAACGGGTGTTTAGCATATAACATAATTTTACCATCGTTCTTTTTTTCAAAAAATTAAAGTACCTATATAATAATTTTTTTATGTCATCTCCCGCTAATATGTTTAAGTTAATTTAACGGTTAATTTTATTAAATATTTTAAATTAAGTTAGTTAACTAATTCACTATATTTTATCAAATTAAGCATTGATCAATTATTTGATTGGGTTAACAAAAAGTTTAGTCCCAAAAATAAAATTACAATGTTTTGTTCTTTTAAAAAATGTTCATTTCATTTTTTTTTCCTCTAATGATATTTTATGATTTTTTTTTGAACAAGCCAAAATGATATATATATATAAAGAAAAACGATCTCCCTAGCACAAGATGTGCCAAGGTAGACTACCAACAGTTACAACGAGTCAAAACAGATATAAATAGATACAAACAAATAAACCAGACCAGGTCATACAAGGCCCATACAAAGGAAAGGACTAGATCACCAGCTATGGCGGTTAGAAGCTAAAGTAACGGATGTAGGCTTCAACCACTGATAAGAGAGTAGCTTGATCTTGTCCAACATCTGAGAAGTAGAACTGACTGAGCCCCGGAACACCCTGTGGTTTCGCTCCGTCCACACAACCCAAACACACACGAGCCAAATGAGCTGCAAGAAAGAACGCCGTGCTCGGGAGGCGCCTGCTGACCGGATGAACTGAACAAGATGATCTCGTAAGGAAAAGGAAGCCACCACCGGGACGCCGATCCACGAGCGAACTGATGCCCAGATAGAACCAAATGTACTACATGAGATGAAAAGATGGTATGCTGACTCCGCCTCCCCGCAGCCCGAGACACACAACTGATCCACTGTAGATAAAATGCCTCTAGTGACCAGGTTGGTTTTAGTGGGCAACTTGTCACGCAGAAGACGCCACGCAAAGACGGAGACCTTCAGCGGGACCTGGGAATGCCAAATGAGATTTGGCGTCGTCGTCCATGGAAGCTGAATCATGAGCAGATATTTTATGATATTGTCAAGGTTACGATGTTCAAAATTTATTAATTTTACTTTCATTTATTATGTCAAATCTATGAATACACAAGTCGTATTAGGGGTGGATTGAGGTGGACCACAATTCATCCCCACTAAAAAAAAAACTATTTTATAGGTAGGATATTAATTTAAGTATATTATTAATGATAAATATTAATAATATTAGTTTAAAGTTTATTATTGATGATTGTAAGTCACTTGATACACATCTTAGTTTATATTTTCTTATTGATGATATCAAGTCACTTAAGGTACGTATGATACTAATTTACGGTATGCAATTTAATTTTATAATAACCAACTTTGACTTTGTTTAGCAAAAAATAATGAATAAATGATTGAATTTTAGTGTTAGATAAAATTAGCAATTTAAATTAATACTATATAAATAATAAATACAAAATAACTTAAACAATATATTTAATTAATATTTATTTTTTTCAAGATAATAAGTGTAAAATTGAAAAGAAAAAAAAAACTTCTAAGCTAATAATTGAATTAGTTTATCAAAATAAACTATAAGCTGATATAGATTACTAAGCTATAAGCTAATAAATAACTGTTACGTACTAAATAGATTTTTTATTTCAATATGAATTTATAAGTTATAACGTAAGATCAAAATTTGGTATTGTCAAATAGAATCTTTGTGCTTTTTACGACTTATATTTTTGTATGAAATATAACTTTTGTTTTTTATTTTGTTAAAAAAAATTAAAGACATGTCAAAATTTTGTTCATTGGTGATAAAAAATAAAACACGATATTTTGGGAGACGAAAACATATTGTCTTTTTATTTTTAGGGGCTACAATTAAAATTATAATATTTTTAGTGACAAAAAATTTATTCAACTGTATTTTAAGTAATTTATTATTCCATGTACCATAAAAAAGTAATTTATTAACCCTTTATCCTAAAATAAATTAAAAATTAAAATATAAATTCCAAACTTAAGTTTACATTTTTTTTTTAATAAAGTTAATTTTAAATTTTTGTTTATAAAAATACAAAAGAGAGAGAGAGAGAGAGAGAGATTATTGTTTGATGGACTGACTATAAATACGGATATGTGTAAAAAACGTATTCATCACCAAAAGAAAACTTTCAATCACTCTGAAGTCAAAAATGTCTCATGCAGCCACAGAAATTCCTTCCCATAACTCACATTCTTCCCCGTCACCTTTATTTCCAATTCCATGTACCAGAAAGTTTGACAATGAAGTCCTCAGGCATTTTATTCAGATATCGTCTTCTTCAACAGATGCTGCATTCGCAGCTAGAAAAGAACTTGCACGCTGCGGATGGTCAAAAACCATGGTTTATGGAACAACTTATTACTCATCTCCCACAGACTCAGTTAAAAGAACCTTACTACAAGCATGTTCTGTTGAGATTGCTAAAGAATACCGTCAAGATCCAGTTAAAGAAGATAATAAAGAAGAACGGCTAATTATAGAAAGTGATTCGGTATTGGAAGCAAAGGTTGAAGAGCTTTGTGCTAAAGAAGAAGAAGAAAGCCTTAAAGAACAACATTCGATATTGGAAGAACCTGTGAAAGAGGAAGAGGACTTACCTCAGATATGCCGGCTCTGTAAAGGTTCATATTACACAAGAGGTATTAAATTTCTCATCTTATACTAATGACCAATATTGTTTAATTGAATCATATACAACTCCATGCAGAAAATGGAGTGAAATTTATATAGCCGGCATTAAAATGGAGTGTTTTAGTCAACTCCATTTTCTGCATATTGAAATCTTGATAACTCCATTTTCTGTCATTCTGATTTGCAGAAAATGGAGTGTTTTTTTCCACCATTCTGAGTAAACCAGAAAATTAAGTTAAGATCTTTTCTATCTTGGATAAGTTGGATAGTGTTTTGTATAATTATGGTGTGTTTTTTAATTATTGATGTTACTGTTGTAGGCATGCCAACAGGTTATTGTTCGATAAGATGTGAAGTCCTTTGTAACCATTTTGAACATCAGATGATGAAGCCAATTGAAGTCTCCTGCGGTCTCGATTTTCACATTATGAGAAGCCCCCAAATGTATCGCAGACAGATCAAAAAAAAGAGTTCATGGAAGCAACTAAGTTAATAGGTAACTCATTTGGTGATGAACTGACTAATGAGCTGATCTACCGCTATAACTTCTATGTTGCTTCGCTTAGGGAGAACGATATGACAACTGCAGCCTTACTTTTTAAGATACATCCAAATGGAGATTCGATTTTCACCGAAATTCCCCTCGCTGTAACTGACAGCAATAAACAGCGGAGAGGCTACATGCAGTTCTTAATGGGGCAGTTTGAAAAATTCTTAAGAAAATTAGGAGTAGGCAAAATGGTTCTCCCATCTATTAAAGATGCTCTTTGGTTCTGGGTCTATAAGGTTGGATTTGCCACAATGCCAAATTGGGAGCTAGATTCCTTTAAAAAAAAAATAAGGTTGTGCAGTTTAACGAGACTGTTATATGTTACAAACTAGTCGACGTTTAGGAATGCAGTCTGTTATTAAATAGTATCATTGTATGTTACTTATTAGTGAATATTTGTTACTAAACAATTTTATGCAATGAGGCAATTTTATGCCCCTAATTGACAACAATATAGTTCTATTAACATTAAATGTTACTTTGGTTTATTTCAATAAAATGCATAGCAAAAATTGTAAAGACAAAAAACAGGCAGTGAGTGATAGCAAGAAGTGTATGTTATGAGTGATAGCAAGAAGTGTACGAAAAAGACGCGATAATCAATGAGTGAATCACTATACTCAATGAACCAACATTTTAGATCCCAACAATCAGGCACCCAAAACTCTTAACATTACAACAAGTGTTGGGAAAAAAGTAGTAAATAAATAAAATAAAATAGAAAAATAATTAAAAAAATGGAGGGAGGTTATTTAATAATTAATGAGTGGTTAAAATAAAGGTGTATTAGCGATGCTCGAGCTGTACGTTTAAAGTAACTAGAAGAGGAGAGATAATGAGGAAGTTAAGCTAAAAATAGTAATACAGCAATGAATGAGTGCAGCAGTTAGTTAGTTAGGTACTTGCGCGCGAAAGGGAGAGTTATAACAAATAACAAGTAACAACGCCGTGAATGGAATGGAATCAACATATTTATTTATTTGCAATTTCTTATCCTTTTCATATATATGCAACATAAATGTATTTATGTGTGGCTCATTCACTAAGCTCACTAGAGAGTGATCCATGCTCCAAGTCTTTAATACTTTTCTTTTAAGCCTTGGATATTACCTGGATTGGATTTTGTTATGAATGAATAAATACATTTATATATGTATGTTATGAATATTTATGCTTGCAGACTTCAACCTTTTTGTGATATTGACACTGCATTTAACTCCACTGGCTCACTGGCTCTATATAAATTAAATGCCAAGAAATTGTTATATCTAATAACTTCCAAATCTCCTTTAAAGTTTGTTTTCTATCCAAAAAGTAAATGCATGACTGCAACAACATTTAAATGATCATGTAATAAGAAATATTAAACTCAGATTGTTACCAAAATACAATTTTTTTTAAAGTGACATATTAGATGTATCAATTAGAGAACAAGAGGAAGTTAAATTAATATTGGTGATTGTCTTTTTTTCCATTTTGGGTACTACAAAGTAGTTAATTTAGTTAGATAACGACAATAAACTAGAAAACAGTTGATGCTATTATTCTACACTACCTACAAAATACAAAATCTGCTTGCGTTGTGTCCGTGAGATAACATATTTTCCCTTGATCAGTTATAGATAACATACAAAATCTGCTTGTGTTGCTTGGTTCCAAAGGAAGAAGGAAAAATAAAACAAATTCCCTTGATCAGTTGTAGATGAAGTGACATCCATCAAAGCCCGTTGAAAAGCAAAAAACAGCATTAGTGATAAACCAAAACTTGGATCAGTTATGAGTTTCTTTGGCATAAAACTAACCAAAAAAGTTTACTTAATTAAAATGTATAATCAAAATCTATAATTTTTATGATCATGGGACTCACTAGGATCAACTGAAACCAATACGGCAGTCCCTCCAAACTCACAAGTGCCACCAGAAGCTTTAGTCCTTTGCCAGTAACTATTGAAGGCATATGAAGCATGTGCAAATACACTGTCGGGCTGAAAGCAAGGCCCATTGGGCTGAATCGAAGTGCAATCCGCTCCTGACCAACAAGCATAATTCATAGCTTCTTCAATGATTGGATCCGGAACTGAAGCCTTAGCCACACACCACAAGGTTGCTTGTGGGGCAGTGTTGGGAGGCGGTGGGACACTTGGTGGTGGATAGACCACAGGGGGCTGAAACACAGTTGGGCTTGGGACAGTGCCTCCACTAGGAGATGGAAAAGTACTTGGTGGGCTGGGGATGGTTCCACTGCCACCAGTAGGGGAAGGTATGAATGGTGGGGCGGGCTCAAAATAAGGAGGGCTCGTCGATGACTCAGGTGGGCCTGGATAAATGATGGGCGGATTAAATATAGGCTCTGGTGAGCCTGGTATGTTATTGGGCGGACTTGGAACAATTTCAGGTGTTGGAAAACTTTCTGGTGGGCTTGGTGTTGTGGTTTGGAGGTGGGCTTGGAACAGTTTCAGGTGTTGGTGTTGGAAAACTTTCTGGTGGGCTTGGTGTTATCGTTGTTGGGGTTGGAGGTGGGCTTTGGGTTGGAAGATCGGGTGAAGTGTAATAGTAAGGAGGTGATGGTAGGGTAGGTTGAGAGCTTGTGGGTGTTGGTGGAACATTGATAGAAGGAGAACTGCTACTTGGTGGTGGATATACACAATATGGAGGACTGTTTTCTGGAGCTAGTGATTCATAAGGAGGCAAAGACAATGGAGAGCTAATACTGTAGGGTTGTGCATTTGATGAATATATAGATGGGTAAAAATCAAAATGTTTCATTATTTTCAACTTCTTTGGATTCTTGTTGATTACATTCTTTCTGTGTTTAGGGGCTTTCAATAGTCTTATTGATCTATCTGCATCTACAAAGCGGAAAGTAAAGAGACTTTTCAACTGTGAATGAAATTACTGTCATATCAGATTTGTTCGACTTCAATAACAAACATAATAATGCAATGCAATTGTAACTATACTCTGGTGGCTTTTTGCTTGGTTATTATTTATCACACACAAGTTATAGAGGTGCATCTAAATATGACATGCAAACATTCCATATATGACCCATCTATGCAAGATAATGGATTCGTGGTTAGTTATTTTAGTAGAATTTTGAATTTAGGATGACATATTTTGGAAAAATTGATAAGTAAAAAGACACATGGATGAACCAATTTACCCTTGGATAAAGATGGCTTTGCTTACCACAATGAGTGAGAGAAATAGTAGCTAAAAACAGGTAGAAAATTAGTATTCCAACATTAACTCTTCCTCTGCTTGTTGCCATGATCCACTTGCTGCTACTGCAATGCCACCAGATACAAGAGGCTTCAGATTATGTCTTTGCTTCAGTATTGCACTCCAATTCCAGTGCACTGAAAGACCTAGAGATAGAACGATGGGAGATTTTATACACAAGCTATTTGGCAACCTCTAGAATTGCCAAGAGTAAACGAAGAAGAGTAGACAAGTGGTTCTGTTTGGGATAAAGATTGATACTTTGGGGAAGAGTAGACAAGGGGTTCTGTTTGGGATAAAGATTGATTCTTTGGGTGACAACTTTGATGCATTGCTATCTTTGGTTTGGTTGGAGATGTATTGTATTCATGAAGGAAAGGTAAAAGTGCAGAAAAAGTCTCTCATAAATGTGTATTTTATGGGTATTAGTGCACCGTCTAAACAAATAGTATCATTATGTGTGTTTCCATGAGCTCATTTCATGGTGGTATATATGCTTACTTCGCCCTTTGGAAAAGTTGAAAGTCTGGTTTTTTAAGTCCCTTTTTATTTGCTTGCTTTCTACTCAAAGCTTGCTTACTCTCTTTTTCTCTCCTCATGGAAAGACTAGAACTTCCCTTCCTGTGGCGTGAGGAAGAGGGATTTGTCACATTAGATACAAACCAACCGTCAATTAGATATTAAAACGAAAAATGACACGGTATTATGAATCTCAATTAGAATTTATGCATAGAAGTTCTCTCATGGTTGAGAAGAAAATTAAGAGAACAAAGAATTAAATAAAATGAATAATTGTAACATAACTTTATATAAAGTGCATCCAATTTTGTGTCTAACTGGAGATGTTTCTTCCAGTATCGTTTTCCAACTCATCTATACTAGTACAATACAAATACACACTATTTTTTGTTTTGTTTAATTCCTAGTTTTTGTGTTTTCAACTTTTTCAAATCCTTCTCTCCTATTTCTGCTATTTGGAACCCTCGCCTACCTAAGCAGGCAACTCATGAGGAACAAGATAGCATGCATACGCCTGGTCGATATGCCCATGCTGGGGGTAAGCGAGCATACTTTTCCATTCCTGGTTGCTCATCAAAAGGATGTTCCACTAATTTGAGTAGCCTACGAATTTCTCCAAAATCACCGATTTCTGCAGCATCAATTGCAGTCTGACAGAGATAGTTCCTGAGAATATATTTAGGATTTACCATATCCATCAAGATCTTCCTCTGATCATCAGAAGTGTCACTGGTAGAGAGCTGCATAAACCAAAAGCAAATGGGCATAAACCAAAAGCAAATGGGAGATGTCAAAAGCACAAGCCATTTTGGTTAATTGATTTAATCACACATAAACTATCACTGCAACTCATGTAACAAGAAGGTTTACATCTTATCAAATCAACAATTTGTGACAAGGAAAAAACAAAAGTAAATGACACTGATCATATCCATGACACTACTTGGAAAGCCCAATAATATTCAAAGCCTTCAGCTAATTTAATAATGAGTACTTGCTCATCTGTAATCTGAACAGAAATGTTGCAATGATAGTATGTGTTTTAGAAACTGCTGGTTAAATAAAGATAAATAAACCAAAAAACTTTACAAGCATTGATCCAAGATCGTGCATCTTGAAAATTCTAAAAGGGAGACAAATTAAGGTGGAACCTTGTCAAAAGTCAAATCATATCATCCAGGCGGTACATATTATAACTTTTGTGCCGAAGAATAAATGTGGATGACAAGCAAATGGATATTAACACCTAACAACAGTACAGTTCTGCAGGTTCTTTATAAATATATATAAGCCAAACCAAAATATTGACATAAGTTTCAAGAATGGTAACAGATTTGCTGAGAAAAATTGTGCAATCAAACCCCACAGATACACAGAAATGAGATAATTCACTATCAATATTGCATAATAAGCTTAGACATGTTATTTATCTTTTTGGTCTTTAATTTCAAGCATTATTTTCTACAAGTACATTAGATAACCAAAGAAAAACACATAAAACAATTATACCTCGTGTATATAGGTTTTCAACCAACTTGTCCACGCTTCTTTACGCTCTTTACCAATATCTAACAGCACTGACTTTAGTGGCACTAACAATTCATCATCTGGAATGCTTGTGTCCGCTTTAATATTTGAGAGTGTACGAAAGAAGTTTGTATAATCAACTTTGTCAACAGCCATATTAGTAAGAAGTTTGCCAATCAGCTGTTTATTATACTTAGGGAGTCCAAGCTTTTTGGTCATTATATCTTGATAATCATCCATAAATCTGGTTCCATATCTGAAACAGACCAACCAAAAGGTGAAATTTCCTCCTATAAGGGGGGGAAGGCTATTAGAAATGTTAATGTTACCTTTCCAAAGCATAGTCAGCCTCTTTGTCATTTATTAAATGAGCAGCTGACAGTGTTGAGGTAAACTGTGCAAGATTCCATAAACCAATGTCAGGTTGGTTTGCAAAACAGTACCTTCTACCTGGAAGGTCTGTGGTATTTGGAGTAAATTTAGGATCAAAAGCATCCTAAAACCCAAATGGACCATAATCAATAGTAAGACCCAAAATGCTCATGTTATCTGTGTTCATCACACCATGAGTGAAACCAACCCCTTGCCATCTAGCAATCGTGGAAGCAGTGCGCTCAGCAATCTCCACTGCCCATGCTGATATAGATTACCATTAAGAACAAAAGATTTATAGTCAGCATTGTAGTTATACTATAAAAAAAATTCGGAAAAGCAACTGAATAAGCCCATACAAATGAAGATGACAAAATCATGTCACTAGGTAAAAACAATGGTTCAATTGTAAGTTATGATCCAGAGGTTAAGTGTATTCTGGTAAGTTGGTAACTGTGTGTAACTACATAAGACAGTTTGTTAATTTTGGAGTGATAGTGGAAATATTGACAAATAAATCATCCTTACAGTCACTTTACAAAATCATACACAAGATTTTAACTTCATACAGCCTCTCATTCACTACTTTCAAAAAGTGCTGGAAAATAATTTATAGAAAAAATTAACTGGGCCATATAGGCCTACTAGTACTAGGCAAGGCCCAACGTCTTGCCACCCAGGGGCGAAGCTAAGTTCTTCTTTGGGGTAGACTTTGCTCAGTCTCCCTGTTTAGGGTGCCGTATCCTTTATATACCCCATGCTGCAACTGACCAATCATGGAGCTTTTTAGCATGGCCAAGAGTCCAAGACCACTGCTGAGTGGCCTTCCAAGTCTGAGGTGGGAAAAGTAACTGAATGACGTGGTTCATAACATAGATAACAGAATCATCTTGTTGGCAATAAAATAAATATGTTGTCTGAGTTTTAAAGGATCCAATTAACCTTCTTTATGACACATGAATAGCAACGATCTAGAAGATATAACATGACAAAAACTAACAAGTGATTTTTCACTAGAAAGAAAAATGAAGTTTCTTAGTAAACCAAAAACAGTGTTTTAAAAAAAAAAAAAAAAAGTGTTTTAAAACACTGAAATAGATGGTGCAAATTATCTTAGCATTGTCTACGCAAGGGATTTAGTCTTGTGAATTTTTTCTTAATTTGTAAGGTATTTGGGCTCTTATGTTTGTAACAGCTGATTTTTTTAGTTTGGGCATTAAGTTTGGGATTACTTGGTCCCCAAGCCTCAGCTACTCATTTGAATTTGAATTCATGTAACCAATTTACACGGAAAAGAATGAATGACGAAATTAGGGCATTAGGCTAATTGATATTGATGCTGAAGGACCAAATAAGTGAATAACCACTCAAAAGTGCTTATTCAGTTCTCAAACTTCAAACTGAGCAACAATGTTTAGTGGCTAACTAATCCTTCAACATAAATTTTGAGGTAAAAAAGTAACCCCTCCTAAAAGAATTATTTTACCTGCATACTTGCTTGATGTAAGATCCACAACAGAATGCTTTTGTTTGACATAGATGCTTTTGTTTGGTGGTACCACGAAGCAAGTACATAAAGAAGGAAGCACCTAAATCAATATTAGCAGGTGAAGTGAGAATATGGAATATTACGGGGTTGTGAGTTTGGTATTAGCCGTTTTGGTGTGGATTTGGTTGGCAATAGTGATGGAACATAAAAGATCGAAACTTAGTCATCAACTTCCACCTGGACCAAGATGTTGGCCAGTGGTTGGCAACATTTTCCAGATAGGTTTGTCACCTCCACACGAGTCCTTTACAATACTTGCTCATAAGCATGGTCCTATCATGACCCTTTGGCTAGGTTCTATGTGCACCGTCGTTGTCTCCTCGAGTGATGTAGCCTGTGACATGTTCAAAAACAACGATGTTGCTCTTGCTGGAAGGAAGATTTATGAAGCCATGAAAGGGAATCATGAGCATGGTAGTGAAGGTTCGCTCATAACTTCTCAATACAACGCACACTGGCGCATGCTGAAGCGCTTGAGCACCACCGAGTTCTTTGTCACAAGTCGCTTAGATGCTATGCGAGATGTGCGTGCAAAATGCATAGACCGTATGGTTCACTTGATAGATGAAGCTGCTTGTGAGTCTGGGAATGGTGTTGTTGATGTTGGCAGGTTCTTTTTCTTGATGGCTTTTAATCTCATTGGGAACCTTATATTCTCAAAGGACTTGTTAGACCCTGAAATGGAGAGAGGGGCTAGATTCTATCATCATACGGTTAAGGTTATGGAATATGCTGGGAAACCCAACGTTGCAGATTTCTTTCCTATATTGAAGAGGTTTGACCCTCAAAGTATAAGGAGAAACACACAGTTCCACGTTGAAAGAGCCTTTGAGATAGCAGGTTGGTTCATCAAACAAAGGATGGAAAATGATATGGTTGGCGGTGGAAATGGAAACAACAAAGACTTTTTGGATGTACTCTTGCAATTTCGCGGCGATAGTGTTGGTGGTCCCTATAGTTTTACTTCGAGAACTATTAACGTTGTTGTCTTTGTAAGTCCCTTCACTTCAATTTTGCTTCAAATTTGGCATACAAAAATTATTTACTTTACTTATTATATTATATATATTATTAATCTGTTTGTTTTATAAGAGTAAGATTAAAATATTGTAAAAATTTATAAAAAAAAAAAAAGTATTGTAAAAACGGAAAATTTCACAGAGAAGAAACATGGCAGATTGTAACATTGATAAGAATATACGGTTGTAGGAAATGTTCATTGCGGGGACAGACACGACAACAAGCACACTAGAATGGGCGATGGCGGAGCTTCTACACAACCCAAGAACGCTAAAGAAAGTGCAAATGGAACTAAGGAACAAAATAGGTGCGGATAGGAAATTTGAAGAAAATGACATAGAAAATCTTCCCTACCTCAAAGCAGTTATCAAGGAGACGTTGAGACTTCACCCGCCTCTTCCTTTTTTGTTCCTCACATGGCCTTGGACTCTTGCAAGATTGGAGAATACTACATTCCCAAAGAAACACAAATTTTAGTGAATGTTTGGGCAATTGGGAGGGACCCAAAAGTGTGGGATGCTCCTTTATTGTTCTGGCCAGAAAGGTTTATGGAGCCAAACATGGTAGATTACAAGGGACACCATTTTGAGTTTATACCTTTTGGTTCAGGCCGAAGAATGTGCCCAGCAATGCCTCTTGCCTCACGTGTGCTTCCACTGGCACTAGGCTCCCTCCTCAGCTACTTTGATTGGATTTTGCCCGATGGCCTGAAGCCAGAGGATATGGACATGACAGAGGGAATGGGACATTGAGAAAAGCTGTCCCTTTGAAAGCCATACCTGTGCCTTACAAAGGAACTCCAGTTGATGTTGCAGGGAAACAATAATGGCATCTAACTGTTAGCTACAAATTAAACAAAAATGTATAAATATGTTGCTGTCTAAGATTGTTATCGTCATGAACAGTTGCGTTGATGCTTTTCTACATGTTAGTTTGCTATGCTAGTTGTAAATTAGAGTTAATTACTTTCTGCCTGATTTGCATTTTGTTTATTAAGAATCATGGTTTGATTAATGTATGGACATACTAAGTGTAAAATACTGCTACATATGAAGATGTATCTATTACATGTTCCTTTCATGCACACTGGATTGGCTCTTTGCACAAGCCCAGAAGCCTCAACAAACAAAACACTGGCTGTACTTTACCGTTTCTTTTGATTAGTCCGCCTTCTCTATCAATTTTTTGTATCCTAATCTGGCAAAATTCAACCAGAATAGGCAAAATACACACACAAAACTAAACTAAATCCACACAGATCAAGGGAGATTCAATAATATCTAAAAATATTAAGTAGTTTTCCTTTTAAATTCTCATTTTTCACAGAAGTTTCACCTGCATAAACATTGCCACAAAAGTACTAATAAAAAAATCCTTCAGATAAATGTAAGTGCAGTTTGAATTTTGCCTACACCCCCACCCCCCAAAACTTGCACAAAACATTTACTTTGTTGAGATCTAATGAGTTTTCAAATCAGGTATTTAACCAACAAAAGAAGACCCCATATTCACAAGGCAATCATCACTCGCTTAACCTGTTTACACATTTAACCAATTTAGCAGACTGCTTAAAAGAAATGGCACAAGAAGTAACATTCAAAAAACCCAAAATAGGGAATGTAAGTTGCATTATAAGCACTTGCATAACAAAACCAGCCTTTCAAAGGCATTGTACTTCTACAGATCTACAATTATCTACATCCTCTATACATTAGAAAAACTCAGTTGTATATGCTGAGCTAAACTTAATAAGGGACATTCTAAGTTGATTCAATACCTAACATGCAACTTCTTAAGGAAGTTTACGCTTACACCTTCGGATTGCAGCAGCTCTGGAAGCATTTTCACCTTTGCCTTCAGGCAATTCTTCCACAATATTTTCCTCTTGCAGAACCCGTCCTCGGTTCCGAGATATCTTTCTGATCGGAGTTACAGGCAGAGCTGATTGGGAATCGTCACCACTCATGTCTGCCTGTGAGTCAACCACATTGCTGTATTGAATCCTTTGTGGCATTAACTCTTCGCCTTCAGCCACAATATCCTTCATTATCTGAATTTGGAAACAGTTTCAACAGAGTTACCAAAAGAATCATAATTTAATGTACAGGATCTCTAATGAACACAAGAGTTATGTATTATTTGTCAGCATAACTTACATAACAACCAAAATGTATAGAGAAAAAACAGTGTATAAATGTCCATTAATATTCATGATTCAAAGCTCCACTTAACAAGAAGAGTGTGTGTTTATACCTTCCAGTCATTGAAATCATATCTGAAGACAAAATGAGTGTAAGAAACTTCTTTTGACATTACAGCGTTGGCAGCCGGAGCATTTTTTGGTGCTGAAAGAAGATAGTATAGCATATATTTAATTGAAATACAGATGGTGCAAAAAAAAATATCAGAAGCAAGTAGTTAGCTAATTGTGAAAGAGGCAAGTCTTACAAACATAATGCAAACGGTTTTTATCCATAATGATCTCAGCACGGCCATCTTTCACTAAAAATGAGAGAGTAAACAAGTTTTCCACTGTCTGAGCAAATGAAATTCTGTTCAAAATGAGGTGTTCAAGCAGAACCCTTTTCTTTTCCCTTAATATGTTAAACATGGTTGACATGTTTTTGTCAGTATCCGTTTTTTCCCCTCCAACAGCATCATCCAGCTGTTCCAAACAAACAATAAGCAGGAATAAAAACCATAGTACCAATACATTGATTCCAAATCTGATTTGCAATTGGAACAACCAAAGCAACAAAAAAGCTAACTACTTAGTCAAACATTTCAAAAGCAAACTGTACAAGATTATGTAGAAAGTAGGAACCTTCACTTTATTTACATGCACGCAATGGAAAGAAAAAAAAAACAAATAGCAAAAGTGAAACAATGAAATAACAGCATATAATAAAAGCCCTCAAAATGTAAAGCATTAATATTATAGTATGAGTTAAATGTCAGCAAACATAGAAGATGGATGTGAGATTATGACCTGTTCAGGCCTAGCAGCTCGCTTTCTAGAGACGATTGCTTTGCGTTGTTTCAACTGATTTTCCATGGGACCAAGCCTTCAAACAAAGAAAAAACAGTAAGATGCCTAAAAAGGAATAAAAATAGATGTGAGGAAAATGGAAAGTAAGAAAGAAACTAACATGGTAGAAGAGCCATGAACCGTGAGGAAAATGGGGGAAACAGCAATGCCAAGTTTTTGCCAGTCAATTGAAGTGTTAGGTGGGTGAGCATAGTGTTTGAGAAGAGAGGAAACAAACTGAGAAGGAGTAACGCCTTCGTTGGCAAGAGATTAAACGGATCCAAGCAAAGTGCGTGTTAGATCAAGAAGTGCTTCAGCGTCAGCAACCTGCTCTCGAGGTCTCTTCACTTGATCATGTAATTTGATCAGAATCTGTGTTCATCAAATCATCCTTTTTCTCTGTTCCCCCGAATGAATAACTAGGGTTAGTTTGTATTTGTTGTTGAGAAATGATGATAATAATAAGAATAAATAAAGAGAAAGAAATGGAAAAATACCGTTGATGAGAGACTTGAGTTTGAGAAACTCAGAACGGATGATTCTGCGGCTGGAAGAATCTTGGTGGTCCTCCGGTGCGTTATCATTGGCTTTGAGGCGTTCTCTCTTCACGCGTCGAATTCCCAAATTATTTTATGGAGGTTACTTTTCCCGCCGCTCAAATCTAATTAACCTCCCTTTTTCTCCTTCTTTCTTTTTTTTTTACTTTCACTGCAAAAAATTTACTTTTGCCATCATATCGATTTCTTGTGGGCTCTTTCGTTTTACCTTTTCGTTATTCAAGCGTTATAAAAATGATAATTTTCAAAAAATGACATCTACTAGAGTAGCTAACGGAAAATATTTGGTTAGGCACAACTACAAATTTGATGTGTTAGGCACACACTCATAAGTAAAAAAAAAAAATTAAAGGAAAAATGTGTGCCTAAACTATTGTGTCTAGGTAAGAATGTCTCGTAACTAACATTATAAAAAACAATTTTGGTGTGATGTTTTTTTGATTATGCGCTGCCTAAGTATTGGACAAGAGTATTTTGAAAAATTGTAGGACATGCGAGAAAATGGATAGCTTGGTCAAAATGTCTTTTATTTGGCCCATGAACTACAGAGCTCTCGTCCAAACAAAAACCCATCGCTAAACCAATGTCTTTTAACCTGAATTTGCTTAAGTGCTTTTGGTGTTTTACTTAAGAGTCCTTCTTTTCGTGCCTTTTGGTTGTTGTTGCGTGTCCGTGTAAATTTTAAAAATATATTTCTCGCTGCTTAAGTAGCAAACTCGGAGGACACAAAATTTGAAGGAAAAAAAAAACAGTTTGCATCCGGATGCGAACTGAATTTGCTACTTAAATAACGAACATTATAAAATAGGAACGAAAGAGAGGTGAGTGATACAAAAATATTAAATTTTATAAGATTCACATTCTATGATGCAAACTATATTTTTCATTTTTTGCTATTTACATACTCGCATCCTATGTTGCGAGGGGGTAGAATTGGAAGGCTCGGTGCATGAAAAATTCAAGGGGCACGAAAAGAATAATTCTTTACATAAAAGATGGTTTTTATTTGCCCTGTTCACATTGCAAAACATATCTCTTGATAAAATTTAAACTGTTGAGATATATAATGAGCATTGGGTATCCGCAACTCACTTGTACTCAATTAAAACTGGACAATTAACATTGGGCTTGTTCTTATTGGTGGATAGATAAATACCCTCAAATTATTAAAGGTAAATTAGATAAACCTAATTTATTTTGGTAAATATTTTGATACAGATTTTATTTAATGTGTACCAGTACACTTGCTGATGTGAACAATTGTGATAAGTTCACAAATATTGCTTATTTACTTTTTATATTAAATACTATTTGTTAACATATTACAATTATACACATCAGCAGTATACCGATACATGCCTATATGTATCGGAGTGTTCACAATTTATTTTTATCACTCTCTTTGACCTCAATTTTGATATCAAAGCATAATTTCTCATACAATAATATACATTTTGTACTAGCTGTACAACTAAAGAAATATCCCAACACTAATCTTTGAGATTCCTAGTTTATATGATTTCTAAGCTGGATCAAATACATTTTGCACATAAAGAGTAACATTTTTTTCCCTAACAACAAAGCATGATGGTGAAAATTAAAAGGATAGACTAAATAAACTGCCATTATATTTCTTCAGCTGATATTTACGCCAAAGAGCTTGAATCCTCTATCTGCATTATTATTATGTGTGGAATGAAATACATTTAAATATATTCTACCTTGAGTCTCTTCACCATCCACTTCATTGGAAATTAACCTTTTTTCAAAAACCTGTTTGGCATCTTCTCCCTTATTATTATGATCTTCAGATGAGTGTTTTTTTCCATGACCAGCATTATTATATATTACATCAATCAATGTAAATGGTTGTCCATGATCACCCCCTTTTGTGAAATTTATAGGTTCACACATATAAAACACAATGGTGTCTTTGGCCTTTAATTTCTTATCCTTCACAAATCGATTCCATCCTCTAGTGAAGACGTAGCTTTGACTGCTCTTCCAATAACAGTATTGAAACCTCCACAATCGCATGAGTTTGTCGTAAAACACAACCTCCACATCGCTGCTACAATAGTTATCGTCGTTTGCAGTTATATTATTATTATTGTTATCACTGCAAACCAAAGGAAAATAGGTAACTGCATGTTTTTTGGGGATGACAAGCCTGTTTAGTTTACCAACATCACTAGGTGTTAATTCTTTCTGAAAAAGTTGTGTGCAACAAAATTGTTGTCCACCACCCTTCTTCACCCCAACAATGCCACTTTGTGTTTGGTTCCTGAGAAAAGTGGCAAATTTAGATTGGTAGGTTCCATTCTTAATCATGCTCAAAATAGTTTCCATGCTATAATGACTTTGAAACAAAGGTTCTTGAACTGTTTGGTCATTCCATGGAAAGTTTCTATGGCTTTCTCTGCTTCTAAGCTTCACGGTGGCGCTGTCATAAGCCATGGCAGCATCTCTTTCGGATTTGAATGTCCCTAACCATATTCTTTGGTGATTTGCTTAAATTTGTGCACCCCAATGTCCGTTTTGTTGAGGAACAATACCTTTGAACTGTTGAGACCCTCCTGCATCATCATCCTCTGCTTCATACCTCGCACGTTTTGCCAAATTATTTATTTCAGTTGAACATGATGTTTCATAGCTCCCACTCATTTCAGAGTTTTGAATCATCATGCTAGAAGCACCTATTGTTTTATTTTAAAATTTTGTGTTGCAATTGAAAATTCAGAAAACAACAGAGATAATGATCAATTGCATGTACACAAAAAGAAAATAATGTGATTGAGAAGGACTGGGTTGGTATTGGATCATAACATCACAAATATTATATGCATTGTTCTTAATTAATCATTTGCATGATTGATTTATGGATGAAGCGTGACAATTAAGGTATTCTATTGTTGTGTAAAATGGAAATTAATCATCATCGTATGTGTGAACTATATTCGGTTATAGTAACAACTCTAGCTATCAGTTAGTTGAGAAATTAAACCAAACTGCAATGCAAGGTAACAACAAAGTTTAAGTCACGACCAAATCTTAAGTTTCTTGGGCTTAATTTAGGAAAACTAAATCTATTTGGCTCGTAAACTTGTTTTTCATGTTATGATTATGAATCATTTGTTTTATTGTGTTGTCATTTGTCCCCTCACAAAATTACCTGCAGGCATGCATGGTTTAAATCATAATCCTTAATCCTTAACAATAATTCAATACCTGAATTGCAAATGTTGCGCTAACCACCTAAATCCTGTATTTGCACAAATTGACCTCATAGTATATATGTATATGATACCTTAATTAGTTATTGTAATCATCTTGAGGATAATTATGTAAATTCCATGATTATTTAAATAATCCATTTTTTCCAATATACTTTATATCAAAAACAAATTGCCAATATAAATTTTGTTTTTTATTTAATAATTTCATTACTATTTTAGAAAAATATTATTATGTCATATATATGCCTATTATTTTATGGCTAAAGATTATAATGAAACTTAAATATTGACACACATAGATTTGAATATTCTAAAGTTAGTAGTTGGTAAAACTGAAATTCAAATGTTGACTTTGTAAGCATCTATCCATATTTTGTTATACATATGTGTATGATATCAACCATCCACTTTTAATCAACACTTATAACTTGAACAAAATCAGAGTGTCACCGTTATGTACTAATAATAATTAAATAAACACTCAGCTCCAATCTTGTTCTATTTATACTTTTACTATTATTAGCATCATCCAACTCCAACTCCTCTTGGTCACCTTGAACATTGATGCTCTTGTACCACTTAGCACAAAACAAGTAAATCACAAAATCAAAAGCAACTAGTCCTGCAAGAAGGAAGAAAAACCTATCCATATGCCCTTTATTGAGATTCTCTGGAATCCAACCTTTGCCATGCCCTCTTGCAGTGATTTCCATGATCAAGTTCACAAGTATGCTACTCACATAGTTTCCAAGAGACATTGAAGCCATACAAAGTGAACTCCCAAAACTCTTTATACCATATGGAGCTTGGCCATTAAAGAACTCCAATTGACCTACATACATAAAAACCTCTGAAGCACCCATCAGAACATATTGTGGAATTTGATAGAATATGCTCATTGAACTTGTTTTTTGGCTAGGAATAATATTTCTCAGTCTTATAATCTCAGTGATACCTGATGCAACCATTGACAACATTCCAAATATTAAGCCAATTCCCATTCTTTGAAGTTCAGTAATTCCACTTGGATTACCACTTAATCTTCCAGCTAATGGCACAAGGATTCGGCGATAAATTACGGTGCATATAAGGACACTACATATGTCAAATATAGACATGCTGGCTGCTGGCAAACGAAATTCTCCTATTCTAGAGTTCATCACATCCCCTTGCTCAACAGATAGTGAAGCCATTTGGGTAAATACAACAGAGTAAATAATTGTGCACAGCCAAATCGGTAGCATTCTTAATACACATTTCGTTTCCTCAACCTGAGTCATTGTACAAAGCCTCCATGGATTGTTTCGACTCTGCTCATTGTCATTCTCTGTAACTGTTGCTGCCTTGTCCATCAATCTGCACATCCATCAACAATCACATACATGATAAGTTTCAAATTTCCAATAATATGTGACTATATAAGCATCATGGCAAAATCAAATATTTATAATAATAATAATAATCTGAAAATTATGATTCACTGATGGTTTCAATGCTAGCTAGCTTACTTACCGTAGATCATCGTTGTGCAGAATCTTTCTACAACCTTTGATGGCCGATTTAGAACCAACAACCTCAAAAAGCTTGTCGGCCTTGGCCGGATCAACATCCCATTTCCTAAAAGCAGCTGTAAATACCTAAGAAACCCTTACCACAGGGTTTCCTGATGGCTTCAAATATCTATACTGTGGAGATCCTGATAAAAAGGTCAAAAAGGCTATGATAGCAAAGATCAATGATACCAAAAAACTCATTGTCCACTTTCCCGTGTCCTCATAATACACTAATACAGTATTGGAGAACAAAGATCCAACGTTGAGAGAAAAGTAAAAATAACAGAAGAAAGCTACTTTTAAACTCCTCTCTTTTGGATTTTTCTCATCATATTGGTCAGCATCAAATGTTGCTAAGGTTGGTTGGTGTCCTCCATAACCAAATGCAACAAAATATATTGAAAAGTAGAAAATGCTAACTCCGATTGATGACGGATTACACAGAATATGCCCATCACCACATCCACTTGGGTTGATCAACAAACGCCATGATGACAAACAAGACAGTGCCAGCCCCTATTCAATTTATTTTATTTATAGAAAAATTAACAAATACACATATAATAATAATGTAACTATATATTGTTAGATAAAAGAAAATTCAAAATATAATTTGTTAACCATATATAAGTTACAATATTACCAAAATAAAGAAAAGTTGAAAGATTGTGCATGTTAAGTATCGACCCCAATAAGAGTCACTGAGAAATGCTCCTACTAACGAGAACATGTAAACTGTTCCTGTCCACTTGCTCACATTATTTGCAGCTTCAGCATTATCTTGACCAAGAACTCTAGTTAGAAACAGAACCAAATTAACCCCAACTCCAAAGAACCCTAAAGTAGCTAGTGCTTGATTCACTGCATGCATATTCATTATTTCAAAATTCAGTTGTGTAAAAGTAAAACAAACAAATGAAAAATAAAAGATAAAATAGCAATCATTTGTTTACCTAGCAAAAGAGTTGCAACTTTGATTCCTCCTGTTTTATTCATCTCATTCATTCTGCCATTCTTTTCCATAATAACTACTACTTCTCTTTAATCTTCATTTCCTTCCATAACCTATATTTGCTACTACATATGATATTTATATTTTGCCTTTTCACCATGTCTTGCAACTTCTCAAGTAAAAAAATAAAGGAAGATAATTAAGGTACGTAGTAGTAGGTCTATTCTGTATGGACAGAAGACATGTAACAAGTGTAGCCTTTTATTTTTAGAATGGTCAGTAGCAAATAAATTATTGCAAATAATACCAGAGGTTTTCGGCAGAAATTGAATAAATGATTGTAATTGATTAAGTGTAAGTAATGGAGATAGACATGTGGTTACATTCAAAACTATTTTTATGATTTTTTTTTTTTCATATTCATTTACTCAATATAATGAGTAACGACACTATCTTAACTCTAAAAGGTCGATTTAGCGATGACAGTTGTCGGTATTTTTAAAGAGCGATAAATTTAAATTTATTTGTAAGTGTTTTTTTTTGGTACAATTTGTAAGTGTTTTTTAATCTTGGATGTATAACTAGATTAAGGCATCATCTTCTCGCCCTTAACTTTATATTATTAGAAATAGGGGTGGGCAAAAACCCACAAACTTATTCAAACCGAACAATCTGAACCGAAAATTGGTCAAGCGGGTGGGTCGCTGCAGGTCGTTGGATTGTCAGTCACACATTTTCTGTTTTAGACGGGTTTAAATGGGCGGATTTGGTTTTTTAAAATCATCCACTAAGTACTAATTAAACATAATCCCTTGATACTTGGTTCATATCATGGCTGTATAATATAATTGATTGTACTTTATTGTAATTAACAAGTCATTATTAGTTTAGTATTATTAGTTTCTATGTTGGGCTACAGCCATTACTATTAGCATGATTCTTGGATCGTGATAGCCAAGCTACCATTGTATATATATGTGTACATGTTCATCTGATAGTGCAATACAATCAGTTATACATATTACACATTTTCTATCTTGGCATCAGAGCGCTTAAGTCTTGAAGGCTCTAGATCCATTACAAACCATGTCATCCGCTGCAAATTCAAACCACAAAAATGATCTCCCATCCACTGTTTCTGTCAAGTTGGACAGAGACAACTATCCACTATGGAAATCAATGGTGCTTCCAATAATTAGAGGTGCCAGACTTGATGGTTACATGTTAGGGAAGAAGGAGTGCCCTGAAGAATTCATCACTGCTGCTGCAGATTCAAGCAAAAACATATACAATCCCGAATTTGAAGATTGGCAAGCATATGATCAACAACTCCTCGGATGGTTGAGAAACTCAATGACTGTTGGCATAGCAACACAGTTATTACACTGTGAAACCTCAAAGCAACTTTGGGAGGAAGCTCAAAGTCTAGCTGGTGCTCACACAAGGTCACAAGTCACTTATCTCAAATCTGAGTTCCATAGCACCAGAAAAGGAGGAATGAAAATGGAAGATTACCTGATCAAGATGAAGAACCTTGCTGATAAACTCAAACTTGCAGGAAATCCAGTTTCAACTCCTGATCTAATCATTCAAACTCTGAATGGTTTGGATTCTGAATATAATCCTGTAGTTGTCAAACTATCTGATCAAACTACACTTAGCTGGGTGGATCTGCAAGCTCAATTGCTGACCTTTGAAAGTAGAATTGAGCAACTTAATAGCCTCACCAACCTAACCCTCAATGCTACAGCAAATGTTGCCAATAAATCTGATCACAAAGGCAACAGTTTCAATTCAAACAACAATTGGAGAGGTTCCAACTTCAAAGGTTGGAGAGGAGGCAGAGGAAGAGGTAGATCATCCAAGTCACCATGCCAAGTTTGCGGCAGGAGTAATCACATAGCAATTGATTGTTTTTACAGGTTTGACAAAACCTACACAAGATCTAACTACTCAGCATACAATGACAAGCAAGGATCTCACAATGCCTTCCTAGTTTCTCAAAACTCAGCCTCAGACTATGATTGGTACTTTGATAGCGGTGCGAGCAATCACGTGACACATCAAACTGACAAGTTTCAAGACTTGACTGAGCATCATGGTAAGAATTCACTAATTGTTGGAAATGGTGAGAAATTGGAAATTGTGGCCACAGGTTCTTCTAAACTTAAGTCACTCAATTTACATGATGTTCTATATGTGCCTAATATTACCAAAAATCTTTTAAGTGTGTCTAAACTTGCTGCTGACAATAACATTCTTGTTGAGTTTGATGAAAACTGTTGTTTTGTGAAGGACAAGTTGACAGGGAAGGCAATACTAAGAGGGATACTTAAAGATGGATTGTACCAGCTCTCAGGGATTGAAAAGGATTCAAGTGCTTATGTTTCTGTCAAGGAGAGCTGGCATAGGAAACTTGGTCACCCAAATAATAAAGTCCTAGATACAGTCTTAAAAAGTTGTAATGTGAAACTGTCACCTAGTGACCACTTTAGCTTTTGTGAGGCATGCCAATATGGCAAAATGCATTTTTTACCTTTTAAAAACTCTTCCTCTCATGCTCGGGAAATCCTTGAGTTGGTTCACACTGATGTATGGGGTCCTGCACCAATAATATCATCTTCTGGTTTCAAATACTATGTTCATTTTATTGACGACTTTAGTAGATTTACATGGATTTATCCCTTGAAACAAAAATCAGAAACTGTGCAAGCTTTCATTCAATTTAAAAACTTGGTAGAAAACCAATTTAATAAGAAAATTAAGACAATCCAATGTGATGGTGGTGGTGAGTATAAACCTGTGCAAAAAATTGCAATAGATACAGGGATGCAATTTAGAATGTCTTGTCCCTACACATCTCAGCAAAATGGCAGGGCTGAGAGAAAACACAGACACATTGCTGAGTTTGGATTAACCTTGCTTGCTCAAGCTGAAATGCCTTTGCATTATTGGTGGGAAGCTTTTTCAACTGCAGTGTACCTTATAAACAGGCTACCCTCATTAGTCACTCAAAATAAAAGTCCTTACTCTTTACTATATCACAAGGAACCTGAATACAACTCCTTGAAACCATTTGGGTGTGCTTGTTATCCTTGCCTCAAACCATACAATCAACACAAATTACAATTTCATACAACAAGATGTGTTTTTCTGGGCTATAGTAATTCACACAAAGGGTACAAATGCATCAACTCTCATGGAAGAATCTTCAACTCAAGACATGTCATCTTCAATGAAGATCATTTTCCATTCCATGATGGATTTCTCAATACAAGAGGTCCCTTGAAAATGTTAACTGAAAATTCATCTGTTTCTTTTCCTTTGTACTCTGCAGGTAACGCCAATAATAATGTCACTACACCAGTTACTGAAGAAGCATTTCCAGATGACATTAACCAAGAAGAAACAGACACTGACGCAGATGATCCTCAAGCCACAGACACTGACGCAGACATCTCACCGAGAAATAACACCATAAATGAGGTCACCGACCATACAGAGATACTAGGCATGGATCAACAAAATGCTGATGAGCCAGGCACAAATAACACAAGCAATGATACAGGGACAAGTACTAACATCCATTGGATGCGTACTAGGAGTAAAGCAGGTATTCATAAACCAAAGGTACCTTACATTGGGCTAATTGAGACCAATACAGACACTATGGAACCAACAACTGTCAAGGAAGCTCTTACTAGACCTCTATGGAAAGAAGCAATGAACAATGAATTTCAAGCACTAATGTCCAATCACACTTGGACACTAGTTCCATACCAAGGCCAAGAAAACGTGATTGATTCCAAGTGGGTCTTTAAGACCAAATACAAAGCCAATGGTTCAATAGAAAGGAGAAAAGCACGGCTAGTTGCAAAAGGTTTTCAACAAACAGTTGGAATAGACTATGAAGAGACATTCAGTCCGGTGATTAAAGCAAGTACAACAAGGATTATTCTTTCAATTGCAGTGCATCTCAATTGGGATGTAAAGCAACTAGACATCAACAATGCATTTCTCAATGGTTATCTCAAAGAAACAGTATTCATGCATCAACCAGAGGGATTTGTAGATTCAACCAAGCCAAATCACATATGCAAATTGTCTAAGGCAATATATGGATTGAAGCAGGCACCACGAGCATGGTTTGATAGTCTCAAAAATGCATTACTTCGTTGGGGATTTCAGAACACTAAAAGTGATTCATCTCTGTTCATCCTTAAAGAAAAAGATCATATTACTTTCCTTCTCATATATGTTGATGATATCATAGTCACAGGAAGCAACACCAAATTCCTTGAGGCCTTCATCAAGCAACTCAATGTTGTATTTTCCTTAAAAGACTTAGGTAACTTGCATTATTTCTTGGGAATAGAGGTTCACAGAGATGCAAGTGGTATGTATCTCAAACAATCCAAGTACATAGGTGACTTACTAAAGAAATTTCACATGGAGAAAGCATCATCTTGTCCAACACCTATGGTCACAGGGAAGCAATTCACAGTTGAGGGAGAGAAAATGGAAGATCCAACTGTGTTCAGACAAGCTATAGGAGGACTGCAATATTTGACACACACAAGGCCTGACATAGCCTTTCCTATAAACAAACTCAGTCAGTACATGAGTTCACCTACAGTTGATCACTGGCAAGGAATAAAAAGGATCCTAAGGTACCTCCAAGGCACTATCAATCATTGCTTGCACATTAAGCCTTCCACTGACTTGGATATAACAGGTTTCTCAGATGCAGATTGGGCCACTAGTGTCGATGATAGAAAATCTATGGCTGGCCAATGTGTCTTTCTTGGTGAAACACTAGTCTCTTGGTCCTCAAGAAAACAAAAGGTGGTCTCAAGATCAAGTACAGAATCAGAGTACAGGGCCTTGGCTGATTTGGCTGCTGAGATAGCATGGACTCAATCACTGCTTGCCGAGCTCAAGCTTCCATTACTAAGAAAGCCTATTCTATGGTGTGATAACTTAAGTGCCAAGGCATTAGCCTCTAATCCGGTTATGCATGCCCGCTCAAAGCACATTGAAATTGATGTTCATTACATTAGAGATCAAGTGTTACAAAATAAAATTATTGTAGCATATGTTCCCACAGCAGATCAAATTGCGGACTGCCTCACCAAACCATTGAGCCATACACGATTCAATCAACTCAAAGACAAACTTGGAGTGGTTCCCTCACCATCAGTTTGAAGGGGGGAATTAAACATAATCCCTTGATACTTGGTTCATATCATGGCTGTATAATATAATTGATTGTACTTTATTGTAATTAACAAGTCATTATTAGTTTAGTATTATTAGTTTCTATGTTGGGCTACAGCCATTACTATTAGCATGATTCTTGGATCGTGATAGCCAAGCTACCATTGTATATATATGTGTACATGTTCATCTGATAGTGCAATACAATCAGTTATACATATTACACATTTTCTATCTACTAGTAGTTGAAAACCACTAGTTTTCTCTCACTCAAATAATAATACCACCATACATTTGTTGTTACTATTTTATTCTACGTTATACTTTGTTCTGTTTCACTTGCACTCATGTTCTCTTTACATCATACAATTGAGTTTTTTAATTTATTTTATGTTTCGGATAATTTTTCATCATACAAACCGAACCCATAAAAACCAAACTTTTAAAAAGGATCGGATTGAGTCTCAATATTGCAACCGTGGGTTAGAATTATGGTATTTTTAGCCCAAATTAAACCTGCCCTACCCAACCTATTCTCCACCCCTAATTAGAAAGAAGAGAAAACTCTCCGTTCAATCGTAATAGTATTTTTTTTTAGGACAAAACTTATATATTTTTCCTTAGGTGTAGTTTTTACTGTGCCTCTCCCAAAAACTTAGTTATTAACATTTTTAATTTAAAAAAATAAAAGGAAACTGTTTTTTTAATAAAAATAACCACCTCCTTGTATCTAGCACAGTAAGAACTGTGTTCAAAGCACTGTACATAAGTTTAGTCCTTTTTTTACCAGTTGTTGTTTTTTTGTTGGTGGAATAAAGGGGCAAAGCCCCAAAAGAAAGAAGAAAAATTACGAAGTTACACGGACATTCCTAGGCATGCAAGCCCCATATATGTCGTCAAAAAGCATACTTTGAAGCTCTCTATGAGGAGTCTCCAAAACATGAATGTCAAAAGAATCGAGAGAGTAACTAAAATTAGCAAGCCAATCTGCGCTTTTATTTCCTTCGCGCCAAGTATGAGACAAAATGACTTGCCAACTCAAAGCGAGAAGATGCTTAATGCGAAGCACCAAAGTGGGGGTGCTTTCATCGAACTTTACTCTATTAGTCACCATATCTACCAGCACTTTAGAATCACTCTCAACATGGAGATGAGTGATTCCTTGCCTCCAAGCAAGGTCCATTCCAAGTACATGCCCCACATCTCTGCATGAAGCGCATCACAAGATCCAATTTTTCGAGAGTAGCCCTTAATCCACTTTCCATTTGAGTCCCTCAACGGACCTCCACACCCAGCAAGGCTCGCCCTATCATTTTGAGATCCATCACAGTTGAGCTTAACCCACCCTTTTTGGGGACTTTTCCAACCAATGTAGATTGTGTCACATTTTTTATTGCTTCCGGGGGCTTTAGAATACCCTTCAATCTCTTTTGCCACCTTGAGAGTTGTAAAAGTTGGATCATGCGGGTGTTGAAAGCCTTCTTCAAAAATTGATTTATTCCCCCATGCCATAGGTGCTAGCACGTCACCATGAAAGTTGAAATCCAATCCACCTCATAAATTCCATTAAAATGGTTGGTGATATTCTTGAAGATTCAATCCCTGCAAGATAAAGAAAAGAAATTAGAAACATGTTTAAATCCATGTGTTAATTAGAAATATGTACCAGTTGTTGTTTTAAATTTAGAAGTTATATTAACTACCTCTTTGTCCAATATTTTATTTATAAATTTTCTGACAGCTATTTATCAATTGTTTTACACTTATATTAATATTAATGAAGAAAGAGTAAATATGTAGGGCAATAAAAAGTTATTTAAAATTTGTTTATTAATCAAAGATATTTTTTTGTTTATGCGAAATAATCCTTTTTTATAAATGCAAATCAATCCTAGCTAAAAGATAAGTATAAGCATATATTATAGAGGATTGTATGAATGGAGGAAATTCTTGTAGTTTTACTTGTCCCTTCATTACACCTTTATGAATGTTGATCTAGAATGACTGAATGAGATTGCAATACAATAATTCTTTTTCATTTTATGGACTCATGATCACCGTTTCAAGAGGCCAAGTTCACACGTATAAAAAAAAATTAATTTATATTTGGAAAAAAGGCCATAAAAGATGATTGTATATATACTGTATGTGACTAGTACTAAATTGAGTATTGGATGATCATAATGGACGGTGTCTAAATTTCCTGAGTAGTTTGTACAAAAAATACCGCTATCTTTTGAACAGTCTCTTTAATATTTATTTTTTAATTGGGCGAAACTTACGTGATTTTCACCACTTTGCGCGAGGTATATTTTCAAAGTGAGCGATCATATTAATTTTAATCAATTAAAGAATGAATGTTAAAAATAGTATTTAAAAGAGATTGTTGATAGTACTTCTTATAATATAATATTGAAATAAAGTATGTAATAACACAATGCACGAAATTTGTCAAAAAAAAAAAACACAATGCACGAATAATGAGCTTAACTACATAAATAAAAGCATTATCAATTATAGCATGGGTGGAGAATTAGGATAAATTAAGGGGATTCAGAATCAGAAAAGTAGTTAAAATATTTGAGAGAAAGATTTAGGATTGGGTCTTGATTTAAATATTTGTAAGATTGAGATCATTTGACCTTTGTGTGACAAAAACAAACTTTGTGGGGATTGTTACGATCAGACATTAGGAGACTCATGTTGGGGGTTGAAATTGTTTAGAATGGTTGTTAGTCAAGATAAAGGTTTGATTGAGGGGGTTGTCATGAAGAGAGTTGTCAAAGTTGTAGAGTTAATGCATCTTCTTCATCAGTCAAGGGATCTCTAGACTGTGCTTCTTCTACTTCGATCATGCATTAGTATTCCCAAACTTTTTTCGGTCTAAGAACGTGTCAACTAATTCGCATGGAAGATGCAACTATTTTGTTTGATAAAGAGTTGCAAAGTGCAGCTGAACTCGGGTTCTCAAGAATGATCCATCATGGAGGAAACTCATTAATCACTTGAGGTAAAAATTTTAGTTTATTATTTTATTTATGTACTATGCAACATGTAATTTGTTATTTCACTAGCAAGACATCACAAAAATTGAGGAGTAATATTTTATTTAAAAAAAGAATAAACCTTCAATTTAGTCCCCGAACTATCAACATCTCTCCAATTTGGTCCCTAAACTATATAAATATACTAAATGGTCCCTGAACTATTAATAATCCATCAATTTAGTCCCTGAACTTTTTTAAAAACATGAAAGAAAATGATAGTTCAAGGATCAATTTGATGGATTATTAATAGTTCAGGGACCATTCAGTATATTTTAATAGTTTAGGGACCAAATTGGAGAGAGGTTGATAGTTTGAAGACTAAATTGAAGGTTTATTCTTAATAACTAGCCACAACAATCCACATAAAAGTAGGTTTTCAGTTTTTTTTATAGTAAAAAAAAAAAAATTTCTTCTTAATAACTAGCCACAACAATCCCCCAATTAACTTTTCTTTCTCTCTCTAAAAAGCTATGCCATCTCTCTAAAAAAGAAACCCTAAGCGCCGCAAGTTTTCCTCTCAAATATCCAAACCCGTTCCACATCGATGTAGAGCCACAAGAGGGTGGTGCCATGAGTTTTTTCTGGCTCCGCATCATCTTGTTCCGCAATCAAACTTTGATGGTCCTCTGGTCCGCTCCGTTTTGACTCGGTTTGTGTGATTGTTTCTGTTCTCCGCCGTTCGCGTTTCCCTTCTCCGGTGTGGTCTGTTTCTGTTCGAACGCTTTTTAGTTCTTTTTCTGTTTGTTCGTTATGCTCTGTTTCCCGGGGAGATCTGTGTGTTTTTGCCTGTCTGTTTTGTGGTACTTTGTTTTGTTTCTCTGTTTTTCTCTGATTGTCCGTCGACTTTTTGTTTCCCGGGCGATTTTGTTTTTCGTTTTTGTTTTCTGTTACTGTAATTGTGTTTGTGTGTTGTGTGGGTCTCAGGCGGTTTTTCTTCTGTATTTTTAATTTGAATTTTTGTTGTGGGTGTCGTCGCTGTTGGTGCTCTCTTTTGGGGTGTCATTGCTGCAAGGATTGGGATGGTGGCCATACCGATTCACTCCCTCATCGTGCTCTAGGTTTGGTGGTTGTTGTATGCTTTGTTTTTCTGATTCTTTTCCAGATCTGTTGAGGTCTGCAGGCTCAAAGTTTACACAACTGCACCGACTGTTTTGGGGTGATTTTGACGGGTGGTCGGCGGCTGATGTGGTGGTTAGGGATTTGGGTGATAGATGAGTTGTGGTGGTGATTGATGCTGTGTGTAGTTGGTTTTATTTGATACTTGACTCACTGACCGATTTTCAAATATGTTGAGATTTGCAGGACTTTTTTGAGTCGCTGAGGGGTTTCCAAATCTGTTGAGATTTGCAGTTGTCTCGTATCTGGTAGAACTCTACTGCATCAGCGTTGATTGTTATTTCTTTTTTACCGGTGTCCACCAACTTTCGACTCAAGGAGCTGCTTTTTGGATTCTGATGGGCCGAACACTTTTGATTCGAGTTCGGAAGTTAGTGTCTAGGGGCATCTTTACGGGTTGGGTTGGTGTCTTTTCCGGTGATCATTGGGGAATTTCAAGTGATATATTGTAAGGGGTGTATTGGGGTGATGTTTTGGTGTACTTTTTATTTGTTAAAGTGTTTTCAGCACTTTACATTTTGTTGTAAGATCCAACAATTTCTTTTACTTCTTGTTTAAGGAATTATCTATTAATAAAATTTTGCCGATTCAAAAACAAAAAAAACTAGCCACAACAAAAAAGGAGGTTATGTAGTTATCAATTAACTAAGTCCAATAAAAAACGAGATTAAGTAGTTATTTATATCTGCACGATAGAGAATTTCGATCACAAAAAAAATAAAATATCGATCACACAAACGTGCCCGTTTGACGGCTAGTATAGATATAACTTGTTAATCAAGTTATGGTGACGGCAAAAATCCACCTATATAATAACACTATCGAATCAGAGTTGTGAACACAATCTTAAAATCTCTCTACATTTTTGTTTTCTTTTAATTCTTCTTTTACCATAATGAACCAAGGTTTCAAATCAGAAATAATGAAGCACTCCCTTTGATTCTTGACAAGTTAGAAGAGCAAATTGATCATGTTTGGTTGCAAAATGAGTTGAGATTTTAAAACAATGTATCTCTTTATCAAACTTTTATAGAGTTGATTTCTCAAAACAATGTATCTCTTTATCAAACTCTTATAGAGGAGAGAATTAATGTGCAAAATTCTTTGCTAAGTTTGGAGTCTTTTTAGATGCTGACCTTTCAACTCATGCTTTCTCTCCATAAGGTATTCGGAATTGAATACTACTCTCAACAATTCAATTTTACTCTTAAATTTTTAATTCTAATTAATTCATAGAAAATTCTAATTAACATAAAAGTTTACTCAATTTTTAATCCCCATTTTAAAACTATTCCAATTTAGATGTTGACAAAAAAAAAATTATCTCATAGTGAAAAACGAAAAAAAAAAGTTTTATGTTAATTAAAACAAGTTTTTTCCCCTCGTATTTGGCCTAAAGCCCATATAATGCTAGGAATGAAGCTGAGTATTACATATTACATGAAAAATTAAGGGGAATAAATTCTAATATATGGATGATGTTATGCACGTGATTATTGGGTTGTAGGTGATTGATATGCATTACTCAAAAACTCATGTTAATATATGAGAATGATAAAATTGTGTATAATTTATTAATATTAAAAAAATTATTTTTTTTATGTATGATTTATTAATATTAAAATAGCATAAAAAAATTAATATTAATATTTTTTAATTTGAACTTCATAATTGTTTGGTGTTATAATGCATGTAATTGGTTGGTGGTATTATTAATGATTGATTTATATGACTTCAAGAGTCATATTTATTTAACACATTAAAATGAAGGAAATAAACTATGTATTATTTATCTAATATTAAAAAGTTAATAAATTTATGAATGTATGCAAGAGTAAATGTTTAAAATAAATTTGTAAATGTATCCAATATTTAACATGTATAAATATTGGATGAACATTAATTTATTTTTATACTATTGTAAATAGTTAGATGATAGTTATTTTTGTTTTTATAGCAGTAAAGTACTCCGTAAATTTGCACAATTATCTTTTATTTTTATGAATATATGCAAAAAAGAATGAATGAAACAAAAGAGAGAAATACGAAAAGAAATGAGTTTAAAGGACATGCGTAAATTAATTTCACGCTGACAACAAATAAAAGAGGTTCAACCTTCCATGGGGTTGACTGTATAAAATTATTTTACAGCGTCAGTGTATATTCATTTTAATATGGAAAAAGAATAAGAGATGAAAAAAATGATAATACATTTAATATTACATGAAAAATTAAGAAGAATGAATTTCAATATTATTCATAGCGTTATGCATGTGACAATTGGTTGAAGGTGATTTTGATGATTGATATGCATGACTCAAAGAGTCATATTTCGAGTTATATTTAATACATTAGATTGGAATGACCTTATTTCTTATCTTTTTTCTTCTTCTTTCTCTTCTTAAACAGGAGAATGGAATTGAGTTGCAATTAGGTTAGCCCCATCTGTTATCACCTGAATATCCTTTGGAAGAAAACCTTTTTTGTTAATCAAGCAATGCTTGAGAGCAGCAATATCATTTTGACATCTAGGTAGTTCATCTAACCCTTCCTCAGAAGAAGAATTACGGTAAGTTAAGCCAACTAGTAAGGCTCTCTTTGTCGAAGCAATGCCGTAGACATAACAAATCGACGATCGGTTAACAGAAATTAACAATCACGCATTAACTAAAATTAATAATCACGCATTTACTGAAATTAACAATCAGGCATTAACTGAAATTATTACACTAGTAGATATTGGATTCGTAACAGAGTGCTAGAGTGCAGAGAAACAACGCAAACCTCTCTGAAAGCTTTCCGATCTGGTTGTTCTTCACTTCTTTGTTCACGGTACGGAGCTTTGCTTTCTACTGCTTCAGTGCTTTAACCTCATCGGAATTGTACTTTGTTGTGCAAGTTTAGTTGGATTCTCCAACAATGCCTTAGTAAAGGCGTCATTTTCGCGGTCCAGTACTTCCTTGTTGTTGTCGTAGACACCGACTGATTTGAAGATTGCCCCGATTTTTTCTGAAGTCGCGCCTTCAAAGGCACTTCATCCGTCGGAGGTCTCCGTGGTGGAAGTTTTTGGAGATCATTGTTATGCGGTGAAATAATGCAACAAAGCAATCAATTATGGGATCATTGAGAAATTCACCATTAATTATTAATTAACGTGTAAATTAAAAGCAATAAATTATGGGATAAGTCCCTAGGTGAATCTCACCAACCAATGTTTTACTATTTATTCAATCTTCCATGTGGTTGACCGTATCAAATTATTTTACACCGTGTATATTCATTTTAATATGACAAAAAAAATAAAAGATGAAGAAAATGATAATACATTTAATATTACATGAAAAATGAAGAATGAATTTCAATATATTCATAGCATTATGCATATGACATTTGGTTGTAGGTGATTTTGATGATTGATATGCATGACTCGAAGAATCATATTTAATACATTAGATTGAAATGAGAGAATTGTGTATAATTTAATAATATTGAAATTTATTTTTTTTAATTTGAACTTCATAATTGTTTGGTGGTGTAGTGTAATTTTTTTTTTTGAATAAGGCGTAATACACGTAATTGTTTGGAGGGATTCGTTGACTTCAGGAGTAAGTCTCCATTGACATACTCCACTTAATAACTCGATATCGACATTATATTTTTTCAATCCTTCAAAGATCTTATTGAGTATATCAACTCCACAAAATTACTCTCACTTTTTTTATTAAAATTCTCAATTATCCTTGTTGGAATATTAAAATTCTAGGTTTTATTTTTTTTACAACAAAAAATATTTAGGTTTTCTACTCATTAGATATTTTTTTGATTATATATCAATTAGATTTTTTTTGACATAATATATCCATTATAATTTAATCCTTGTTTTGAGTTTATAAGGTTAAGGGTAAAAAAATAAATTACGTCTCCCCTTCCCTCTCCTCCCCTCGTTAAAAAGTTGAACCAAAAATAAAAATTTTAAATATCACCTCCCCTCCCCTCCAAAACCCCCGAACCAAACAGACCATTAGGGCTTGTTTGGTTCAACCGAGGGGGAGGGATTTTTAAGGAGGGGAGACGAGGTAAAACATAATTTATTATGTTGACAATATTACTCTCACTTTTTTATTAAAATTCTAAATTATCCTTGGTGGAATATTAAAAGTTTAGGTTATATTTTTTTTACAACAAAAAAATTTTAGGTTTTCTACTCATTAGATTTTTTTTTTGGTTATATATCCATTAGATTTTTTTTGACGTAATATATCCATTATAATTTAATCCTTATTTTGACTATATAAGGTTAAGGGTAAAAAGTAAATTACTTCCCTCATTCCCTCCCCTCGCCTTCTCTCGTTAAAAAGTTGAACCAAACATAAAAATTTAAAATATCACCTCCAAAACTCCCGAACCAAACAGACCCTTAGTAGCAAGCTAGTTTAGATAATTCTTTTTTATTAGAATTGTGTTTGTTCACCACTAATTTCTTCTTTTCTTTCGTGTCCGGTTGGTTATTTTTCTTGTTTATAAGCCTACAAAAGAAGGAAAGTAAAGTCAATATGAACTAAAGTCGGTTAGTAGTAACATTCTATTTTATATGCAGATGTTGTAGTTCGAATTCAGGACGCTAAACTTATTTAATTTAAAGGTGAAATTCTAGACTACTTTGCAAAAGAAGAAGAAAAAAACAATTTTGTTTTGTTTTCAATTTTTAGTGATAAAAGATAATCTTTTTATCATTTTATCCAAATCTTAAAAGATTTTTGTTAACTCAACCAAATCTTAAAGTTGATATTTTTTAAATTTGTAAAATCATATTTATCTATAACTATATCAGTAGATTTGTTCCGCTTTTTAGTTTGATTGAATATCCTAGCAAAAAAGGTTGAAGTTAAATATCCCAACCAAATCTTAAACCTTGTGTCAAAAAAAAAACAAACAAATCTTAAACCTATACTATTATTTTCGTGGCAAAAAAAAAACAAAGCCCGTTACCTAAACCTATATAATAAGAATATTAATCGACTTGTGTATACACTTTTATTTTTTACTAGAGGTTTTCACAATACAATCTACAATCTCTCAGTACGATTGTTTACTTTTTCCTTCCATAATGAGATCAGAAAAAATAATGCAGCCAGATTGGGCAAATTTAGAAGCACTCCCTTTGATTCTTGACAAGTTAGAAGATCACGTTGATCATGTTTGGTTTAGTGCTGTGTGCAAAAATTGGCAATCAGTTGCAAAGCTTAACCATCAAAATCATCAATTCAAGCCTAACACACTACCCATGTTAATGATACCTAGAACAAATATTCCATGCACAAAAACAAATAGTTTTAGTTTAATAGAGCTGAGAGAAGGCCCTTTCCGATTTCAATTATGTCATCTTAATCCTACACTTTTGGTTTGTGGTTCTAGCCATGGTTGGTTAGCATTACTTGATTATTCAAAGTCTATCATAACACTAATGAATCCTTTTAAGGATATACCTTACATTATTCTCCCACCTCTCAATTCAGTTAAGAAGGTTACTTTGTCGGCGGATCCCATAAAAAATCCTGATGATTATTTAGTTGTAGCAATTTACGACGGTTGTGGTGGTAATCTTGCTTTTATTAGAAGAGGCCAAACAGCTTGGACTTATGTTGACACATCAAAATCTTCTTTCATTGATGTTATCTTTTATAAAGGTTTGTTATTTGCTCTCAATATCCGAAACAAGATTGTATCATTCAATATTCACTGTTCGAATGAGTCTTCTGATAAAGAGACGATAACTCCAAGTGTTGTTTTAGAAGAAAAGGTTGGTCAATGTTTTGATCGAGATAAATATCTTGTGAAATCATCAAACGAAGAACTATGGATGGTCCGAAGGTGTGACAAACGTTTGTGTACATTCCATATCTACAAATTGAAATTAGATGTCAAAAGTGGAAAGCTTGAACAAATGGTTAAACTTAAGAATTTGGAAGATAATATTTTATTTTTAGGAGCGGGTGATTCAATTTCTACGTCTGGGTCGTATTTCTCCAAGTCTTTGCAAAGAGATTCAATTTACTTTTCCGATTGTTTGAAGATCTATGATGTGAAGAGTGAAACAGCTAAATATCATCATGTATATCAAAAAAATTCTATTTGGATTATGCCACATTTTTAATGTGATTGATAGGTTAAACTTTAATTAACTATTCCTTATATAATTCATTGTAGATTTTGCTACTCCTTATATATATAATTGATATTAATTAGGTGTGAGATTGTACCTTTTATGCTTTGTTTAATTACTTTCAACTAGTTTTTCATTATTTACTGGAATTCTTTTTTTTTTTTTGAACAAGCTTTTTTACTAGAATTCTTTACATTATTTACAACAATAAACTCTTCACAGATTATTGAACTCAAAATATGAATTCAAGTATATTTAACATACAAAGTTCTAATTACTAGTTTGTAAAGCCATAAAATAATCACCACCTATACAGATTATTGTATTTTTTTTACAATACACAATTGCCATGTCTTTTACTTGCACTCGACTAAATGAATTTTCCAAATTCAGATCCTCTTCAATATTGTCTCTCATATTCTCTTTTTTTTGGTAAATTACAAATAAATAAAAAAACACTTAAAAGAGAAAACAAGTGAATATAAATGGAAAAAATTACTACAACAACCAAATCTAAATCTTTTGTGATGTTATATAATTGAACTCTTATTCAAGAAGTTGATGCAAAGAAATCATAATTCAAATTTAACCCAACTCCATTCTAAGACTGTAAAACTATGATTCCAATGCAAAAATTGTTCAATGTTATATATAGTTATAAACCCTCACAGTCACACTAGATTTCATAACTCTCATTCTCAATGTTTATTCATGAAACCCTCCTCACACATGATAATTGATAACAAACCCACCTAAACAACCAACTTACCAACATGCCAACAATTCATTCTTCCAATTTAGTCCCAAGAACAAAAGATCAAACCAACTTTGATACAAATTAATACGGATTAAACCAAACTCCACCTCAAAACCATAATTTAAAGAGAAAGATTCTGCAATCCTATATAAACCCTCAGACCAATCTCATGACTCATCCATTTGATATTTCCAAGAAATATGCATATAAATGTAAATCAAAATACATAATTTAGTTGTCTTGTCTGTCAGCTATTCCTTTAAAACCATAAACCATGTAAATAATGAAAATGCATAATCGTAATAAACTTAAAATTTTATAACTGAGAATATGATTAGCATAAATGGATATCCAGAATATTTTTGTACTGTAGAAAATTCAACATCGAAACAGAATTATGCTTCACAACACATGAACCAGTGCTAAATTTGAACATCGATGCATCCAACGTTCTGAACAAGTAAAAAATGTACATCCTCTTGCATCTTCCATTTATTAAATAACACAACGCACCGTCGGCAACAACACTCAAAATGAAAGGAATGACCATTCAAGTTATAAAAATTTAAAAATGGAAAATTTTGTTGTTTGGCATTGCCAAGAAAGAGATCCTAAATTATTAAATTTTCGCAATTATAGATAAAGAACAAAATGAGGAGATGGGTGTGTGTGATTATGTTGCTGATTCCTTTGCAATCTTCTCTGCCTTTGCAATGACCTCATCAATACCACCAACCATGTAAAATGCCTGCTCGGAAAGGTCATCGTATTTGCCATCCAACACACCCTGCAATTTACACAATAACAAAGGTTATAATAATCATGGCTTTCAGAAGTTAGTCAAAAACTTAGTTTCAGAAGTTGGTCAAAATAAACTATAGACAAACACTAAATACTTAAAACATGTTTTTTTTTTTACAAAAACAAGTTAAAAAAACCCACTTATTTTAAGTCCCAAGTATCGAAAATAATTCCTAAGGAATAGGTCCAGCACAAAGAAAGTGCATAATTTCTAGCAAGTCTCAACTCAGTAAAGGAGCAAACGTAAACACCTACCAAAAAACTAGCAGGTATGGTATTTAAAAGCCATGCTTTGAAAGTAAAAACAGACCAAGAAATTCCAATTTTGAGAACTCGATTTAAAATGTAGAAAAGATAATAAACCACAAGTAGAAAAATAACATGACAGTAAACAACAACTAATATTGTGCCTATGACAATCAGGAAGAACATAGAGAAAAATAAATGAGGTAAAACGAATAAGAACCTGGAAACTTTGAGTGTTCTCCTTCAACTCAACATATTTGCCTGGGGCACCAGTGAAAACTTCAGCCACATGGAAAGGCTGGCTTAAGAACCGTTGAATTTTACGGGCACGTGCAACAGTCAATTTATCATCTTCACTGAGCTCATCCATACCCAAAATTGCAATGATATCCTGAAGATTCTTGTAGTTTTGAAGAACTTGTTGTACACCACGAGCAGTTTGGTAGTGCTCATCACCCAAAATAAGAGGAGAAAGCATACGAGATGTTGAATCCAATGGGTCAACAGCAGGATAGATACCAAGCTCAGAGATCTGTATTCAACATATATTCAATTAACATCATTTAGTTCATGATGATAACCAAAAAAATATCACAATTGCCACTTCAGTTTAATTAATAAATATTAACATAATAATCAAACCTGTCTTGACAACACTGTTGTAGCGTCCAAGTGAGCAAAGGTGGTAGCAGGAGCAGGATCTGTCAAGTCATCAGCAGGCACATAGATAGCTTGGACAGAGGTAATTGAACCCTTCTTGGTGGTTGTAATACGCTCTTGAAGACCTCCAAGATCAGTAGACAATGTTGGTTGGTAACCAACAGCAGATGGAATACGACCAAGCAAGGCAGACACCTCTGAGTTAGCCTGCAGTTACATCATGCATTATATATCAATTTAAAAGAAAATGATAAAG